>JZKD02S1789433.1:0-95636 GCA_000966675.3 Picea glauca | reverse complement strand
CATTTTATCCAACCTTTACATTTATTCCCCTTTTTCCTAGAGTTTGATTATATTATCAAATCTTTTAACTTATGTCATAATTCATTTAGTCCTTTATTTAAATTTTAGACTTAGACTTAGGCTTAGACTTTTGTGAAGCTTTTAATTTATAATTTACTGTTTAATTAATTATTTTATTCTAACAAGGTCTAATCATTTCAATGTTTTTTAGGCCACCTATATTTATTGACTCAAGTTTTAATTACGCGACGTGCCCTTCAATACACACCTCCGTGATCCAAGGGTGCCACTCAACTTATAATGGTTTTGGAAGTTTGTCCAACCCTTGGAGTCAACACTCCATTCGGTCAACCTTGCGAGAGACTAAGGGCTTCTAAGGAATAATGATTTCGCCTTATTGCACACCCCTTATAAATCTTCGTGAGAGACTGTCTTAGTCCGCCCTCACGACATCATGGACCTCTCAAACTAGGTAATCATTAATCTACAATTCATGAAACGACGAAAGTGCTAGTAGGATGTGACAGGGACATTTCCACACCTCTCCCTCAATGTCTAGTTTCTGTGCATGACCTCTTCACTCCTTATGTGAGTCAGATTAACAAGCATAGTCAATCTTGCATCCACTGAAAAAAACAATGTCAATAATCCATATACATAAATCATATTGTAATCAATCTTGTATCACATGTGTGTAAAATGAAATACTCAATAAAAATACAATCCACTCCTTGACTCGATCTGAAGTCCAATGAATCCCAATGATGCCATAAACATTCATAACGTGTCATGTGTCTTGCACACTCAGGAGAACTCGTCAATAATATATGTCAATATATATAAATCTGAAAGAAACAATGAAATACAATACATCATCAACATCATATATAAATCATAATCAAAATGAAATCATAATGTACTATATCCAGATCATTTGCAGGAAAATTTCCTCAAATAATAAGTTAATAAGAGTTTTCTCAGTAGAACGAGATGTTACATACACCCCCTCTTGTTTTAAACTTCATCCCAAAGTTTGTACAGTATATAAATGCATCCTCCTAGGTAGTCGAGTGTGGACTATAGTTGTCCCACTAGACCTTGACTGGATCAACTATTCAACACTGTAACTATTGAGTGCGATGGTCCATAATGCGGATTGGATTCGCCATGAGAGAACCCTCATCCGACACCTGCAAATAACTCACGTCAATAACATGTTATGGATCACTAATATAATGTCGTAAAACAGACACATGAAGTACATCGTGCATACGCCTCAAAGAATCAAGAAAGACTAGTCAGTAAGCCACGAGTACCTTCTTTTCCAATACCTCGAAAGGTCTCACAAACCTAAGAGATAATTTGGAACCCTTTCCAAACGTGATTGAACTCTTGTGCATTTTTACCTGCAAGAAAACTCTGTCACCAACCTCATAACTATTGTCAATACGATGCGCATCCGCATAACTCTTTTGTCGATCCCGCACTTCTTTAATCATTTGTCTTATTGATTCCAACTGTTCTTCCATTTCTTGGATCACTTCTAGTCCCAACAGGACCCTATCCTCAAGTCGATCCCAACTCAATGACGTCCGATATGGTCGCCCGTAAAGAAACTCGAATAGTGCCATCTTAATCGTACTTTTGTAACTGTTGTTGTATGAAAACTCTACCAATGGAAATAAGTCCTCCCAACGTTTCTGTTGATCCATTACATACATACAAAACATATCCTACAAAATATGGTGCATTCTCTTTGTTTGTTCGTTTATCTTTGGGTGATAGGTTGTACTAAAATTCAATTGCATTTCCAATGCCTCTTGGAAATTATTCCAAAACCGTCCTGTAAACACCGATCCTCAATTATATATGATCCTTCTTGGTAGACCATGTAACCTCACACTCTCAATGATAAATTATCTAGCTATATCTGACGCTTGATACGTCATACACACTGGAATAAAGTGTGCACTCTTCGTCAGAGTGTCAACTACCACAAAGATCAAATCATTTCTCCTTGCTGTAAGTGGAAATCGAACAATAAATTCCATCAAAATGACTTTCCATTTTGATTCAAGAATAGCGTGTGGCTATAACAATCCTGATGGATGTCTATGCTTAACCTTCACTTGCTGAAATTCTAGACATCTCGCCACGTAACTAACTATGTCCGCTTTCATTCCTTTCCAGAATAATAAAGACTTAAGGTCTGCCTTCATCTTTGTGACTCGCAGATGATCCATGTACACTACTCGATGAGCTTCGATTAAGATCAAACTTCATAATTCATGGTTAGGCGGTACATAAATTCTATCATTATATCTCAACATTCTGTCGTTGTCTAAAGAATAACCTTCAAACTTCAGTACCATCATGGTATTTTTTCCAATATTATCCTTAACTTCTTTGTACCGGTCATCGTCTATCTGTAAAGTTAGAATATTTTATCGAAGATTTGTCTTAAGAGATACCACTGAGAATATGTATGGTCTCCGAATCAATGCATCTTCCACTCTATTCACTATTCCTTTAATGTAAGTAATCTCAAAGTCATATTCGCTGAGTAATTTCGACCAACACCTTTGTCATGCGTTCAAGTCACTATGCGTAAATATATGCTGCAATCCACAATGATGTGTCTTTAATTCTAATTTTCATCCAATCAAATAATGTCTCCACACTCTCAAGGCATATACAATTTCTAATAAATCCAAGTCATGCGTTACGTAGTTTTCCTCATGCCTTCTCAGTTTCCTTGAAATGTAAGCGATTACTCGACCGTCTTGCATCAAAACTCCACCTAAACCTTCCTTGGATGCATTCGTGCATACCAATAATTATTTTTCCATGTTAGGGACCTTCAATTCAGCACCGTCATTAACAACTCTTTAATCTTTTGAAATACTTCCACGCATTTATTTGTCCATACAAAAATCTTGTTTTTCTTTTGCAATTCTGTGATTGGATTTGCTATCTTTGAAAAACCTTCGACGAATCATCGGTAATATCCTGCTAAACCCATAAAGATACATACTTCTTGTATGTTCGTCGGAGATGACCATTCTCTTAGAACTAAAAGTCACACTTTGACTGCTAAAGTGTAAGCTCAACACCCATTTATAGGTTAAAAATGTTTTTTATGATAAGGTAGAAAATGGATGAAAACTCAGGAAAATAGTGTAAATCACAACTTACTTCACACAATTTGCACCAACAAATAAGGCTCTGAATAACTTTGATCAAGGTTTTAGAAAAAAAATGAGTAGGTGGAAGACTTGATAAGAAGAAAGTGAAATATCTATCAGCTACATCAGGTACTATGACAAACATATAAAGCATAACTCTCTGAAACAATAAATTCTTATATTCAAAGAGATGAATTCTGATATATCTGTAAACAACATTACAACAGATCCTCTATTGCAACAAGCTATAAATCAATTAATGAATCTTTCACTGGACTGTGATTAGAATTAGAGGAAAAAAATATGATAGGAAAAAGATCTGATTTCATTATCCGGAGAATCTTAAGTATGATACACAAAATATAAGGTATTTTTGTAATACACAATATCAAAAGTGAGTCCTCTCTTACACCATTCGAACCCTCTATCAGACTTAAAATAGTGTTTTTATAACCTATACTGTCAGTGAAAACACTATAATTCGAATAACAACATTATCATAGGATCCTTATGCCCTCAAAGTGGCGTGGAAACATGTGGATAACAAAAAACCACAAAATGCTAAAATTTAAGCTAATGTTGGAAATGTCTTCAACATCTTCTTTATGGATGATGAAGTGTCTCTTTGAGCACTTCTCCCTTTGGAAAGTGGCTTCCCAGCTCATAATTGACCCTCATGCAGATGGATTACATCGATCTATGACACCTGACAACTGTTCCTCCCTTTAAAACTCCAAAACTCGAGTTCGCAACGCCAGGCGCTGCAAACTTTCTTGTAGCAACTTATTTCATTTGATAATTACTTAAAAGTATTCCAAAACTATCTCCAGTTCAAAAAAATATTGTAATAACTTATATCATGACATATAACTTAGAAGATAGCACCCCAATAGCTAAACATGATATATCAAGCATGACCATCCTCAAAATTGCAAAATGTAAAAAACAAGGAAACTTGTCAAAAATGATATGGGTTAAGGTGTTCGACTTCTTCATTTTCTAACTCTTGAGCTTCTCCTAGTAGCGACTTTAGCCAACATATCCAAATTTATCTTGGCCAACTCTTCTTTAAAAGGTTGTAGCTCTGCCTTTAGTTCTCTGATTTGTGCCTGGTGATATCAATTCTGTCTGTAGAGGTTTCTAGGCTACCTTTGGAGGGGCATAAAACTTTTGGCTATAAATTTGGATTTGTCAATAGTTTCATGATACATTTCCATGAGTCCATTAAACTTCCTCTTTGAAACCAACTCCTCCTTCTTCAGTTCATCAACTTCAACCCTTGCCTCTTTAAGTTGTCTTTTGAGCCTCTTAAAAGTAGGATCGTTCTCTTCTTTAAGAGTAGTGATGTCAATAATTTCAATAGGATTTTTAACAACTATGGATTTACCTTTCCTCTGGGATGAAACTCCTACTACATCATCATTCATAGGGATTTCTTGCTTGGCTGTTTCTCTGGTAAGAGGCCTCCTAGCTTTGACCTTGTCAGCTGCACTTAGTGAAGGAAACACCAACTTTCATCCTCTTAGTCCTGTGGGTTTGCTTGAAGGAACCTTCATTGGAGTGGGATCTGGCATGGGTGAAGCTTCCCTCTGTGAAGATTGTGAAGGTACCCCTTCTTAATCTCCCTTTTTGGCTCTATCAACTTTAAAAATCATAATACTCTTTCTTTTCTTGCTCACCTTTGAATACAAAGTTTTCTCATCAGGAACATGGATTTGAATCTTGGATTGTGGAGTGGGGGAAACATTCAGTTGAAATTGTGAAGAAGTGATGAATTTTTTCGAATCTGTGTTTGTCTTTCTAAATTCTTCCATCACTATCATTTTGATAAGACCTTAGTGGAAAAAACTAGTGTCCACTTGCTTGGATTTGGCCTGAAATTTGTCAACCATCTGAAGGATCAGATCCTGTCACTGAGAGGGGGGGGTTGAATCAATGACACAACAATTATATCGATTTTCCACTTATTAATGCAAACAAAATTTAACATAGTATTTTATCGTGGAACCCAAATAGGAAAAATACAAACTCTTTTCTATTAACTGCAAAATTTGTTTTACATGTTACATAGAAGGAAGATGTACTTCCCCTTTTTGATCAACACCAACTGATCAGGATGCACCCACACCCTGGTTTACCAGCACCAACAGGTAGGAGGCTACAACCCCTTGTTTAGTCAACTACAACTGACAAGGAAGCACCAACTCCCTTTGCAGGCACCAACCTGCCCTTGCACCACCCAACCACCCTTAATACATAGATATTTGTATTTCTTCCTGGACTCTGCTTCAACTATTGATCTTCTGACTTGGACTGCAGAGACACTTTCTTCTCCCACTATTTCTGGTTTATATAATCTTCAAACTGGTGTGAGATTTAAAAACATCATGTCCTTTCATTTGGACCATCGCACCTCTTCAATTAACTTCACCATAATCATTAAGTACTGTTTATTTATTTTTAGCATGAAGACTCTTCATAAATTGATCACATAAATGGATCAATTTAATCTTTTAAACTTGATATTGAAACTCCATTATTTTCACAGGAACCGAATTCTATGGAGGCGCTTCCTTCAAATCAACGGTCAAGATTTAATTACTCGGTGAGATGAGTGGTTTACGGGATTTCGGGTTATTTGTCCTTCGGGACTTTGTTGCTTCCAACATACCAAAAAAATCTCGAATACGATATCCCCAAAATGATCGGACGACTCATATTACTTCTTTTATTATTTAATCTAACATCCATGACTTAATCATGTTTATCAACTTCAGTGATTGCGATTCGATCTTCAACTGAGATGGACGAATGTCGAGATTTTGACGTTTTTCCCATTGAGTCTTCATGACCTCCAACAGTTCAAAAATCCTGATTATGATTTCACCGAAATGATCAGATGGCTCACATTACATATCTGAAATGATGTATCAACTTGACACTTGTCAGTGTCTTACTGTTCCACGTATCCTTGCTAACGTGGTTCACTGACCCATATCCTTGATCCAATGGTCCTCGTTATGTCCTCTAAATCGATGATCCTTATCTTGTCATGATTTCACATTTCAACATTCTTGTGATTAAGGGTCTCGACACTCCATGTCGTGATCACTGAAACTCTGAAAAAGGAGCTTATCTGGACTAGATTCTTCCCTTCTCGTGACCATCGGTGGTGACCATGAACTTATCCATAAAGCGCTTCACGATTCACAACTTGGGACTCCTATGATGAAGGGTCTCAACTCTCCATGTCGTGATCGCTGAAATAGAGCTTGGCTACACTAGCTCCTCCCTCCAACTCTCGATGATGTGACCATGCACTATGACCACTTGCTAAACATTCAGGCGCTTTACTTGTCAGATCAACCCAGATTGATGATTGAGGCACATATCGAGCAATGGACTAGCATGGAACTTAATTTTGCGAGGATGGACTGGGGAAAACCATTATGGTTTTAATAGTGGACGCATGGTGCCCTTAAAAGTGTATCGGAGCGAAGGGTAGTTTGATTGAAACCACTTTCTCAATAGCTTGTCGTGCTCTAATCTTTAGCCACATGTCGTATGGCTTCAACGACTAGGATTGTTTATCGTGATTTACTTCCCATGAAAGGAATGGATTTCGACACTTATCCTCCTGACAGTTATGCTGGATCAAATGGTCTATGACAATTAGTTCCAGTCCTCTCGAGTGATCTCTATCGTCCATCGATATTATTGATGTCTCCTTTCTTTGAACTCGATGCCAACCCTTCTGAGCTTAACTCGAATCTCATCCTTCCTCTAAGCTCTTTCAAGATTCTATCCCTCCTGATATTTATTCATAGGAATATTTTTGATCCTACCGTGATCAACAATAATCACGAATTTCTCCTTCCGAGCTTTGATCTTCGATACTATTTGGTTCTCCTCTTGAGCTTGCACTATCGATCTCTTGCACACTGTATGACATTTTCACTTCATTCAATCTCTGCACATTGTTTTGTCATCATCACTTCGATTGTTGACATCAATGACAATATTTCCAACAATCTCCCCCTTTGTCATTGAGTGCAACACACTAACTTCATATTCAAAACTCCCCCTGTGATGATGATTTCCACTTATGAAGCTTTCCAATCACCTGTCTGTATAAATACTTCTCTAATCACTGGTAACTCCTCCTGCAATTAATGTTTTTCTGTCATAACTAAATGACACCTTCTGTCGCTGATTTCTATCTCCCCCTCAATAGGTGCCAATTGATGCATCATTTTCTTGAGATATTTGAGATATTCAAATATATCTATGTTTAAGGGTTTTGTAAAAATATCTGCCACCTGTTCTTGTGTTGGAACATATTCCAATTTAATGTTCTTGTTTTCAGCCTGATCTCTTAGATAGTGGTATTTTATGGGAATGTGTTTCGATTTTGAGTGCTAGACCGGGTTCTTAGAGAGACTTATCGCGCTTGTATTGTCACAATGAATAATTGTGGGTTCTTCAAATACTATTTTGATGTCTTGTAGAGTTTGTTTCATCCATTCCACTTGTGTGCAACATTCTGCTGCTGCAATATACTCAGCTTCAGTGCTAGACAGAGAAATTGAGGACTATTTCTTGCTTATCCAAGCAACCAGTGATTCTCCCAAAAAGAATGCTCCTCTACTTGTACTTTTTCTGTCATCTACACTTCCTGCCCAATCAACATCTGAATAGGCTTTTAATGTGAATGAGTCCTTGCTAGGATACCACAAACCAAGATATATGGTTCCTTTCAAATATCTAAAGATTATTTTTACATCTTGAACATGACTCTCCTTTGGTTCTTCTTGGAATATAGCCACCATCCCAACAACTTGCTTGACATCTGGTCTGTAAGCTATTACATAGAGAAAACTACCAATCATTGATATGTAGTGTTTTGGATCTACAACTTTGGACTCATCATCCTTGCTTACTTTGCATCCAACCGTCATAGGTGTACTAACAGGTTTGCAATCCTCTAATTGGAATCTCTTAAGCATATACTTAACATATTTAGACTGATGGATAAAGACTCCCTTTTTGGACTGCATTATTTGTAATCCAAGGAATAAATTTAGTTCGCCTAGCATAGACATTTCAAATTCTTGCTGCATCATCTTAGCAAAGTCCTTACTCATTTTTATATTATTACCACCAAATACGATATCATCAACATACACTTACACAATGATCAAGTTATTACCATCAATTTTGCAATAAACATTGCTATCTGCTAATCCCCTTTTAAGGCCTTGTTTTTGTAAATAAGAGTCTAGCCTTGCATACCCTGCTCTAGGTGCTTGTTTTAATCCATAGAATGCCTTATTTAATTTACAAATATAGTCTCTTTTATTTGTTAGTTGGAACCCATCTGGTTTCTCAATATAGACTGCCTCTTCTAAATTTCCATTGAGAAATGCTGATTTGACATCCATTTGGTACACTTTAAATTTTCTGTAGCTGGAGAAAGCTAAGAACATCCTAATTGCCTCTAATCTGGACATAGGTGAAAATGTTTCTTCATAGTCTATGCCTTCAACATGATCATAACCTTTGCATACTAATATGGCTTTGTTCCTGATTACTTTCCCATCTTCATTCATTTTATTTTTATATACCCATTTAGTTCCAATGACATTTTTATCTTTTGGTCTAGGAACTAGTTCCCACGTTTGATTTCTTTCAATTTGATCCAATTCTTCATTCATAGCTTTAACTCAGTTCTCGTCTTTACATGCCTCTTTGATTTAACTTGGCTCAATATGTGACAACAATGCTAATTCTATTTGATACGATAGTTGTCTTTTTGTTTGCACTCCATCATTCATATCTCCAATAATCAGTTCTTCGAGATAATTTTTCTGAATAATTATTGAGGGTGTCTTTGTATCTCTTCTTGGAAATTCTTCTCTTATCTCTCCATCTTCACTATATTCTTCACTTTCACTAGTATCCATATCATATTCTTCACTTTCTTTTTCATTCTCTTCTACTTCTTCTAGTTGTGTCTCGAATGTCTCATTGTCATCTTCATATTTATTTTTAGATATGGTCTCTTGATTTGTGATCCTTATCATTTTTAGATCATCCACCTTGGCACTTTCAACAATATTATGTGATCTAATATTGTAGTATCTATATTCCTTCTTGTTTGAAGCATATCCAAGAAAATACCTTCATCAGATCTGGCATCAAATTTTCCAAGACTCTCATCTAGTCTTTTGATGTAGCATTTACTTCCAAAGATTTTGAAGTATTTCACTGATGGAGCTCTTCCAAACCATAGTTCATAAGGAGTTTTATCACTATTAACCCCGAGCTGACCTCTATTCAATATGTATACAACTGTGCTTGCAACTTCCCTCCAATATCCATATGACAATTTTGCTTCATTGAGCATAGTCCTTGCAGCCTCCTGAACTGTTCTGTTCTTTCTTTCAGCAATCCCATTTTGTTGAGGTGTTTTGGTAGCAGAGAATTGTATTTTTATTCCATGAGTTTCACAGAAGACATCGAAACATTTTGAGGTGAATTCACCACCATTGTTTGATATAAGACATTTGATTTTGGTCTCCCTTTCATTTTCAACAAGGGTTTTAAAGGCTTTGAATTTGTTAAGTGCTTCTGATTTTTCCTTGAGAAAACATATCCAACTCATTCTAGTAAAGTCATCAATGAACAACATAAAGTAAGACTCTCCTTGTAGACTCTTGGTTCTTGTAGGTCCACATAGGTCAGTGTGAACAAGCTCTAAAGGTTTAGAGGTTGTGTATTCTTTTGTTTTGAACCTTACCCTAGTTTGCTTCCCTAGTTGACAGTGTCTACACATAGCATTTGAGGGTTTTATGATTTTTGACAAGTTTCTTACTACACCAAGGTTGCTGAATTTCATAAGATTGTCAAAGTTAATATGCCCCAACCTCCTATGCCATAGCCAACTTTCATCTACAGAATTTATATGACACTCATTCAATTTTGCATTTAGTATATATACATTTTCAGGAGTTCTAGGAGCAGTACCAACTAATTTTCTTGTGTCTTCTCTCCTAATCTAACATTTTTGGGAATCAAATATGCAAAAGTATCTCTGATCACAGGTTTGACTGACACTTAATAATCTAGGCTTCAATTTATCGACAAGTAGTACATTTCTAGCTTTGTCTTTTCCCAAGCTCACAGTGCCTTTCCCAAGTATGTTACTTGAAGCATTATCACCAAATATAACTTTACCTTTTTGTTTCTTTAAGTCTAAAAACTTGTCCTTGTTACCTGTCATATGTTTTGAGCATCCACTGTCAACATACCAGAGATCCTTTTCATCTTGAGTTTTTAGGGAAATAAGACATTCCCTTTTTGATGTTTTTACTCTCCAAAGTTTCTTCTGCTCTCTAATGAACTTGAGTTGTTCTGAGACTTCCATTAGTCTGCAATTAATGGATTTATGTCCATGGTTATGACATCTGAAGAATTGTAAGTCCCCTTCTTGTAGAGGTTCAAAGGAGTTATAGTTTCTACTCTTAACTCGATTTGCTTCTTGTTTATCCTTAATGATATAATTCTTAACCTTCAGATTTTTCTTTCTATATGCTCTACAATTTATAGCTTTGTGTCCAAAATTAGAGCATGCATAGAAATAACCAGGAAAAATGCGAGGATACCTGTTTTGGTAAAACTTCTTTGGTATTGTCTTGCCTTCTTTCTTGATGGGTGGAGGTAATATTCTGGAGTCCTTATCATTACTTATCTTCTCTTCATTTTTCTTCTTGAATGTACTGCGAAGAGCATCTGCATAAGATTTAGAGTTAACATGGCTTTCCTTTTGAGAATAACCTATTCCATTTTTATTTCCAGAATCCCTTTGCGCTGTAATAGTCTTATCTAATATTTTAGAGCTATTTTCAGATTTTGTTTGAATGATTTTTGCATCCAGTTTCCTTTTTAGATGAACTATTTCTACCTCCCTCCTTTCAACAATTATTTGTTTTTCTTCACAAGAGACTTTTTTAGACTTTCTTCGATCTTATTTTCTTCTAAGATTTGCTTTTTCAAATTGTTCATAAGTTTTTCCATCTCCTTTTCTTCTTGTTCATATTTTTCTTTCTGTTCAACTATAAAACTTTTCAACCGTCTATATCTGGTTTTGTATTTTCTTAATTCATCTAAGGCATTGTGAATTTCTTCCTCCATATTAACTTCTGATTCATCTTCTAACTCCTTCTCATGTTTAATTTTTTCTATCTCATTAGATTATTCAATAACTAAGAAAATAACTTCATCATCATCAGATCCATCGTTGTCACTAGACTCTGACGAGTTATTGTCTTCTTCTTTTGAGTAGAAATTCTTTTTCCCTCTGTACAACTTTTTCTTGTAGTTGGGTTTTTCCTTCTTCTGGTATTGTTTTTTTTTTTTTTCTTCCTCTTCAGGGTCCTCCTTGGGATAGGGACACTTGGATGCAAAATGACCAACTTTGCCACAATTAAAACATTTGAAAGGAAGCTTGCTTTTGTACTTCCCTGATCCTTTCTGAAGTTTTCTAATGAAGTTGGCTTCCTCCACACCAGATTCTTCATGATGACAGGATTGAGGTTTTTTATTTTGATTTATATTTGTCTTGGATGATTTGAAAGATGTTTCATCTTTTGCTGATTTATTATTTCCCGTTCTCATTTCATATGATGTAAAAATCCCATGGAGCTGGTAAACTATGAGTGAGCTTAGATAAGATCTATCTTCAATTGAGGAAATATTTGCATCATATCTCATCAATAATGACCTTAGTATTTTTTTCACAATGGGTTTATTTGTAACTTCTTCTCCTGCCACTCTAATTGAGTTGACCACTTCATCTACCCTATGAAAGTATTCAACAATATTTTCTTCTTCTTTCATTTCCAGGTTTTCAAATCGAGTTCTATAGGTATGTAGTTTGGCTTCTTTGACTTTGTCATCTCCTTCATATACAACCTCCAATTTATCCCATATTTCTTTGGCCGATTTGCAATGCATAACTTTCACACATATAGAGTTAGTCAACGCTGCTAGAATACCATTAACTACTCTTGAGTTATCATTACAGATTTTCTTTCCTCCAGAGTCTTTGGGTGGAGTAGTTGGTGCAATGTAACCGTCTACAACAGATTTCCAGATATAAAAAACAAGAGCCAACATGAATTTTTTCATTCTTATTTTCCACAGAGCATAGCCTTCTCCATTGAACAATGGTGCTTTGTTGTTATACATTCCTTCTTGTTGATCCATCTTTAGGATATACCTTCAAGTTTGTTAGACTATGATGAAGGAACCTCGCTCTGATACCAATTGAAGGATCAAATCCTATCACTGAGAGGGGGGGTGAATCAATGACACAACAATTATATCAATTTTCTACTTATTAATGCAAACAAAATTTTAACACAGTATTTTATCATGTAACCCAAATGGGAAAACCACAAACTCTTTTCTATTAACTGCAAAATTTGTTTTACATGTTACATTGAAGGAATATGTACTTCCCCTTTTTGATCAACACCAACTGATCATGATACACCCACACCCTGGTTTACCAGTACCAACTGGTAGGAGGCTACAACCCCCTGTTTAGTCAACTACAACTGACAAGGAAGCACCAACTCCCTTTGTAGGCACCAACCTGCCCTTGCACCACCCAACCGCCCTTAATACATAGGTATTTGTATTTCTTCCTGGACTTTGCTTAAACTATTGATCTTCTGAATTGGACTGCAGAGACACTTTCTTCTCCCACTCTTTCTGGTTTATATAATATTCAAACTGGTGTGAGATTTAAAAACATCGTTTCCTTTTGTTTGGACCATCGTACCTCTTCAATTAACTTCACCATAATCATTAACTATTGTTTATTTATTTTTAGCATGAAGACTCTTCATAAATTGATCACAGAAATGGATCAATTTCATCTTTTAAACTCGATCTTGAAACTTTGTTATTTTCACAGGAACCAAATTCTATAGAGGTGCTTCCTTCAAATAAACAATCAAAATTTAATTACTCGCTGAGATGAGTGGTTTATGAGATTTCGGGTTATTTTTCCTTAGGGACTTTGTTGCTTCCAACATACCAAAAAAATCTCGAATACGATATCCCCAAAATGATCGGACGACTCATATTACTTCTTTTATTATTTAATCTAACGACCATGACTTAATCATGTTTATCAACTTCAATGATTGTGATTTGATATTCATATGAGATGGATGACTGTCGGGATTTCGACGCTTTTCCCATTGAGTCTTCATGACCTCCAATAGTTAAAAAATTCCGATTAAGATTTCACCGAAACGATCAGACGACTCACACTACATCTTTGAAATGATGTATCAACTTGACACTTGTCAGTGTCTTACTGTGCCATGTATCCTTGCTGACGTGGTTCACTGACCCACAAGCCTTATCCAACGATGCTTGTTATGTCCTCTAAATAGACGATCCTTATCTTATCATGATTTCTCATTTCGACATTCTTGTGATGAAGGGTCTCGACACTCCATGTCGTGATCGATAATACTATGAAAAAGGAGCTTAGATGGAATGACTTCTTCCCTTCTCGTGACCATCAGTGTTGACCAGACACTTATCCACAAAGCACTTCACGATTCACAACTTCAGGACTCCTGTGATGAAGGGTCTTGACTCTCCATGTCGCGATCACCGAAATAGAGCTTGGCTGCACTAGCTCCTCCCTCCAACTCTCGACGATGTGACCATGCGCTATGACCACTCGCCAAAAATTTGGGCACTTTACTTGTCAGATCAACCCAGATTGATGGTTGAGGCACATATTGTGCAGTGGACTAGCACAAAACTTAATTTTGCGAGGACAGACCAGGGAAAACCATTATGGTTTTAATAGTGGATGCGTGGCTCCCTTAAAAGTGTATCAGAGCGAAAGACAATTTTCTTGAAACCACTTTCTCAATAGTCCATCGTGCTCTGATCTTTCACCACGTTTCCTATGTGATGCAGGAGCATCTCTCCAAGCTAGCTACACACCAGCCAACCAACACATCAAAGTGCGTATTCTATGGGAGAGAGAGGCACAACCTTCTCGATTTTCAAATTTTTAAATTGCATTAAATGATTGTAAGGATGGTAGAGCCAAAAATCCATACATATGCACAGGCTTTAGAAAAGGTTGCCTTAAATAGGTTGTAAGGATGAGATCCAGATCCGATTCGGACTATACAACCATTCAATATAATTGAATGAAAATTAATGAGAGTAGGTAGCTTGGAGGGAAGAGCTTGAGGAGCCCCTCTTTGTAAAAAGATCTTCTTTGTATCTAGTAGTTATTTTTTAGAGGAGGAGAAGAGAGCCGAGACTCTGTTGCAATCCAAGCTCGAACACATTGTAATGAGGCATTTCATATTAACATAAAGAACAGTTTTTCCTGCACATGAGTCTTTATGTGTTTATGAGTTCATGAATGAATGTCTTTATGTGTTGATGATATGATGTAGATGTATGTTAGGTTCCATCTACAGGTGATAGACTTATTTATCTATCTATGAGTTCTTTGATTCCAGGTTTGGGTTCTTTGAGGTTTCATGCAAGAGTGCATGACAAAGTATTGCGGTCTCTGAAGACCAGTGCATAGAGTGCACTTCTGAATTCTATGAATTCAGACAAAGACGTGCCAAGAGGGCGCACCAGCTGAAGTCACTGACTCAAGGAGAATCCTAAAGGTTGATGAATACCTTAGAGGTAAGTCTATGCATAAGAGAGCACAGGACATACCAGATTCATTGAGGGATTCTGTATAAGTTCTGCTAGGAGGGCATTGAGTAGGTGCATAGAAGGCACATAGAAGACATAATTTCTGAGAATTCTGTAAGGCTCTGCCAAGAGGGAATTGAGCGAAGGCACATGATGCATTAAGAGAGGAACTCTATTTTGAGTTCAGTAAGAAGACAAGGTCACTGAGGATTCTGTAGAAGCTCTGCGAGGAGGGCATCGAGTGAGTACAAGGAGTGCACTGAGCAAAACTCTGTTTTGAGTTCAGAGAAGGAGAAGTGTCACAGGAGAGGACCTTCACAGGGTTACTAACCACCCTGTAGGCTCAACAAGGAGTGCTTGAGTAGGAAGTTGCCAGAGGGAATTTCCATTTTTCAAGGAGAGAAAGGGCCAGAGACCTTAGAGGTCTGAGCAATTGAAGCTCAAGAGGATAAAGACCTGTACAAGGAGTGCACTAGGCCGACACCTGAGTAAAGTGTTGACAGACAAACAACCATCTGAAGGCTCTTCAGACATCAAGAGTGGGAGATGAGAGAGAGAGGACTTATTCTAAAGTCCCGAAGCTCAGGACATATAACACCATTGTATGTAGAGACTCTACAAAGAGTGCAGAAGTCGAGAAACCTTTCAAGGTTTCAGGGAGGACTAAGCTCAGGAGGAAAAGTGCCTTTGCACACAGAGCCATAGCTGCAAGGAATCACAGAAGTTGAGACATCCTTTGGTGAGCAAGAGTCGACAAAGCTCAGGAGGGAAAATGTCTTTAGAAAACAGGCGAGGACCAAAGTTACAGGCTTTGTAGAGGAAGCAAAGGCTGAGACCTGTGAAGCGTTTGAAGTCTTCCAAGTTCAGGAAGAAGCACAAGCTCAGGAGGGAGCACAGTTGCCATTAGATCAACTGGAGAGGATGAGATCTGGACCATTGAACCTACGTCTAGGAAAGCAGGAGAAGAGTGCACAGGAGAAAGAGATCTGGGCCGTCAGATCTGGGTGCATGGATCGATAGCCATCGGATCCAGGGGAAGCTGCACAAGGTTTAACCCTTGTATGTGAAGAGGGGAAAAAAAGGCCTGTTTTGGCATTTCGGCTACCGAGAGATACAAAGGGCAAGAGTCGGGACTCTTGACCCACAAAATCCTAAAAGGATCATGACCATCCAATAGGAGGACACGTGCTGAGCGATCGAGGTTTCAGGGAAATTCCCAAAGGGAGAATTTCAACATTTCAGCTACTGTGAATGCAAAGGGTAAGAGTTCAGAACTCTTGACCCATGAAATCCTGAAAATACACAAGCCATCGGATCAGGAGAGGCTATGAGCCGTTGATCCTAGTTTGGAGCAGAAGACCAGTGTTTCGGGGATCGATACTTCAGTATTTTGGATACCGGGAGCTAGAAGGAGCAGGGAGTTGTTGTAGCCGGGATTGCGAAGTCCCAAAACAAAAAAACATGCAAGTCCCGAAAGCAACATATCTTTGGAGTGAGGCTGCGGTCACACATTTCAGAAGTTTGGGATTCAACATTTCGACAATCCCAGGGACAAGTAGTCGGGCACTTGACATTGAAAGTCCCGAAGTCACGAAATGCGACATACCTTCGGAGTTAGGCTGTGGTCACAGAGGAAATGGTCACATGGACCGAGATGTGGGCAAGGGATAATTTCCGATTGAGTCCATTTTGACATTTCGACATTTCAGAGTTCGGGGAATTGAAGGGTCAAGAAACTCAACATCATAACTCCCAAAATCACAAAACCCGAAATCCCTTTTCGGAAAGGGCCGCGGTCATGTCTGGTGGCCGTGTGGTGGTGAAGACTCACACCTGGTGCATTTCTTCTACAGGTGGAGTTTTCATAAAGGACCTGTGGATCTGATTCATTGAAGGTTCCAACAGGGAACTGAAGGAGCCGCTTTGGCTCGAGGAGAAATCAGAATGATCCTAAGATCGGGAGGTCGCGTAGAACCTACTGAGGTAGGGGGTGCTGCGACAAGTGTGGTATCAAAGCTTCATTGTGTCTGTATATTTCAAGCAGAGGGAGCTAGAGGAAAAAGAGTAGTCTGATATGCGTCAAGTGTGGTATCAGAGCAGGATTTGACTTTTGTAGGTGACAGAGGAAAAGGGAGACAAAGTGTTGAAAATATCTGGAGATTGTTGCAGGACACAACAACAAATAGACAGTCAGGTCGACTATAAAGAAAGGCTGGAAACACTCACAGTTGTAGAGTGACAACATGAAGTTTTCCAGGAGAGCAGATAGGACCAGGAAGATGGCTACTGAAGGCCATGGACGCGGTGGAAAGAAGAACCACCAGCAGCAGAGTAAGGCTGATATTGAAAAATAACTCACCGAGATAAGAGAGAAGATAGAGGAGATTGCATTGCAAATGCAGCAGGATGCAAATTCACGATGGGTATATGAATGGCCCATGAAAAAAGTGAAAAGGAATTGTTGGCCAAAATGCAGCATAAGCTGTTGAAGGAATTTCTGAGGTATGCTGAAAGCCTCAAGGATGAAGAGGAGATGGTTCATGTCTGTGAACCAGAAGCTGGGAGAAATCTCAGTGATGATGAGGAGAGAAGATCACTGGAAGATCTCAGAGATTGCCAGGCAGACAGTGAGGAATTTTCAATTTTCCAAGAGGGAAATAAGAAGAGGTCACAGGATGATCTCAAAGATTGCCAGGAGGGTAGGACATAAAATTCAGGTTGCCAGGAGGGAAATGAGATGAGATCGTTGGAAGATCTCAGAGACTGCCAGGAGGGCAGAGAAGAAATCCCAAATTGCCAGGTGGGCAGGGGAAAATAAGTGAGACTGTCTGAAAGTATCAGGAGCTCAGAAGTGAGTTCATGTCAGCAGGGAGTGCTGATGGAAATGGGATCGATTGATATCATAGACTTCCAGGTGGGTAGCAGAAAAATCCAATGTATCCAGGTGGGCAAGGGAGAGCAGATGAGACTGACTGAAAGTCTCATGAAATCAGAGGTGAGTTCTGATCAGCAAGAGGAGCTGATAGAGGAAGATCAGAGGAGCATTCTGATGATTGGAGGGATACATGTATTCCTGCCATATAGCCCAGTTGAGGCTAGCATGTGTGTTGCCAAGGCAGCAACAAAAGAAAGACAACCAGTAGAGACTGTCATGGAGAAAGAGATGGAGCAGATATCAGAGGCTGCCCAAGCAGGGGAAAAGGAGCATTCAGAAGAATGGCTTGAAATTTTTAGCCAAGAAGCTGAAGGGGAGATAGCTGCAACACTAAAGCTGACAATAAGGGAAGAAGAGGAGCACATAGTTGACATGCTCACTCCCTGGGAGAAGGAGCTAGAGATGTTGGAGGATTGGTTGAACCATCCAGAGCCAGTAGATGACTTCCACAAGCAGACAATCATGCAGATGATAGCAGAGGAGAATTCTGATGAATCGTTCAGAAATTTTAGCCAGGGAGCTGAACAGATGATAACTGCGGTGCAGAGGCATGCAACAACAAGTGAAGGAGAATTCCAGTCTGAGGAGCAGCTGGAGGAAGATGGAGATATGCTAGCAGGGGAGTTGATAGTCAAACTATCAAAGGAGGAATCTGAGCAACAACTCAGTGATGAAATTGCAGAAGAGAAGTCTGCAGTAGGGTGGAAAGTTGGGGCCATAGAGGAAGAAAATAACATGGGGGATCATGATGATCTACCCATCGATAAGGAGGAAGTGAAGCTGAGAAGACTGCATAAGGAGAGCTAACCACTGGAGCAACTAGACATGATAATTGAGGAGATCAGAAGGCTGATGATCCGATCAGCAGAAGTAGTAAACAAAGGGAAGCTGAGCAGAGGAGAACCTGCCATAGCAGCAGGGCAACAGATGTAACAACAACAACAAAGCAAAGGAGCGGATGGACAACTCCAGAGAACTGTTTGGGATCCAGGTGGATTTCGACAACGAAGCTGGGAATCTCATGAGAAACAAAGGAGTATGATGTAGGAGCATCTCTCCAAGTCAGCTACGTGCCAGCCAGCCAGTGCATCAAAGCACGTATTCGATGGGAGAGAGAGGCCCAGGCTTCTCGATTTTCAAATTTTCAAATTTTATTAAATGATTGTAAGGCTAGTAGAGCCAAAAAGCCATGCATATGCACATGCTTTAGAAAAGGTTGCCTTAAATAGGTTGTAAGGCTGAGATCTAGATCCAATTCAGACTAGATAGCCATTCAATATAATTGAATGAAAATTAATGAGAGTAGGTAGCTTGGAGGGAAGAGCTCGAGGAGCCCCTCTTTGTAAAATGATCTTCTTTGTATCTAGTAGTTAGTTTTTAGAGGAGGAGATACACCATCTTGCCAATGTTTATAGCTTCTTTCCCTATGAAGTGTAGAAAAAATTTGATTTGGTATTGATATACCATGTTAAATATTCCTTCATAGGTGAAATACCTCTAAATCACCTTCAACATTTTATCAAAACCTTCAAGCATATGATTTTTGGGTACCCCTTTGGACAGATTGTCTTCCTGGTATTTTGGTTTGAGGAACTCCTTGGAGAAAGAGGCATTTAGTTTCATATCTTTGAACCACTTTTATCCAGTGCTAGGTATCCCCGTCGCAGTGGAGATGGACAATTTTGAAACTTCAAACTCCAATATTTCAACCCTGGTTTTGGTCCCATTGAAATTTAATGCAAATTCCCCAGCCACATCTGGGTGCCCCCTTTGCATTCTTTGACAAAAATTGATACAACCTACTCTTTGTAAAGCCTCTCTAATCAAGGGTTCAGAATAAAAAAGATGCATATCATAGGGCTTTGTTCTCATGATTTCCCCTCCCTTGTGAATTTTCTTATGATGTGGGATGTCCATAACTACTGCTGAGGAATTTTTTCTATGAGTTCTAATAATAGGTAGATGTATGAACACGGGGATATAAGATACTAGGGTTTTGATGACAAACTTTTTTCCATAGGCTGACTGTGTACAATATTTTATACAATTCACTTTATGGACATTCAGGGATGAGATAGTGCATTCTTCAAACATAATATATAAAGATAGGCAACTGGAATTTTCAATAAGATAAAGACACTTGTGAATTATCTACTTGAAATAAGGATTTTATGACAATACCAATATCCATTAGCAGTATGAAAAATGCATGAAATATTCAAAATTAATCTGATAGTTGATCAACCCAAAATCCAAGTTGAAAGGGTGTAGATTCACTCCTTTGAATTTGAGTTTGTCAAGTATGCAGAGGAAGGCTTTCAACAAAACTAGAATAGGGGGTTCACAACGATGAATTTGCAACAAAAGGTTCACATCGCTAGAACAGAGAGTTCACAGCGCTGGTAAATATCAGAGGAGAAAATGAATTCTAGGTAGTGGGAAGGCTAGATGAGGTATTAAAGCTGATGCGGTTTGATAGGCAAGGTTCAAAGCATGAAGGAAATGGATTGAAATTAGTCAAAAACAAAATAACACATTTTGTAGTGCCAAGGGGTGAGATTAGAAAAAACCTCTCCTTCAGCCTTTAAACAACGTGTAAATTCTCATAGAGTACCTGGTGGACTGGTTTTTGATGCTGATGTCGTTAAATTTGAATGAGAATGTCTGCAAGTAGCTCAACATTCAACTCTCTTCTTTAGCGATTTCGTAGCGCCGAGTTAGTAGAACCTGTCTGTAGCACCAAGTTTGTAGCGTCGAGCTCAAATATGATTTGCACACTTGGAAAAAAATAGTTAGAAACCTTTATGACATAATCCATGGACATTTTTTTAAAATATCAGCTCCGAAAACAATGAGATCTTCTTTGATAGGATCCATAAGTGAAATGACGGAAATGAATGCATGGTGTACCTTTGAATTCACTACGAACTCTCCTAGTGAGTTGGAAGTGTACAAATCAAAATTGATTTGACATCTAAACGGGAAAAAGGTGTCCCTGAGGTGTAGGACAGTCGGTGACGGAGTGTGTTGTTAAGGCACTCCGTGATGTTAAAGTCACCGGTTCCAAACCTGCGGGGAAAAAAAATCCAGCCATGTTAAGGGTTGGTGTGGCTTAGGTTGGGTGTGATCCCTGGGTGATTTTGACGGCTTAGATGTCCCTGATTTGTGGTTTTTTAGCCACATGTTAGTTTCACATGTCATGGACAAATGAACAAACAAACAAAAAAAAACCCGGGCAAAAGGTGACAAAATGAGGGGTCTTGCGTACAACATGGAGGTGTGACATGCCAAGGTGATGATGGAGAATTTCAAATATGTGACTCATGAAGATTTATCCGAATTGTTATGATAACAAGGCATAACCCAAGGACTCTAGACCAAAACCAAAACTAACCTTAGATTATTTAAATCAAAAATGAAAAATGACTTTGGCAAAGGGACATAAAAACCTAAAAGTTAATGAAAACCTATGACTCAAAATCAAAACTAAAAATATTTTTGACCCTTGCAATTCTATGTGATAACACATTCCATAATAGCCTCTACTTTCACTGGATCCACAATGATACCTTCTCCAGATATTATATGTCCCAATTAGTGAATCTCCTTATGCTAAGAAGAATATTTCGATAGCTTCCCGTACAATTTGTTTTCTGTTAAACACTGTAGGACCAATCTCAAGTGTTCGTCATGCTCTTCTTTCATCTGAGAATAAATCGATATTTCATCAATAAATACTTGAACAAACTTGTCCAGGTATTCGCAGAACACCCCATTCGTCAAAATCATGAATACCCCCAGGGCGTTCATCAAACCTAACGGTAAAAAATTTAACTCATAGTGTTCGAATCTCATCTTAAACACTATCTTAGGGATATCTTCCTCCTTAATACGTAATTGATGATATCCATATCTCAAGTCAATCTTCGAAAACACTGTCACTCCCTTCATCTGATCAAACAAATTGTCAATCCTTGGTAAATGATATCGGTTCTTGATCGTAGATTTGTTCAATTGATGGTATTCAATACAAAGCCTCCATGACCCATCCTTATTTCTAAAAAAAATTACTGGCGCGCCCCACGATGATACGCTTGGATGTATAAGTCATAAATCCAACAACTCCTTAAATTTCATTTTCAACTCTTGCAATTTCAGTGTCGACATCTGGTAAGGAGTTATTGCAATAGGTTCAGCTCCAGGTTTAAGATCTATGGTAAAATCAAGTTCTCTTTCTGGTGGTAAACCTGGTAGTTCCTCCAGAAATACGTCTGTAAACTCTGATACTACCAAAAGGTTTTCTAATCCTCTCGCCTCGCCTTTTTCGTTTAGCACTAAGATTGCATATAATTTGCATCCCATGTAACATACTCTTCTTCAATTGTAGGGAAGAAATAAACCTCAGAAACACCCACATAGTTTCCTCCTACAATCACTCTACTATGCCACAAATCATCCATTAAACTTAACTGTTTTTTCTTAAATTTATGTATTGCATCATGTGATTCCAAATAGTCCATACATATCACTATATCATAAGATCCTAAGATTGTGACGTATAGGTCGGCCTTTGTTATAAAATATCCTAATTTAATGCTACAACCTGTAACCTTTCCTCTAACTTTCTTTTTAGAACCAGATGCAATTTCTACGTATCTGAAATTGCCCTTCTCGAATTCCTTAACCTTAATTTTCTTTAGCACTACACTAGAAATAATGCTCCCCGTAGCTCCTCGATATATTAAGATACTAAAGGTTTGGTTGGAAATCATATTTGACATATCGAGTATAGTGAAATAGTGCTCAGCCTGATGGTTGTTCACCATTGCATGTGTCCTGTGGGCCTTGCCCCAAATCTCCAAGTGTATTGGGTCCTGATGATCCGACCGCTTTGGCCTTCTCAATCAGGAAATATCACTGGTAATGTGGATCTCCACATGTCCAACATCCAGTCTTCGGTCCAGTGCTCTTGGTCCCTGAAGTAGAAGCTACTGGTCTAGTAGTCTGTGATCCTGGTCTGTTCTTCTGACAAAGCCTAAACTGCTGCTGTTGTTGCGGATGATGTTGCTGCTGCTACTATGGTGCTCTATAAGGAGTCATTTGTTGAGGATTCTTTCATATCGGTGTCAAGAACATAGGTCCTCTGGGCGTATCTCGGTGCCCAGAATTCTTCCTAGCTTGTATCTAATGCTGCTGTGCTCCTGATTTCATCTATCTAGTCGGTTTAGAAGGAGTCATGCCCTGACCCCCATTGTTCATCCCTTCCTCAACTATGAGGGCCTTCTGAACTGCATCGTGCAATTTTTGAGGCATTAGGATCCTCACCTTCACACGAATGTTGAAGTTAAGGCCGAACATAAACTTGTTGACCTTTAAATTCTCCATGTTTAGATGTGGAGCATACCTAAGTAGCTCCATGAACTTGGCCTCATACTCCAACACCATACGAACACCCTGTTGTAAGGTGTTGAACTCATTAATATGACGCTCAATGAATTCCTCAGACAAGTACCTCGCCCAGAATCATTCCTCGAACAATTCCCATGACACATCTTCAATGGACATGTTTAGTTGAGGTAGGAGTGTCTTCCACCAAAGTAGAGCACTCCCTTTCGGTTGGAAGATCTCCATGCAGACCTTGATGTTGGAGGTGTAATCAAAAAGTGTGAAGCACATCACCATGTTCTCCAACCATGTCTTAGCGGCTAAACCGTCTGTGATACCCCAAAACTCGAGAAGCTTCACCTTCTCGAGTTCTTTGTGTATACTACTACTACCAGCTGGAGCATGATGTGAACCCTCATTGGGCACAAACGCTCTGCCCTCATATCTATCCAGGCGGTTGATCAACGCCTCTAACATCCTCTGGAAGGTTCTCATCATACCTACCACATCTCCCACAACAACCTGCTCCTACTCAGTAGTATGCTCATCTCCTTGAGGGTTAGAACCCTTTGGCATGGATTCTATCAGAGGAGTCACACCTCTTCCTTCCACACCACGACGTCTACTTCCCCTACTTCATCTAACCATGATTACCTGCATGGAAAATTTCAAAATTAATTAGTGATATATCTTTAATAATTTATTTAACATAGTGGAAGGCGTAACGATCTAATTTTGTAGGGTTGAACCCGCTATGATACAATATGTGGCATCCCCTTTAGCTAAACATAAATGTAAGTGGGTACAGTAGTGGTGAATTTAAAAAAAACCCAGTTAGAACAAGTGAATTTCGACAATAACATAGATCAACATTTCCACATTCTAATCTCATCTACATCACTACACAACAAGGATCAGATACAACATTACTATTAATTACGTCGAAAGGCGTACACCTATTGACAATGGGCACAATTAATGATCTTTTAATCTTAAATTCTAATCTGATGGCCAAGCATTGAAGATGCTGGCATATTCTTAGTCATCCTCCAAAATCAATGGGTCAGATTTCTTGTTCATAACTTCCTTGCACTTATGAAGGCATTCGTTAACATGTTTACTTTTTTACATTTACCTAATCACATTATAAATTTACTGTAAAAATACATAATTGCCACGTTCAAATGATTAAAGAGAATTAAAATATATACAGGCCACGTTTATATCATTCAACAGTTGTTCTGTATTCATTCAACAACCCTCTTGGTTGATTTTTTTTAGCTTAACTCGAAATTTTTACTGGGCTGAAAAGTTTTCACTATGCGGGGAATGTTATCAGTGGCCAATACCTTTTGGCGTTCTCAAGCCACGAGTCCACTGTGCTAGTAATATATCAACCATACCACATAAGGATAGAAAAAGGTTCGCTTAATAGAAATCTTATAACAAGGAGGTTCCAAATTATGTTTTAAAGTATCTTTTACATACTTCCATCTCACGTTTGCCATTCCTATGACATAGTGAAAGTATTATTCAATAAGATAATCAACAAAGTTGATGTCTTATAATACTTGTTGTAAAGTGATTCTAATACACCAAACACCATTATTACAAACTGTTATTTCTATTCCAAATTAACTTGTATAACATTCCTCCGAACTAATGTGAATCATCTTGGCGAAATAAATCTTGAATACATTATGTAATAATTCGCTAATTAACAATTATGATAAAACTACGTTTCTTACCACTTGTTAATATAATCCCAACACAAATATTTACTTCTTGCGCATTACTGGTTGACTATCATTATTATTATTCAGTTGATTCGTATTAAATGGAAATTTGAACGCACTGTGAAAGTGTAAGACCACACCACAAGAATCCTTAAATTTCGGAGTTGCAAATATTTAACAACGATCGTAAGATACAAGCTATAATGACCTAACGAAATCTAAATTCCAAAATGCAGGGATTTTATGGTGACTCAATGAATTTCCAAGTTCTTGAATTGCAAGAGACTCGATGACGACTAAAAAAATTGGGTTCCAGAGCTGCAAACTAAAAATGCAACGACCGTCATGAATTTTACTCAGGATTTGCAACGAACCTATGAAACCAATCCAACCAACAAACTAACATGCAATTGTCATAACGTAAAGCACTTCAGGAAAAAGGAATTCAATTTTGCAACGACCCCAACAATTTAGTTTCCAGGAAGAATAAATCTACATGCAGCGATCAAAGGAAATTCCAATTCGAAATGCAACTAAAACAACAACGTCACTACAACTCTAATCCAGAGTTTTCAACTAACATGCAGAGTGCATAATTCAAAGTTGCAATATTTTACAGAGAACAAAAGAAACTCTAAGTTTCGAAACTGCACTAATCTTGACGACGTCCATTCAAACTTTGTTTTCAGAGCTGCAACTAATTATATAATGAATTCAAGTAACTTGATTCTCCAAAAGGTGTAAACAAAAAGGTAGAGGCTAAACGAATTAACATTCTAGACTTGCAAAATTTTTCGTGACTTTACAGAGCTCTAAAATCTGGATCACAAACTAGTCTTGCAGTGACTCATCAAGATTCCAGATTTCAATTTTGTAACTAACTTCACAACAATCCAATGAAATTCATAAATTTTGAAATATCAAAAATGGACTATACAAGAATTTGATTCCAGAAATTCTATTAGTTACACAATGATTATTTTTATAATAAATAAGATCATTTTAGTAGCTACAATTGGAAACAATCCAACAAATTACTGAAGTTCAGAGTTAATTTGCATTGACAAAAACTATCAAATTTTTGGAATCTAGGTCGTAATTGAATTTGGCCGCGAGCTCACGATTTCAATATCGAATTTGTGAGTTACATAAAAATGGTTATACAAAATTTAATCACTACCAATTGCAATGACCATATCAAATTCTAAATTTACTGATAACAATTAGATTTTAAAAGACCAATCAAATTCAAATTTTTGGATTTGCAATTTATCGGTGGTGAACAATAATTTAGTTTCCAGAACTGCAAGGAATTTCTGAGTGACTATACACAAAATTTAACTTACAAATTTACTCTTACTAAAATAAAAATTCTGAAATAAATACGGGAACCAATGAAGACTGAGATTTGAAGATGTCCTTCAAAAACTTGCACTCCTTCTGTACTCCCACTTTCTAATCACTGAAACTTCACCGGTACTTCTCAGCCAATGCTATCGGTACTCTTCTTCCCCTTTAGCCCCCCGAGCCACAAATGGGCCACACACAAGAAACCAATAAACAATAACTCCAACACTTGTCTTGCAAGGAAGAGATTCCACTCTTTCTCCAAGATTGGTATCCCAAATCTCACAAGTAAAACACAGTCCACAAAATTTTGGTAGCATAACAATACCAAGAAATGTGAGGTCCATTTCCCTTCTACGCCATTTGTTTTATAGAAAAAAAATCCCCAATGACACATGTACCCATGCACATTTTTCATTTTTTTATTATTTATTTTAGTTATGATTATTCACCCACACACTTGTCACACTCTCCCCAAGTTGCACAAGTAATTACCTTTTTATTTTACTTAAAAAACCAATTTCCTTCACATTCCCCAACCTATTCTTATTTTTTCTCTTAGTTGTCCCTTTGTTCCCATATTTCTCATTTAATGAGTGTCTCCTAACTAGATCTTAGTTAGAGTTGGATTATGATTCTTCTTATAGTTAGACTAGTGGTAGGTTGACTCAAGATTCTATTCCATGTGTATTCCTATTCTCTCATATTATTATTTCTTTCTATTTTAAAAATCCATTTTATTAATTTCATGCACACATGTGCATTTTATCCAACCTTTAAATTTATTCCCCTTTTTCCTAGAGTTTGATTATATTCTCAACTATTTTAACTTATGTCATAATTCATATATTCCTTTATTTAAATTTTAGACTTAGACTTAGGCTTAAACTCTTGTTAAGTTTTTAATTTATAATTTACTGTTTAATTAATTATTTTATTCGAACAAGGTCTAATCATTTCAATATTTTCTAGGCCACCTAGATTTATTGACTCAATTTTTAATTATGCGACGTTCCCTTCTAGACACACCTTCGTTTTCGAAGGGTGCCACTCACCCTAGAACAATTTTGGAAGTTTGTCCGACCCCTGGAGTCAACACTCCATTTGGTCGACCTTGTGAGAGACTAAGGGATTCTAAGGAATACAGATTCTGCCTTATTTTATGCCCCTTAGAAATCCTCGTGAGTGACTGTCTTAGTTCTCCCTCATGACATCGTGGATCTCTCGAACTAAGTAATCGTTAACCTACAATTCAGGCCATGGCATGAGCGCTAATAGGATTTTACAGGGACACTTCCACACCTCTCCCTCAATGTATGGTTTCTATGCATGACCCCTTTACTCCTTGTGTGAGTCGAATTAGCAAGCATCGTCAAGCCTGCATCCACTGACAAAAACAATGTCAATAATCCATATTCATAAATCATACTGTAATCAATCATGTATCACATGTGCGTAAAATGAAATAATCAATCAAAATACGATCGACTCCCTGATTCGATCCAGAGTCCAAGGAAGCCCATTGATGCCATCAACATCCATAACCTGTCACGTGTCCTGTACACTCAGGAGAACTCGTGAATAATATATGTCAATACATATATATTTGAAAGAAACAATGAATTACAATACATCATCAATATCATATATAACTCATAATCAAAATGAAATCATAATGTACTATAGTCGGATCACTTGCACGCAAGTGTCCTCAAATAATAAGTCAATAAGAGTGTGCTTAGTAGAATGAGATATTCCAAAATAAAAAATTCAAGTTGAAGAAGACAAAAGAATTGAAGAAGCACTCAAATAACGGTTAGAATAAAGAGACAAGATCATTGGAAATTTGGAAGCAACGATTGTCACATTGAGAAAAGATATTCAAAAGAAAAAACATGCAAAACAATGCAAAAGTTTTGGATGATATTATTAGTAGTCAAAGGACAAATCATGACAAGTCCAGACTTGGATACAATCATATAGAAAATGGATCAAGTTCCAAAACAACATATCAAGAAACACAACCAAGAAGCTATGCAGAGACAGTAAGAGGAGACAAGCAGTTTTACAAGGAAGATCAAAGGGACACTCCTCCACCCAGAAGATTAAGATTTCAAAATCAACGATCGTGAGAAAAAAGTACGCCTCAAGAAGAAGAAGGATTCAAAACATTAAATCCTTTCATAAGATATTCAACTCCCAGGTATCAAACTATGTTCTTTTGTTTATGTTATGCATGTTATAATTTTGGACATGAATTTGTAAATTGTAGAGAAAATAGAAGAAACATAAACAACTTTGAAAGTGATGCATAAAATTTTTATCCAAGAAGGTCTAGTGAAACACATAGAATAAGATACAACATGTTTGAATCCTTGAGCACTAAAGTGGAATGATACAAGTGTAACAACTTTGGACACATGGCCAAAGATTGTAGAATGACAGTCCCTCCTAGAGAATCACAACAGAATAACAACAATCACATACATGAACCTCAATAGAGAATATGGATAAGAAAGCAAAATCATTATAACAATGAAGAATGCACACTCGCTCTACAAGATACACACAAGAAACATTGTTGGTATGTTGACAGTGGCTGCTCAAAGCACATGACATGTGATGAGGATAGGTTTCTAACCTTGAGAAAGGAAAGAGATGGATCAATCTATTTTGGAAACGATGACTCAACTAGAATCATTGGAAGAGGCACAATCAGAATTGGAAACAAGGATACCAAGGCAAGAAATGTTCTACTAGTGGAAGATATGGAACATAAACTTCTAAGTGTAAGTAAAATGTGTGACCAAGGTCACAAACTTGTGTTTGATTAATAGAACTGCGAGATAAGAAAAATAGGTCCAGGAATATTGGTTGCAACAATTGTAAGAACTTCAAGCAACATATATGTATTAAGTGAAATTGGAAATGAAAAGTGTTATTTAGGAAAGAAAGATAAAGTTTGGCTATGGCACAAAAGGATGAGTCACATAAGCTTTGACAACATAGTCAAAGTTAGAAAAAAGGAAGCAGTCATAGATATTCCCTAGATCACGAAGCCAACCAACACCTTATGCAAGCATTTTCAACAAGGAAAGCAAACAAATACCATATTCAAATAAAAGGAATACTCCACAACAAGACCGTTGGAAATCGTGCATACTGATCTAGTTGGACCAACTAGAAAAAAGGGTTTAAAAGGTGAGAAATATTTTATGTTATTGGTTGATGATAATACAAGGATGAATACAATTTGTTTTCTCAAGAATAATTCAAAAGCATTCGAGAACTTGAAGGTATACAAGGAAATCATTGAAAATGACATGGATTAAAAAATAAAATGTTTGAGATCTGATAATGGAGGAGAGCTTACTTCAAAGGAATTTATGGATTTATACAACAAGCATGGAATAAAAAGACAATTCTTCGTTGCCAGGACACCTCAAAAGAATGTAGTTCTCGAAAGGAGGAACGAGACAATACAAGAAATGGATCGATCTATGTTAATGGATTCCAAGTTGACCGATGTCTTTTGGGCATATGTAGTGCATATAAAAAATCATATTCAAAACATAGTAATGCTAAGAAACAAGAGTGATAAGACTCCCTATGAGATATGGAAAGGAAGACCAGTGAATGTGAAGCACTTCATAGTTTTCAGAAGTAAATGTTACACCAAAAGAGAAGATGACAGAATGGGAAAGTTCAAATATTGTGTGGAAAATAGAATACTTGTTGGGTATTCGAGCACAAGGAAGTTATACAAATGTTTCAATCTAAGGCTCAACAAAGTTTTGGAAAGAATCAATGTGACGGTTGATGAGACATGTGGATGAAAAATAAAGGAAGAAGAAAAGGAGTCAATGGAACAGGTTCACGAAGAAGAATCAAAGGAAGAAGAAGTAACAAAAGGGGAAGATAAAGAAGAGTAGTTAGAAGCAAAAGATAAAGAACAACAAGATATTCAAGTACCTCCAAATACACTGAGCAAAAGAATAAAGAAAAATCATCCATCAAAGTAGATTATCGGGAACAAAGATGAAGGAGTTGAGACTAGAAGAAGAATTCCTTCAATAGAACAACTACACCTAGCACTCTTATCCTCGATTGAGCCAAGAATATTTGAAGAATCCAACAAGGATGAATTATGTATAAAATCCATGGATGAAGAGTTGGATCAGATAGAGAAGAATGACACTTGGGGATTGGTTCCAAGGCCAAGGTACTAGAATGTGATCGACACAAAGTGGGTCTTCAGAAACAAATTGAATGAAGATGGACATGTTACCATGAACATAGATAGATTGATATGTAAAGGATATGCTCAGGTTGAAGTTATCGATTTTGAAGATAAGTTTTCCCCAGTTTTTAGAATGGAAGCAATCAGATTGATCCTTGCTTATGCATGCTCAAAGAATATTAAAGTGTATCAGATTGATGTGAAATCAACCTTCCTGAATGGGGATGTAGAAGAAGAAGTCTACATTGAGAAACCATAAGGATTTCAGTTGTCAGAGAATGAATATTATGTTTGCAGGTTGAAGAAGGCCTTGTATGGTCTCAAATAGGCCCCCAAACCATGGTATTCCAGACTGTACAAATATCTACAACAACAAAGGTTTAATAAAGAAAATGCAGATAACAACCTCTACATCAAGGCTGCGATAGAAATTTGCAAAGGATATGTAGAATGAATTTGAAATGTCATTACTTGGAGAACTATCCTTCTTTCTAGGTCTTCAGATATGTCAAAGAAACCAAGTCATTTTTATTTCTCAAACCAAGTATATCAGATAAATTCTAAAGAGGTTCGGAATGCAAGATTACAAACTAATCAATACTCCTATGCAAATCAATTGCAAGTTAAGTAAAGATGATGATTCAAAGGATACAGATCAGAGACAATATAGGTCAATGCTTGTAAACTTACTTTATGTGACAACATCCAGACCAGATGTAATGTAGGCAGTTGGACATATGGCATGCTTTCAAGCAGCACCAAAGGAATCACATGTTCTAGAAATAAAGAGGATATTCAGATATCTCAAGGGTAAAAAAGAGTTTGGATTATGGTATCCAAAAGGAAAATATCTATCACTTGTTGCCTATACAGATGCATATTCGACAAGTTGCATTGATGACTGAAGAAGTACAAGTGTAGCAATGTTCTACTTGGGTGAGCGTTTGGTGTCTTGGCTAAGAAAGAAACATACATCGATATCATTTTCTACATCAAAAACAAAATATATTGCAGCAACAACATGTTGTACATAGGTTCTATGGATGAAACAAACTTTGAAATATATATAGGTTGAGTATAATGGTCCCATTCTGATATATTGTGATAATACAAGAACCATCAATATCTCAAAGAATCCAATGATGCACTCCAAGATGAAGCACATTCCAATCAAGTATCATTTTCTATGGGAACATGTTGTAGAGAAGAAAATTTGAGCTGGGTATGTTGGCACAAAAGAACAAATTACAAACATATTTACAAAACTGCTTCCAAGGGAAGCCTTTGAGTATCTTCGTCAGAAACTTGGCATAGTTTTTGCCCCACAATGAATTTTGAATGCTATTATTATATGTCTTAGATTTACATGAGGAAGCACCATAAATAACACAATTAAATTTGGGGGAGGAGTTTCAGGAAGATTTTAGTCAGGGGGAGCATCCTCGACGAAAATTTACCTTTTCCATTGATATAAAAGGGGGAGAGATTCACTAGATGCATGGATAGAGAGTTAGATGTTTGGAGAGAGAGAAAATATTCATGTTTCCAAGGGGATAAATGGTCACATGGGGAGCATGAGAGTTATGAATTCAATGTTGCATCAAAGTGTTTCCATCGATGCCAAAGGGGGAGATTGTTGATTAATTGTGTTGGTTGTCATTGATGTCAACCCTTGAAGCAAGTCCGGTAGAAAATTCTGGTAGCCCCAACAATATGGTTATGGGACTCAAGTTTGTTTGATGTATAAAGGTATGAAGTGTATTTGCAGGTAAGACTATTCTATATGGATAGTACATGTTATTCCATTTTCGGTGATATATGGAACATTGCATAAATCCTCATAGTTAGAGAGTTACGGCCTTGTGAAGTTGGAGAACTATAATGTTCCCCCGACCACCTGCAGGCCAGGGTACGCCACTCCAGAGAAACCACTCATGCTCTGACACCAGTCGGTAACATTCCCATCCTTAACAGGTTGGACCATGCTACTCTAGCGAATGCTTTCGTTCCCTTACTGTGGAACATACAGTAACATACCCAGTAGTCAACTGAGCTATGCCACATAAATTTACTCTTTAAACTACATGCAACTAAAACATATACATACAACACTCTTGTAGAAGCTTTACATATAAACATAAACAAAAAATTACTTTATGTAACATACGAATTTTATACTGAAATAACAATAACTACAGATATGCAACATTTACAGGGAATTACCCATAAACATACATGCAATTATAATCACATATATGATAAACTGTAACATAGGCATGTAAATAACAAAGCAACATATCATTTTATCATACACTTGGTACTTATATTATAAATATTGTCACCAACTGCGTATAGACCGTCCACGAACCTCCTAGCCATATACTACACTATTCATCACTCTCAACAGTGAGTCACCCCCGAGATGGGACTGAACTCCACCCAGGGTAAAGGGTTCCTATCCAGGCTAAGGCTCATGGACAACAGGAAAGAATCCATCTTAGGTGTTCACTCAACTAATAGCCCACAACCTCTCATTCCCCACATGCCTATCCCACCCAAGGAAGTGTGCCCCTTCTATGCTCAATAGTCCCTCGACTTCCCCACTTCCTTTCCAAGGCTTCAACAACAGGCCGGATCGAAAGTCTCAGAGCGTTGTAGATACAGTTTATCACCTTCAGGAATCAATCCCCATCAATTCTCTCGCTCAGAGAATTTCTCACGGGCCTAAAAACCCACTTCTTCATTCCCTCTCCAAGCTAACCAGGCACATCAACCAAAAATGTCTATGGGAACAGGCTCCAGAATGGTGAAATGGCTATCTCAAGGATAATGGAATGCGTGGGTGAAGATGGTCATGGAATCATTGAAAGGATAATTGAGTGTGGAAAGGAATCACTGTGAACTCTTCGTGAAAGTGATGGTGAGAATGATGGTCAGGCTACTGGTAAGGTATCCGTGAAAAAGTCACCAAATGAGCTAAGTTACCCACGATATGAATGCATGTCCCCAACTTGACACTTGTCATATCGGAAGTTACTTTGGTCCACTTGTATCCAACTTTAGAACTTAGGATAAAATAATTATCCATACTTTATGTTTTAGGAAATATTAATATAATATTCCCTTGAATTTTGGCCCTCCCTTTCCCTAACTAGTGAAGTTCAGTCCCCCATCTCTTTTATCATGGTCGGTCTGTGCGCAACGATGTATTTTATATTAATCACAAGTCATGTACAAAGTAGGCACATTGGCCTTTGACATCTAGGCATTCCGGCCTAATACCAAAACATAAGCATCCCAACTTATAATAACCAGCTCACCATCCTATAACACATATCATATACACGAGCCTCGTTGTCCTCCATACTGCGTGTACCTTAGTTACTACGCACATTATCCTAGAATGTGCATATTACATCATTTTACTACGCAATTCATGCACACACTATGCCACATGACGTGCATTACCAAATGAGGTCAAAACAACTCACCAACTTAAGTACATTTATATTAAATTACAATTGGGTTCGGCCAAGGGATATTACAATCCCCTCCCCTTATTTATGCACTGTCCTCAGTGCATCATACATCCATATATAACAGAGTTTTCAAAAATATTCAAAACGATGTGGGTATTCTGTCTGCATTGCATATTCATGCTCCCAAGTAGCATCCTCAGGGCCGTACCAGGTCCATTGAACCTTTGCAAGCCCTATGGCTCAGTTCTGGAGCTGTTTGACTTTCCGGTCCAAAATACGCACCGGATGCACTTGAAAAGTGCCTTCTTGCTCCACCTGAATCAAATTCCAGTCAATAACATGATTAACATCATGTATATGTTTATTTAGTAATGATACATGGAGGACATTATGAACATACATAGATGTAGGCAATGCAATCATATAAGCAACTGGACCAATTCTCTCTAGGATTTCAAAAGGCCCACAAAATTTGGCTGCCAACTTGGTGCAGCTTCCCAACTTCAAGGAAATCCTGTTATCTTTCACTTTCAGGGAAACATGATCACCCACTTTGAATTCTCTGTGGGTTATGTTATTATCGACATAACTTTTCTATCTGTCTTGGGCAACTTTTAAATTCTGCTTAATTTTTGTCATCTGGTCCTCCATTTCCCTGAGCAACTCTGGCCCAACTATTATCCTATCAACTAGATTATCCCAACTCACTGGAGTATTGCACTTTCTACCGTAAAGTGCTTCAAATGGGATCATCTTCAATGATGCCTGATACCCATTGTTGTACGCGAGTTCTACCAAGTGTAGGTAGTCTTCCCATTTCGATGGTTTGTCCATCACATACATTCTCAGTATATCTTCTATCACCCTGTTCACCCTTTTTGTCTGTCCATCAGACTCAGGATGATAAGATGTGCTAAAGTTTAGATTCGTTCCAAATCCTTTGAACAATCCTTTCCATAAATTCGAGGTGAATTTCGGGTCTCTGTCAGACACAATTATTTTAGGAATCCCATGCAATCGTGCCACTTCCTTCATGAAAATATCAACAACCTTTGCTACCTTGTGCGTAGTTTTCAGTGGAATAAAATGGGCATATTTCGTAATCTTGTCCACCACCACCATGATCGAATCATGCAACTTGCCTGTTCTAAGCAATCCCATAATAAAATCCATTGTCACCATTTCCCACTTCCACTCAGGAATGGTTCAAGGTTGCAGCAACCCTGCTAGGTGCCTATTCTCATCTTTCACTTTCTATCATTCCATACATCTAGCGATGTACTCGACGATCTCTTTCTTGATACCTGGCCAAAAGTAATGGCTCTTGATCGTTGCCATGGTTTTCTAATATCCAGGGTGCCCTGCATAAGGAACATTATGCGTTTCATGCAAAATCATACGTTTCAAGTTCTGGACATTTGGAACAAAAATCATGTTCTTGCGCAATAGTATTCCATCTATTCCTAACTTATAATTATCCACCTTATGAAGCATCTTACCCTGCTGTAGCATTGCTACCAATTCTTTGTACTGCATATCTGCATTTGCCGCCTCCATAATTTTTCTTTTAATATCAGTTTGGTACATGCTAATAGTTGTAGCATGTAATTCGTGCACCTTCTTGTTGAGTGCATCAACCACTTTATTCTCTTTCCTCTTGATATGCTTTATATCAAAGTCATATTCGCTTATAAATTCTAACCATCTGCTTTGTCTAGCATTTAGATTTGGCTGATCAAATAAATATTTCAGACCATTGTGGTCTGTTCTTAGCTCAAACCTCTTTCCCATGAGGCAGTGTCTCCATTTCCTCAGGGCATGCACTATGGCTACCAACTCCAAATCATGAGTGACATAGTTTCTTTCATGATCCTTCAACTTCTTTGATTCATAACATATGACAAACCCATTTTGACTGAGGATTCCACCAAGTCCTTCATTACATGCATCAGTGCATACGATGAAGTCTTCTTTTGGGTCCGTGATCCTTAATATTGGAGCACTTGTCAATAATTGTTTCAAGTGTTGGAAACTCTTCTCGCAATCTAGTGTCCACTGAAACTTCACTCCCTTTCTTTGCAAAGAAGTGATTGGGTGTGCAATCTTTGAGAATCTTTCAATAAATCTTCTATACTAGCCTGCAAGACCCGTGAATGATCTCACCTCTGTCACATTCTTCGGTGCTGACCATTCTCTAATGGCCTCTATATTCTCAGGATCCATTGCTATCCCATCCTTTGAAATGATATGCCCCAAATAATGAATATGTTTATGATAAAACGAGCACTTGCTCAATTTGGCATATAAATGATGCTCCCTTAATACTTGCAACACCATCCTCAAATGATGTTCATGCTCTTCCTCTGAATTGGAATATATAAGAATGTCATTCAAAAATATAATGACAAACTTGTATAAATACTCTCAGAAAACACCATTCATTAAGCACATGAAAACAGTTGGTGCATTTGAAACCCAAATGGTACCACTGTGAACTCATAATGACCATACCTTGTCCTGAAGGTGGTCTTGCTAATATATTCTTCTTTAATTCTTACCTGATGGTATCCCGATCTGAGATCTATCTTTGAAAATATCTTTGCATCCTTTAATTGATCAAAGATGTCATCAATCCTCGACAGAGGATACTTGTTCTTAATAGCCACTTTATTCAACCGTCTGAAGTCAATGCACAACCTTAGTGTTCCGTATTTCTTTCTCACAAATAAGACTGGGGCACCCCAAGGTGACACGCTTGGGCGTATATACCATTTCTTCAGAAGTTATTCAAGTTTCATTTGAAACTCCTTCAATTATGGTGTACTCATTCTATAAGGAGTCTTTGATACTAGTGCTGCTCCAGGCATCAAATTTATAGAGAAATCAATGTCTCTCCTTTGGGGTAGTCCGGGTACCTCCTTGAACACATATTCAAAATATTCTAGGACTGTATAATCTTCCAAATTTGGCACCTTATCTCTAGGTGTCTCTGCCGGATGAGCTGCAATTATTTGACATCCTTTTCTGTAACACTTCTTCAGATGCAATGCTCAAATTTCTCTAATGGTTACTGCCCTGGGGATTCCTTGTACCTTCCTTAGTTTCCCTTCCTCATCCAGGCAAGTAAATGCTTTGTTGTGACAGTCTAAGAGAGTGTGATGTTGGTCCAACCAATCCATCCCAATTAGACAGTCATAGGAACTTAAAGGCAAGATGCTTAAATTTGCCTTGGTGTTCAGTCCATTCATGTCTATGAGGCATGACTTGACCATTTCATTAACCTTTCTTCTGGCTCCTGTATCCAGTTGTACCAACCAAGATTTCCCATGCTTGCTTCTTGGCAATTACAAACTTTCCACCATCTTAGGGTCTATATAACTATGACTAGCTCTTGAATCAATCAAAATAACAAGGGTTTGGTTGTTGATCATACCTTCCACTTCAATCATGTGGGACTGATACTCTGCTTGATTATTGTCCAGGGCTGCATAAATCCTTGGCACATATCTTCCCATGTCCTCCACTATTTCAACTCGCTGTACATTGTGAACAACCCTACCTTTTTCACCTCTATGAGGAAAATCTTTGAACCTATGGTCCCTTTTACAACCCCAACATTGCATAGGTGGCTGCCTTCGCCCTTGACTCCCTATGTCAATTGTTCTGGGTTGTTTAGGCATTTGCTGTCCTTGTGGATTATTTCTGAAGAATGGTGGCTTAGCTCCCTTCTTCCTCTGATCCATCTTGAATTTCTTATTGTCTTCCCAAGCCTTTTGGAAAGATGGCCTTGCTTTCTGCTGATCATATAGGCATTTATCCCTCCTTATGGTCTCTTCTAATGTCTTGGGATCATCATACTGTATTTTGTCACTGATGAACAATGGAAATCCACTTAAATACCTTTGAATTTTGACTGTCTCATCCTTGATGAAAGAGACATACTTCAACATATCCATAAACCTTCTCTCATATTCATCAATGGTCATACTTCCAAGCTTGAGTTCAAAGAACTCTTTCATTTTCTTGTCATAGTATCTTTTAGTCAAGTACTTCTTCTCAAAACACTTCTTGAATTCCCTCCAAGTAACACCTTTCTCTAGAATGTGCTGCACCTGCACAAGTTGATCCCACCACATGGAGGCCTTTCCTTTGAGTTGATAGATAGCAATTCTACCTTCTGCATGAGAAGAATAATTATGCAATTGAAAATACTTCCTCATGCCTAGCAACCATATTTCGGCATCTTCATCCTTCTTGTGCTCACCATCAAATGTAGGCGGTTTGATCTTGTTCATTTCTCCTCTCAGCTCATCCACCCCAGATCTATTATACCTTCTGACAGGGGATAGACTCGAGTTGTTTCCTGTTCTCTTATGGGAATTATGGTGATGTCTACTAGCACTTTTTTCTTTTCTTTTCTCCTCTGAAGGTTTATGACTCCCATATATAGTTGAGCCACTCTCCTTAACCAATTTCTCTTCTATTCTGTTCAAACCCTCCAATAACTTCATGTTGAAGTTATCTTGCTTCTCTTTGGCTTTCATAAGTATTTCATTATTAGCTTTATGGCTTTGGACATCCTTCTGCAAATTCTTAATGGTCTCAACCATATTCATATCTTCATTCCTTTATTATCCATGTCCGTTGGAGTTCGTTCCTTCCATGCCCAAATCAACATCCACCCCTCTACTCTCATCTCGCTGACTATAATTCCCTTGTGCCTCTTCCATTCCTATGGACTCTACACTGGTCTGATCTGATCAAGTTTTTGTTAATTCTGCAAAATGTGCAGCCATCGCAACTTATCGGGCTAACAATTCAACAATTCATGAGAATATGCACCATTTTGGTTCAATATACACATGAAAATTATCTCTCCCGATTTCTTGGTGTTATCACCATGACAATTCTAGATAAGACTCAAGTATCGAAAACACAGACGCGTAGTTCTTTCAGAGATACACTTGTACAAGAAGGTGGTTTTCCGAAACCACTTTCGCCAAGACGCGGTATCACGTGTCTCAACATGTCAAATCCACCACTCGTGGAGTGGGCAACGACTTAGTCAGATCACCCTGCTTCACTCGTTCGTTACTTCACAGCCATGTGACGTAAAATGAACGCCACCACGTAAAGAAATCAAAGGCTAATCATTCGAAATGGATTGGCCGAGCATGGAAACCCAATGCTCTTGTACGTAATCCATCTACACTTCATAAATGGAATTCTATAATTACCACTTCCCAAGTATGAAGGTATCTGCTTATCCATAACTGAAGTAATCTCCAAACTTCTTGACTTTCTACTCTCTGTAAAAACACCTTTCGGTATCCACAACCTGAGAGACATGGACAAGGTTAAATCATATGAGACTGGTTATTTGAGCAACATGCTAGACTTTCCTGCGAATAAGGAGGAAAGGGTCCTTGCGCACATTCTAGCAACTAATTTCCACACAGAGCCGGCTATAGACTTGCGGTTGGAAGTCAGGCTGAATCCCACTATGAAGGATTTAGTCATCAACAGGCCAACCACTAAGAAGAAAAGGAGCAAGTGACAGAAGAAGGAGGAATCTATGGCTGAAGCGACCGAAAGTGTTGGAGAGAATCAACCGGTCTAGTTAGATTCTTCCCTAAAGGCAAAGATTGCTAAGATGAAGTAAGTCTTCAATTAAAATAAGCATGTCTCAACGATTTTTGAACAACCGATAGTGGAGGTAAAGAGTACCAGAGATGATAGGCCCGTTCTTTAAACGACTCTTTTTCACAACAGGCTAACTGCTGTCATCACCCTTTTGTAATTCTGTGATTAATACGATTATATAGAAACATATTTTAGACTCTTTTATTACAATTTCTATCTGGTGATGTTAGGAATCTTATTTTCTTTTATAATAAGTTTTTTTCTTGTAATCTTATATTTTTATTTTCCTCTGTTTAAATCAGAGAAAATTAAAACTCAAAATTATTTTTAATTAATTCTTCGATGCGGTTGTGTGTTTCTTTTTCTTTTATTATTATGCAATTAAACTCAGACTCATCGCCTTCCAAGTGAATTTGTGCGCACTAAACTTTGACTTGTTCATTTATATTTATTGTGCATAGCAATATCACAAGGTAAAACGCTTTTCCACGCACCTATATCTACTATGCATTTCTTCTTCGTCGCACTGACAAGTTACGCGCACTACTCTTGCATTGTGCGCCAATATCCACTGCGCACAATTTTGGTACCGCGTAACGATATTTCACATGCATTTCATCCTATGCATGCACCATGTCAAGTTCAACATATTCCATCGTGACCAATTATCTGCGCACACTACTGAATACACCGTCGCAAAACAACTTATACTCATACTTATGCGCATACTAACAAAACTCCTCTGGGTTAAGAAATACTTGCGCACCCCATGTGCACATTACTATGTGTGTGCTCATAGAGAAAGGCTGAATTCAATGCGTGCATCCACACATAATAATCTTCCACGCGGTGCCACAATTTACTGCGCATATTGACACACCAACGTTTTCCCACGCGGTGCCAAAATTTACCGCGCGGGCTAGCACACCAACCTTTTCCATGGAAACTTCTTGACTCCAATTTTGGTCACCTTGAATTTACTCTTCTGTGAATATTCACTTCAATTGAACCCCTTTGGCCTATCCAAGCTTAGTGTTGAACTGAAGCTCTGATACAAATTTGTAACGTTCCCCTGACCACCCGCAGGCCGGGGTATGCTACTCTAGAGAAACCACTCATGCTTTGACACCAGTCGGTAAAATTCCCAGCCTTAGCAGGCTGGACCATGCTACTCTAGGGAACAATTTCGTTCCCTTACTGCGGAACATACAGTAACATGCTCAGTAGTCAACTGAGCTATGCCACATAAATTTACTCTTTAAACTGCATACAACTAAAACATATACATACAACACTCTTGCGGAAGCTTTACATATAAAAATAAACAAACAATTACTTTTTGTAACATACGACTTTTATACTAAAATAACAATAACTACAAATATGCAACATTTACAGGGAATTACCCATAAACATACAGACAATTATAATCACATATATGATAAACCGTAACATAGGCATGTAAATAACTAATCAACACATTATTTTATCATACAATTGGTACTTATCTTAGAAATATTGTCACCAACTGCGTACAGACCATCCATGAACCTCCCAGCCATAGACTACACTATTCATCACTCTCAACAGTGAGTCACCCCCGAGATGGGACTGAACTCCACCCAGGGTAAAGGGTTCCTATCTAGGCTAAGGCTCATGGACAACAGGAAAGACTCCGTCTTAGGTGCTCACTCAACTAACGGCCTACAACCTCTCATTCCCCACATGCCTATCCCACCCAAGGAAGTGTCCCCCTTCTCTGCTCAAAAGTGTCTCGATTGCCCCACTTCTCTTCCAGGGCTTCAGAAACAGGCTGGACCGAAAGTCTCAGATCACTGTAGCTGTAGTTTAGCACCTTCCGGAATCAATCCCCAACAATTCTCTCACTCAAAGAATTTCTCACGAGCTTGACAACCTGCTTCTTCAATCCCGCTCCAAGCTAACCAGGTACACCAAACGAAAAGGGCTATGGGAACAAGCTCCATAATGGTGAAATGGTTATCTCAAGGATAACAAAATGCGTGAGTGAAAATGGTCATGGAATCATTGACTGGATAACTGAGTGTGGAAAGGAATCACTGTGAACTCTTCGTGAAAGTGATGGTGAGAATGATGGTCAGGCTACTGGTAAGGTATCCATGAAAAAGTCACCAAATGAGCTAAGTTCCCCACGATATGAATGCAAGTCCTCAAATTGACACTTGTCATATCGGAAATTACTTTGGTCCCCTTGTCTCCAACTTTAGAACTTAGGATAAAATAATTATCCATACTTTATGTTTTAGGAAATATTAATATAATATTCCATTGAATTTTGACCCTCCCTTTCCCTAACTAGTGAATTTTAGTCCCCCATCTCTTTTATCGTGGTCGATCTGTGTGCAACGATGTATTTTATATTAATCATGAGTCATGTACAAAGTAGGCACATTGGCCTTTGACATATAGGCGTTCCGACCTAATACCAAAACATAAGCATCCCAACTTATAATGATCGGCTAACAAACCTATAACACATATCATATACACGAGGCTGATTGTCCTCCATACTACATGCACCTTAGTTACTGCACGCGGTATCCTGGAATGTGCATATTACATCATTTTACTGCGCAGTTCATGCGTGCACTATGCCACATGACGTGCATTACCAAATGAGGTCAAAACAACTCACCAGCTTAAGTACATTTATATTACATTACAATTGGGTTCGGTTGATGGATATTACAAGAACCCTCATGAGTTGTTTAGAAGCCCCTAGAAGGTCAAAGAAGTCAAATTATTCTAGAAACTCCTAGAAGAAGTTGACTAGTCAAAGTAGGTGAAAATAGGAGTTAATCATGGGTTAATTTGTTGCAATATGAAAATAATTAAAAATAGATTAGTTGCAACTAGAAGCGAAGAATTTACTGTTTGTGGATAAAATGGTTATAAGTGGACAAGTGGTTAGAAGTGGGTTAGCCCTAAAAGGAATTTGGGTTAAGTTGGTTAGAAGGTAACCCCTAGAGGAATATACTTGGAGAGTATAAATAAGAGAGAAAGGGTATCCTATTAGCACCTATTGAGAACATTGAATATCTATTATTATGTAAGGTTTATTGTAGGTACTCATTGATATATTTGAAGTTACGTAAGTTTGAGGTAGCACGAAGGGTTGACGACGAAAGTTTCGAAATTCTAGAAATACTGAAAAAACCCTAGTTTTTGAGGTGTACACATGATGCAATGGAGAAGGGCACGTACATACACGGGCTGATAGTATAATAGGGAGTGTACATTTTGGAAAATCCATGAAAGCTTGAGTTGCTGAAAGTACCAGATTCTTAGAGTCTGAAATCAAGCTCCCATGAAGGTCTACAGTGATCAGGTACAACAAATCTATCTACAGATTCAAAAGGTATGTCATATTCTTATGTATAGTTGGATATTGTTGTCTCCATGAGATATGGTTATGGGAGTTTGAATTTTTTATCTAGAGAGGGTGTTGGCTGTATGGAAGTTATGGTATGAGCTATATCTACAAAAATACAATGATGGTATGTTGGTATTATTCATTCGTTCATCTTGTTGGTTCAAGTGTTTAAACATAGTTTGTATTTCTTGGTACATGGTTGAGGGGTTTGGTTGTCAAGTGGTTGTGAATCTATTTGTATGGTGTGAGGCTGCATATCAATAAGGGTTTGATGTCTATTCCATGTGAGGATTATTTCCACTGTTCATGATTGTACACACATGTATGACACATGACTAAACAAACATAGCTGCACTTGGTTAAGGGATGTATAAGATGATGTATGCACAAGGAAAAACTACAAATAATACACAATGCCATGTTGCAGGTTGATGTGATAGAGACAAAAAAGTATTTGAAGTTTTAGAAAAGGTGAAATTCCTAGCTTTCTAAAGGTGTACGCAGGATGCAATATAGACAGGCTGCATACATACACATGCTGCAATATTGACAGGGCGCGTACATACGTGAGCTACAAGATATACATGTCACATACTTGTTGGGTTTAGTTGGTATAGGATGAGTATATGTACATGTTGGTTACAGGTTGTTGGCACAGGTTGGTACATGTTTATAGTGGTATATATCATAGCGACAATGTGGCAGTGATTTCATCATCTATTTGAAAGTTATATTTCAAGGCGACAGGACGGGGAAATGATAGGTGGTTGTAGCCACCTTCTAGTTGTAGCCGTAAAACATAGGGGGTTGTAGCCTTCTTCTGGTTGTACCCAGATATTTGGGGAGTTGGATCTTCCCTTAGGTTGTAGCCTAAAAAATATAGGGAGTCGAAGACTCCTTCCAGTTGTAGCTGGAGAACAAAGGAAGTTGGTACTTCCAATGAATGTAATTCTTAAAGACATATAAGAAAAAACATTCCGTGGTTTTCTCCCGTGTTGGGTTTCCACATAAAAATACTGGTGTACTATGTATGCGTATGATTATTCATTATTCATGGTTTATTTACTCTGCACTTGTTGAATGATAATAGTATATTGATAAAAAAGATAAATGACACTTACATTCTATGGTTAAGAGGATTAAAAAGATATATTACTGATTCACCCCCCCTCTTAGTAATCCAATACAAAATATGCCAAATGAATCTGAAGAAAGAAACATTGTTTGATGCAGGAGCATCGTCAGCAAAGCGCGAGTGGAGGACAACTCAACACCCCAACGCACATTTTGAAGAAGCATTTGAAATTTAAGGACATATCAATGTAATATCTGAAAAATATTGTAATTAAAGATGATCTTAAATGTTTGGAGGTTTAGACATCACATGAGATCGATGGGGAATGTATTTTAATTTAATGAAGTAGTTACATTACAAATTTAAAGCATTTTCTCTTATCTGTCTGTCTCGAACATTTATTGTAATAAAGCTTTAGTATTTGATATATTTTAATTCGATAGGATATCACTCATGTAGTCGGAGGGAAAACTCTATGAGCCCTCTTGTATAAATGTATGTATTATTGCCTATAAGAGGATGTTGAAGTTATTGGTGTAGTTGCTGAAGTTATATATGCTGTAGAAGTTGTTGGAGCTTATCAATATTGTATGAGCCCATGTACATTTTATTTGAATGAATATAATAGAGAAGCGTTGTTCCAATTGTTTAGTGTTGTTGTGTCTATCTGAATGAATGGTAGGCTTTCTGTTTAATTGCAATTCTCTGTTGTTTACTTGTTCTTATGTTTATGAATGCATTTACATGGTTGAATGTATGAATATGTGAGAGTTTAGATAAGTTTTAATTGTTTCTCTTCATGAGCTTATGCAAGGAGTGCGTTGACATAGCCTGTTTTGACTCAAAGCTCAGAAGAGATAACATGAAACATTTTTTTGCAAGGAGTGCATAAGTGTCCATAAGGTGTGTGTAGACAAAGTCTATTTTGACTCAGATAGCTCAGGAGGGATAACTTGAAAGTGTGTGTAGGTGGAAACGTACTCATAGTCATATTTTTCAAGAAGAACAATTGAGCCGTATAAGGACTGCTGCAAGGATTTCACAATCACCCATCAAGAGTTAAGTTGAAGAAAGACCTGTTGCAAGGTGTGTACATGATCGATATTTGGCTAAGTATTGAAGAATTCATTATGAGAATTTTAGAGTGTCAAGAAAGAACAAGCTCAGAAGAGATAGCAGGTGAGAAGTCTTCAATAGGGTGAGGTAATTTTAGGATTTCACAAATTAATGAGCTAGATCCGTTCAGGAGGGAGCATGATTGTTCCAGACCGTCAAATCTGGGAGAGTTGCACGAAGGATAGCCGTGGAGTCTTTCGACACTTCATGGTTCGAAGGATTCAAATTTTTTTGAGGAGTGGGGATTGCCGAAGTCCTCAACCCACGAAGAGATCCTAGCCATGGGTTGTAGTGGGGATACATGGAAACATATTGGAGAATTCAGAAGATAGAGTTCCGAAAGTTTTGCGTGGAGCAAAAGTTGACTTTTCGGCGAAGTCGCTAAAAGAGGGGAGATCTGGACCGTTGATCCAGGAGAACATGTGGCAGAGGTCTATGGATTTTGGGAGAAAAGGAATTCAGAGGAAAGTAGGTGAGGTAAATCTAAAACATCCGAGGCGCGAAGTAGAAAAGTCTACAGGAACCGTCGATCTGAGGAGGACATGTGTCATTAGATCACAGGATCCAAAAGTGTGCATCTGACAAAATGTAAGAAGCTAAAACCTTGACCATCGAAGGTATGTGGACCATAGATCTGGTCTTGGTTGAGTTCGCTGATTCAGAGATCGGGGAAAAAAGAGGCAGTTTCTTACAAAAGATCCGAAGCATGAGTTGCGAAGGGAGCAGGCCCATGGTCATAACCCATTGTCATATTAGAGAGGGGTCTAGCAGAAAGGCCAACACTTGAAATTTGGTGTTTCCATAGGTGCCAGAAAAGGCTGTGCAGGTACTTTGATTCTGTGAGTGACATAAAAGGGACCTCTGTGTCATTCGTTCAGGGTCTATTGGAATCCCAAAGAGCCAATTCGGCCCAGATATTTGAAGATCCAAGACTGAGAGGTTGAGAAGCCCGGAGGAGAGAAGGGGGATCTGCGTCAAGTGGTATTAGAGCTCACATAATTAATTTTTGTAGGAAAGAAGAGTCATTCTGATATCATCAAGTGGTATCAGAAGAAAAAGTTTTCTTTTAAAGCTCTATGTGAAGGAGAAAGGTCAACACAATGCTACCTAGGAGACGTGCAGAGCCACCAGTAGAAAATTGAGCGGTGGAAAGGGAGATGAGAGAAATCCAAGCAATATTGGATTCTATGGAGACAACACAAAGGAGAGCACTCGCTGCTGGAGACATCAATGATGCAGAAAGAGAAGAGAGGGAAGTTGAAGAAACTGTAACAAAGGATGTTGTGGAAGAACACTTGCCAAAAGCGGTTGTGAAATTGGGAGCCAGAGAAAAGATAGACATCCCGATGTATGAAGGCAACTTAGATGTTGAAGAACTGCTGGATTGAATAAGATACATGGATAAGTACTTCGACTATGAAGACATCGATGAGGAGAAGAAGGTGAAAAATGATTTGACCAGATTAAAAGGACATGCAACACTGTGGTGGGATGAACTCCATGCTGATAGAATATGAAAAGGCAAGCAAAAGATCAAGAATTGGGATATAATGACAACCAATATGAAAGCTAAATTCATACCCAAGGACTGTCAGATAAATATGTTTAGGAGGTTGCAGAACCTGAGACAAAAAGGAATGATAGTGAAGGAGTACACAGAGGAGTTCTACAAGCTGTACATCAGGTCTAGACATAAAGAGAGAGATGATGAAAAGGTTTCTAGGTATATTAATGGCTTGAGATATGAAATCCAAGATGAAATTAGCATGATGACAGTAAGGATAGTGGAGGATGCTTATTAGATGGAAATCAAGGCATAGGAAAAGTTGGACAGGATGCAGAGTCAGCGAAGCCGAGATAGAATTATAAACAAAGGTAAATGAATTGTACATGATAAGGCACATAAGCCCAAGGGTGAGACTGAAAAACCACATAATCACTCAAAAAGAGGAGGAAGTTCCCAAGGGAGACAGAGTGGTGGAAGAAATTATTTTCATCGAGGAAGAGGAAGAGGCAGAGGAGTAGAAGTGAAGTGCTATGCCTATGGAAAGACATGACACATGTCTTGGGAATTCCCTGAGAGAAATAAATAAGGAGGCACAACTCACATTTCGGAAGTGCAGAAGCAAAATGTCGAGGAACAAGGTGCAGAAGATGGAAAATATTTGATGATGAATAAGTCTCTCTTGAAACCAGAGCCAAAGGTTGAAAAACCAGTTCAGAGGAACAATTTGTTCAGAACAACTTGCAAGACTAAATATAGAGTATGCAAGGTGATAATTGACAGTGGGAGCACTGATAACTTAGTATCCATAGAGATGGTGGAGAAATTGGAGCTGGAGACAACTACACATCCAAGTATGTATAGAGTCTCATGGTTGTAGAAAGGTCACCGGGTAATGGTAACCAAACAATGCCTAGTTGAATTTAAGATAGGAGGATATAGAGATGAGATTTTGTGTGATGTGATTCCCATGGATGTATGCCATGTTTTTTTGGGGAGGCCATGGCAGTTTGACAGGAATTCCATTCATGATGGGATTAAAAATACTTATACCTTGGAGAAGAATGGTAGGACCCACATGTTACTTTCAATAGAGGAAAATAAAGTAAAGTGAGAAGCCAACTCAAGTATACTTCTCATGGGTGGGAAGGAACTCCTGAGTGAAGTAAAGAAAGAATAAGAGATGCAGTTTTCTATGGTGAGGAAGCCAAGGGTTATCCTTACAAGTACTTTTATGGAGGATCTTCCTAAAGAGATTCAAGAGCTGTTAGAGAATTTTGCTGACATAGTAGTGGATGCGTTACCTATATCATTGCCACCTATCAGGAGTATCAACCATCATATTGATCTAATACCAGGAGAAATCCTGTCGACAAAGAAACATATAGATTGACGCCTCAAGAGTATGAGGAGGTAAAGAGACAAGTCCAAGATTTGATGGACACGAGATTGGTCAGAGAAAGATTGAGTCCATGCGTAGTACCAACTGTGTTAAATCTGAAAAAAGATGGAGGATGGAGAATGTGTACAGACTCAAGAGCCATAAACAAGATCACCATCAGGTATAAATTTCCTTTGCCAAGGATGGATGACTTAATGGATTGTTTGAGTGGAGCAAATTATTTTTCAAAAATAGATTTGAAAAGTGGATATCACCAGATAAGGATGAGAGAAGGTGATGAGTGGAAAACAACCTTCAAGAAAAATGAGGGGTTGTATGAATGGATTGTTATTCCATTTGGATTAAAAAATTCCCCAAGTATTTTTATGATATTGATGAATGAGGTATTAAAATATTTCAATTGTAAGTTTGTGATTGCATATCTGGATGATATACTGGTATTTAGTAAAACTAAAGAAGAGCATTTGAGACATCTGACATTAGTTATGGGGAGATTGCAACATGAGAAGCTGTTGATAAATTTAAAGAAGTCCTCTTTTATGTAGACATAACTCATTTATTTGGGTTTTGTGATCTCTTCAAATGAGTTGAATATGGATCCATGGAAGGTGAGAGCAATCAGAGAATGACCATCGCCAAGGAGCATATTCAAGGTGAGAAGCTTCCATGGATTAACAAGTTTCTATAGGAAGTTCATTAGAAATTTCAGTGGAATTTGTGCACCAATGATGGATACGGTGAAGAAGAGACATAAATATTTTAAGTGGATAGAAGAAGCTGAGAAAAGCTTTAGGATATTAAAGGAGAAGATAATAGAATGACCGATTCTCGTCTTGCCAGATTTCAGGAAGACATTTCAAGTAAGATGTGATGCTAGTGGAGTTGCAATTATAACAATTTTGAGCCAAGATAATAGGACTGTTGCATATTTTAGTGAGAAGATGAATGACACTAAGAGAAATTACTCCACATATGATAAATAATTTTATGCAATAATTCAAGCCTTAAAGAAGTGGAGGCACTACCTTGTTCCAAAAAAATTTGTTTTGTATAGCGATAATCAGGGTTTACAATTCATAACCAGACAAGAGAAGTTAAATCAAAGACATGCTAAATGGATAGAGTTTATGAAAATTTTTACTTTTGTCATTAAACATATTTCTGGTAATGCTAACAAAGTTGTTGATGCATTGAACATGAGATGTCTAATTTTGCAGGAATTTCAAGTGAAAACCTTAGGGTTTGAACACCTTAAGGAAATGTATTGTGATGATCCAGATTTTAAAGAGGCACATAAAGCATGTGAAAATCCTGTGCTCAGAGACAAAATCCAGTGGACAAATTATCTGATTCAAGATGGATTGCTGTTTAAAGGTTGCCAGTTGTGCATACCAAAATGCTCAATGAGAGATAATCTATTGAAGGAAAAACATAGTGGAGGTATAGCAGGACATTTCAGCCATGACAAGACATTTGGAAAGTTGAGTAGTTCGTACTATTGGCTAGGTATGAGAGTAGACATGAAGAAGTTTGTGAACATATGTAATATTTGATAGCATGCAAAGGGAAAAAAACATAACACTGGGTTGTATCAACCTTACCTATTCCAGACATGCATTGGGATGCAATAAGCATGGATTTTGTTTTGGGATTTCCAAGGAAACAAAGAGGAAGTGATTCCATATTTGTGGTAGTTGATAGATTTTCAAAGATGGCACACTTTATCCCATGCCATAAAACTAGTGATGCAACGCACATTGCAAATTTGGTTTTCAAGGAAGTTGTGAGACTTCATGGGTTTCCCAAGAGTATTGTCTCAGACAGAGACACTAAGTTTGTTGGTAATTTCTGGAGAAAATTGTGGAAGAAAATGGGAACATAACTATCCTTTAGTTCTACATATCACCCTCAAACGGATGGACAGGCTGAGGTGGTGAATCAGAGCTTATGAGATTTGCTGACGATTTTGGTCACTGAACATCATAGTCAATGGGATCAAATTATGTCACAAACAAAGTTTGCATACAATGAATCAGTAAACAAAAGTATAGGAAATAACCCATTCCAGATAGTGTATGGAATGAAGGCAAGAGGAGTACCAGAGTTGAGAGATCTGGAGAAGAATAAATTTAGAAGCGCTGGAGAAGAAGAATTCACTGCAGAAATGCAAAAGCTTCATAATCAGATCTAAGAACAGCTGTAGAGCAATAGTAAAGAATACAAGCGTAGAGTTGATCAACATAGGAGAGAACTTCAATTTGAAGTTGGAGATCAAGTTCTGGCACACATTAGGAAGAAAAGGTTCCTAAGGGGAACGTATAATAAATTGAAATTGAAGAAAATAGGACCATGCAAGATCCTGAGGAAATTTTATGCAAATGCTTATGAGATAGAGCTACCAGAGGGTGTGGGTATATCTCCCATGTTAAAAATTTCAAACCTGTATCCTTATAGGGAAAATGACTCAAGAGGATCATAATATTAGAAAGAGATCTAGTGGGAGAAGCAGATGCCTGTAACAAAGAAGCCATAGATGGAAAAGGTCATATATCAGAGAACTAGTAAGAAGACCAGGAGGAAGACATATTTTGAGTATTTGGTAAAGTGGAAAGGACACCCAATAGAAGATTCCAGTTGGGTAAATGAAGTAGATATCCAAAAGCATGGAAGATTAGTGCAAGAGCTCATGGACATGAGTCCATGAATTTTTGTATAGGGGAGTATGATGCAGGAGCATCGTCAGCAAAGCACTAGTGGAGGACAATTCAACACCCCAATGTGCATTTTGAAGAAACGTTTGAAATTTAAGAAGGGCATATCAATGTAATATCTGAAAAAGATTTTAATTAAATACGATTTTAAATGTTTGGAGGTTGAGCCATCGCATGAGATCGATGGGGAATGTATTTTTATTTAATGAAGTAGTTTTCGTACAGATTCAAAGCATTTTCTCTTATCTGTCTGCCTTGAACATTTATTGTAATAAATCCTTAGTAGTTGGTAACTTTTAATTCGATAGGATAACACTCAGGTAGTCAGAGGGAAAACTCTATGATCCCTCTTGTATAAATGTATGTATTATTGCCCAGAAGAGGCTGCTGAAGTTATTGATGTAGTTGCTAAAGTTATATATGTTGTAGAAGTTGTTGAAGCTATTGGATCTTATCAGTATTGTATGAGCCCATGTACATTTTATTTGAATGAATATAATAGAGAAGCATTGTTCCAATTGTTTGGTGTTGTTGTGTCTATCTGAATGAATGGTAGGCTTTCTGTTTAATTACAATTCTTTGTTATTTACTTGTTCTTATGTTTATGAATGAATTTACATGGTTGAATGTATGAATATGTGAGATTTTTGATAAGTTTCAATTGCTTCTCTTCACGAGCTTATGCAAGGAGTGCATTGACAGAGTCTTTTTCGAATCATAGCTTAGAAGAGATAACACAAAACGTTTTTTTGCAAGGAGTGCATAAGTGTCCGCAAGGTGTGCGTACATGAAAGTGACTCAGAAATATTAGGAGGGATAACTTGAAAGTGTGTTTAGGAGGAAACACACTCAGATTCATATTGTTCAAGATGAAAAATTGAGTCATATAAGGACTGCTGCAAGGAGTGCACAGTGACCCATCAAGAGTTAAGTTGAAGGAAGACCTGTTGCAAGGTGTGTACAGTATCGATATTTGACGAAGTATCAAAGAAGTCATTCAGAGAAGTTCAGAGTGTTGAGAAAGAACAAGCTCATAATAGATATCGGGTGAGAAGTCTTCAATAGGGTGAGGTCCTTTTAATATTTCACAAATTAACGAGCTAGATACGTTCAGGAGGGAGAGAGATCATTCCAGACCGTCAGATCTGGGAGAGTTGCAGAGAGGATATCCGTGGCGTCTTTCGACACTTCGTGGTTCAAAGGATTCAAAGTGTTTTGAGGAATGGGGATTGCCGAAGTCCTCAATCCGCGAAGAGGTCCCATCCATTGGTTGCATCGAGGATATGTGGCATCAGATTGGAGAATTCATAAGGTAGAGTTCCGAGAGTTTTGCGCGGAGCAAAAGTCAAATTTTCCGTGAAGTCGCGAGAAGCGGGGAGATCTAGACCGTTGATCCAGAAGAACACGTGGTAGAGGTCCATGGAGTTTGGGAGAAAAGAACTTCATAGGAAAGCAGGTGAGGTAAATCTAAAATGTTCGAGGCGTGAAGTAGAGAAGTCTACAGAAACCATCGATATGAGGAGGACACGTGTCGGTAAATCGAGGGATCCAAAAGTGTGGATCCGACAAAAGGTAAGAAGCTAAAACCTTGACTATCGAAGGTGTGTGGACCGTAGATCTGGTCTCGGTTGAGTCCATCGACTCAGAGATTGGGGAAAAAGGAGGCAGTTTCTTGTAAAAGCTCTGAAGCGCGAGTCGCGAAGGGAGCAGGCCCATGGTCATAGTCTGTGGTCATATCGAAGAGGGGTCTAGAAGAAAGGTTAGTACTCGAAATTTGGTGTTGCTAGAGGTGCCAAAAAAGGTTGTTTGGGTACTTTGATCCTACGAGCGACATCAAATGGACCTGTGTGTCATTTGTTCAGGGTCTATTGGAGCCCCAAAGAGTCGATTCAATCGAGATATTTGAATATCCAAGACCGAGAGGTCGAGTAGCCCCGAGGAGAGAAGGGGGGTCTGCATCATTGTTGAACAACAAGAATCTCAAGGTGATATCGAGTTTACACAAGCATAGGAAATATAAATGTATATTGGTTCTCAAAGATAACATGCACAATGTGAAGCCATGGAAGACCTTAGCGACTGAAGATCCACATGGTTATCCATTTTGGATTGCAAAGGTTATAAAGATTGAAAAATGAAATGAAGATGTTATAGCAATTATAATGAATTAGTATGCAACTGATACACACACATTTAGTGGTGTGTACAAGCCAGAGATGGTGGTTGAGAAACATGTCAATAGAAAGAGAAAAATAAAGGGTCAAAATATAACTCATCGTCGTACTGAACTCTTAAAATTAGAGAATGTTGACATACTTGTTTATGACTTCAATTTGACAAAGAGAGGAACTCTTTGCTCCAGGAAAACATAGATTATCAAGAGGTTGCTGCCAAAAGAAATATCTGCAAGATGGGAGACTGCTGAACCTAGTCTTATATCTAAAAGGATTTTGACATTTGAAATGTTGGGAATGGATGTAGAGTCAGATGATGCATTTATCGAGAATAGAGAAGAGTATGGATCATCTAAATCTTCATCCAATCATTCATTTGAAGACAATGTATACTTTGATGGTATTTAAGAGTCCATGAGTCAATCTGAATAAGTGTATGAAACATTTTAAGTATTTTTTATCCATATGATGTTTCTATGGTAACTAGAAATGAGCATTTAACTTACATATGATCTTACATGAAGTTATGCATCATTTCTATGTTTTAAGAATTATATGTTTTGATTATGGAGAATATAATAAAATTTCTTAGCTCATATGGACAATGTAACAATACTTTTAAGAAATAATTTATATTTCATTCAATGTAACTTGTATTCACCATTTTTATTAGAAGTAAAAAAATATTAAAAAGTAGTGTTGAATTTTTAAAATATAGGGTGATATTTTCATGGAATTATGTATTATCTTGTGCTTGGAGTGATAAAATGGGATTTAAAAAGTAAGCATTTAAGGGTTGATTTTATGATTTTGTTTACGTTAGTGGTGATTTCTTTTACCACTTTAAAAAAATGTGCCATTTTAATACCCCAATTTTAGCATGGGTGGTACTGGTAGAAGTACTTTTCAATTTGATGGTTTATTTGAGGTTTTGGTTTTAATGGTACTAACTATTAAGAATAAGATTTCAAATTATCTATAATTTTAACGTTTTGATTTTTTTCTTTTTTGTTTTAAGTAACATCATTTTTTTATTTAGGTGTTGATTTTAAGGTTTTTCTAGGCTACCGTTCGAGTTTTGAAGGCTGTGCTTGAAAAATGTTGTAATGTTGACCCCATTAGAAAAAATGGTGCTATCGATAGCACCACTTTTTGATTTGGGGGTTGATTTTCATGTTTTTTTTGCAAAAATATGGGTTTTAGGGTTAGAGTTCTGGTTTTGAGGTCACAGTTATCGTTAAGTCGGTAACTTTGTTATTTGATCTTGACTGTCCATTGAAGATCGATCGTCAGTGTTTGAATATGTAATTATGAATTGTGTGGTATTGTTGAAATATATTAATTTGGAAGCTAATAATGTCTACTCTTATGTAAAAGAGTTATCCCACATGCATCATGAAGTAATATACTCTTGTTACCATTCATTATATAAAGAGGTGAAATTACATTTATTCCACATGTATTTTGGGATGTAATTCCTTCATACCTCTTGGTATATAATAGAGGTTAGAGAGACCCATGAGGTACATTGAAATGAATGATCCCATAATGATCATATACATTGGAATAATGTGAAGATGGAGTGTGATGTGTGGGAGCCCAAGTGTAAGATTGAATATTTTTGAAGAATAAAGAAATCAATACCTTCTTATGGATGTTTCTCCATTTTGGGGTCTAATTACATATATCTGGTGTACTCTCCTTTTTCTCTTGTCTCTTTCTCATTTTGATTATATGTTGTTGTATGGATATGAGGCTAGAACAATAAGGTTCCATTGTTTAATATTGTTGTATGTTTATTCATATGCCTCAATATTCTAACATGGTATCAGAGTTGGTTACTGTGCTCTACCTTCTTCAATAATTTTTTGTTAATTTTTTTTACATAACACCATATTTATTTGAGTTCTCCTTTGTAGTTTTGCTGTCATATCTAGTAGCCATTAATGATTCTCTTTAGATTTGGGAATTTTGCTACAATATTGAGGTGTTTTTCTTCTCAAAATCCTAACCCTTGTTTTTCAAATTTCTCACATTTATGTGCATTTTGTTAAAAATATGACTTCACCATTGTCTCCAGAATTAATAAAGCAGCTGAGATCGAGTATTGGTTCATTAAATTTGGATTCCCTTTGCTCAAAATTGAATTACTTAGCCTAACTTAGCCTAGGAAATTTAGTTTTCTTTAACCTAAATTTTTTTGGGCACTTTACCGTTCATTATATAAAGAGGTGAAATCACATTTATCCCACATGTATTTTGGGATGTAATTCCTCCATACCTCTTGGTATATAATACATGTAAGAGAGATCCATGAGGTACATTGAAATGAAGGATCACATAATGATCATATACATTGGAATGATGTGAAGATGGAATGTGATGTTTGGGATCCCAAGTGTAAGATTGTATATTTCTGAAGAATAATGAAGATAATACCTGGATGTTTCCTCTTTTTGGGGTTTTACCACGTATATATGGCTAGACTAGTAAGGTTATGTTGTTTAATATTGTTGTATGTTTATTCATATGTCTCAATAATCTAATAGTCATGAGAGAATGTTTGAAATATGTTGTGAGAAGTGGATTTTCCAAAAGCGTTGTGAAATTTGGGAAGATCCAACAACTCGTTAATACGTTTTTTCGATGGGAAAATCTTGATAGCGCAAACTACGGCATGCATGCTTCAGGAAGAATTGTGTGCATGCTAAGTGGTCATCCCAATGGTGAATGTCCGATAGATTTGCGGGTTGTGGGCTACAAGAAGAATCGTGAGCATAGTATATGACACTTCGATGGGGATTTTTCGAAAGGGAGGAATCTGATAGTATTGCAGGCTCAAAATCCCAATGACCTGCATATGACGATTAAAAACATGCCACATCAACTAGAAATAGCGAGATAGGTTCAAGTGATAGTAAAAGACAAGAATATGTGGCATCAACAGAGGAAAGGAAGAGAGAGAAAATAAATAAGGAAAATTGAAAAGGAAGAAAGAGAAGAAGGTCTAGAGGATGACAAGGAAAGACCAGGTGGGAAAGGAGATGACAGGGAAGTTGTGGAACATGAAACATGGACCTAGCTTCCACATCAGTTGACATGTGTCATGACACGTTAGCAAGGTTCTATGTTAGCAAGAATATGGCAGTTGATTTTTTTTTTTAAATCTGGGAAAAGACAGAAATGTCGGACATCCATAACTTTCTATTCATAGCTCAAAATTGAGAAAATGAATAGTCAATGGAAAGATAAGGAAGAGCATAATCAATATGTCCACCTAGATTTTAGCTATGGGTAACATATTTCATCAACATGTCAAAATAAGGTTTTTTGGTAGCCTTCAATGATTGGAAATTGGGTGTGAACTTTCCTAGATTTGTATTTATGCCTAATATAATATATGTTTATGTTGGTTACACATTTTCAGACTTAAATTTATAGGTAAACCAATTTAGTATGAAGATAAATGAGATAGAGGAAACTAATGAGGATGAATTTAAGGGACTAAATGTCATCTTGGAAAATGTTGAGACTGAATCCGATGGGAACAAAGAAGGCAGAGGATAAAGTATTGATCTGTGGAGACAATCGAGAGTATGAAAACATATGTGTTGAGACACAAATATGATAATGAGAAGATTATAAAGGCTCATGAGTAGAAAAAAAACTTTAACACCAAGTTGTTGAAGATCTTCGATAACTTACAAAAGAACATAGATACATAAGTAGATTCCAGGAAGACATAGGATCACAACTTTCATGCCAGAAGAGAAGAATATAACAATGCTGGTAAACATTAACATCACTCACCAAGACACTTAGTTGCAAGAGTAGGGATAAGTTCTGTCTCCTGTCAAACATAAGAGGAGGGATGGAGTGGATGAACTGCAAGGGGAGATGAAAAAGATTAAACCTCCTTCTTTTTATGGTGAGAACAATAAGGATGAGGATGCATAGACACGATGAAGTGTTTCCAAATGCGTAACTATTCCTCACATATAGAAGCCAAAATTGAAACTTACCAACCAAAGGGAAAAACATCAATGTGGTGGGGTAAACTCATGCAAGTCAAGTATATTGATGAGAGTAAGATGACTTGGAGACATTTTAGAAAGTATTTTTAGAAGAAATACTTGTCCCAATAATATTATGATAGGAATATGTAGTTCTTTGAACTCAATCTTGGAAGCATGACTATGGATGAGTATGAGAGGAGATTTATGGAATTGCCGAGGTATGTTGACTTCATCGAGGATGAGAAATTAAATATGTAAATATTTCTGAGTGGGATACCTTCAATCTGTAATGATAAGATACATTATGATGATCCAAGAGCATTAGTGAAAGAAATAAGGAGAGATAAGTTCCTTTATGACCAACATAAAGGAGGATCAAACTCTTAGAGAGCTTGGGTTGACAAGAAGAAAGGAAACATGGAGCAGAGAAGGAAAGGGCTTAAGTCACATTTCATTAGAAATAATTCCCAAGGACAACCATCATAGATATGAGTCCAATCTGTCAAAGACTTTGGGGAAAAGGGAAAGACAACAACCCATTAAATGTTGGGGATGTGAGGGGGATCACATGTAAATATATTTCCCTCACATAGGAAAAAGGAGGAATGTGCACAAAATTCAAGAGGATGATGCAATTGAAGATATAGGCATAAGAATGCCAAATATTTATGTAGCAATGGACAAAAAAAAATCTGATTTCCAATCTCATATGATTGAAGTTGAAGGTAAGATTAGCAATCATCCTATAACAATTTTAATTAATTCATGATCTAGTCATTGTTACATAGATATTAAGTTGGTTGAGAGATTTAATTTGCAAAGAAGCAATCATGGGAAATCATTGTTAGTTCAGCTAGCTACAAGAGGTAATAGAAGAACTAATGGATTGTTTAAGGATTATCCCTTGAAAATGAATGGACTTAGCACAAAAGAAGATTTAAAAGTCATACCTTTAGGTTTTTATGATTGTATAATTGGAATGGAATGTTTGGAAAAACATCATGCTATCCTAGACTATTACAACAAGACACTCACTTATCTTAATGAAGAAGGTAACTTGATATTAGTTCATGGCATTTCAAGAGCAATGCCAATCATAAAAATTTAAGCTAGGCAATTGGAAATAAGTGTTAGGAAGGGATGCCAAATTTATGCAATTCACATGGAAGAGAAAACCAAGGATAAGGTGCTCACCTGGAATATTTTGCGGTCTTGGGAGAGTTTGAAGATGTATTTGGAGAAATACTAGGTTTTCCACCTAAGAGGGATATAGATTTCTCCATTAACTTAATGTCTGGTGCAACTCTAGTATCCAAGACACCTTACAAGATGAGTACACTAGAGCTTAATGAACTAAAAATGTAGCTTGAAGAGATGTCGAAGAAGGGGTACATATGCCCAAGTGTTTCACCTTGGGGTGCCCCAATAAATTTTGTAAATAAGAAGGATGGAACTTTATGATTGTGCATTGATTTTAGGCAGTTGAATAAGGTAACTATGAAGAACAAGTATAATTTTCCAAGGATAGATGATATTTTTGATCAACTAAAGGATTCCAAGGAATTTTCCAAGATTGACCTCAGGTTAGGCTACCATCAGGTAAGGATTAAAGAGGAATATATCAATAAGACAACGTTTAGGACAATATATGACCATTATGAATTTTTGGTGGTGCGATTTGGGTTGTCAAATGTACCAGTTGTATTCATGTGTTTGATAAGTGGTATTTTCATAAATTACTTGTATAAGTTTGTCATTGTTTTCCTGGATGACATACTTATTTATTCCACTTCCAATGAATAACATGGAAAAAACTTAAGGATGGTACTACAAGTGTGAAGGGAGCATCAACTTTATGCAAATCTGAGAAAGTGCTCATTTTATCAGAGACATATCCATTATTTGGGTCACATTATTTCAGAAGAGGGAATAGCAATGGAACCAGATACGATCAAGTTAATTAGAGAGTGGCCAAAACCATGGAATGTAATAGAAGTTAGTTCATTCATGGGATTAACAACTACTATATGATATTTATCAAAGGGTTCTCAAAGATTGCACATCCTATGAATTCTTTGTAGAGGAAGGGTGTGAAGTTTGAATGGATTCAGAATGTGAAGAAGGTTTTATTCATTTGAAAGAATTATTGACAAGTGCACCAATACTAAATATTGCTAATTCAAATGAAGACTTTGTGGTGCTCACTGATGCTTGTAAAGAAGGACTTGGTGGTGTCCTTACCCAGAATGGTCATGTGGTTTTCTATGAGTCTAGAAAACTCAAGGAGAATGAAAGGAACTATGCCATGCATGATTTAGCACTGGAAACCATTATTCATGCATTGAATATGTGGAGGAAATACCTTGTGGTTAAGAAATTTGAATTAAGGACAAACCATAATGGTTTGAAGTATTTGTTTGGATAATCAACTTTAAATTCTAGGCAAGCAAGATGGATGTATATGCTTAGTGAGTATGAATTTGATATAAAGAATATCAAAGGAAAAGAGAACAAGGTGGATAATGAAATCAATAGAAAGGTGCATGATATGCATGCTTCAAATTTAAACATGTATGTTTCCAATTTAAAGGACATAATTCTAGAAGCTGTAAAATCAGATGAACAATATGTGTAAGCAAAGGAGGCATTACAACATGGTAAATTTTAAATTAAGTTTAAAGATTATGCATTGGAAGACGATGGAATCCTCAAGTATAAGGGAAAAATGTATGTGCCTAATATATAGGAGCTTAAAAGTACCGTTTTGAGAGAAATGAACAATATGCATTATGCTTGGCACCCAAGTTATCAAAAGACTATTGCAGCTATTAGAGGCAAATATTTTTAGCCAGACATGAAGAAGGTTGTGGCTAGTTGGATATATATCTAAGTGCATGGAATGTCAGAAAGTAAAATATGAGCATATACATACAGTTGGATTGCTGCAACCATTGGCCATTGCCGAGTGGAAATGGGAAGTGGTGAGAATGGATTTTATCACCAAGCTACCCATGACAGTGAAGCAACATGATTCCATCATGGTGGTGGTGGATAGTCTAACAAAGACAAAAAATATTGTAGACATCTATATGAGATAAATACTAGGCTTCATGGTTCTCCTAGGGAAATTGTGTTTGAAAGAGATCCTTAGTTCACATTGAAATTTTGGAAAGGTTTATTGAAGGGATTTGGAAAAAATCTGAATTTTAGTACAACATATCACCTAGAGACAAATGGGAAGAAAAAAATAATCAATTAGGTGATTGAAGATATGCTAAGGATGTATGTGATGGATAGGTCTTCCAAGTGGGAAGTCTACCTCCATCTGGTGGAATTTTCATACAACAATGGATATCAGTAGTCCGTTTGAGGCACTTTATGGCAGAAAGTGCAACATGCCAATGAGTTGGGATAGGCCAACAAACAAAGCAGTAGTTGGGCCTGAGTTTCTCAAGGAAATGAAAGAGAACATGACCAAAATTAAGCAGAATTTGAAGGCTGATCAGGACAAACAAAATATTTGTGTTGATAAAGGTAGAACACACGTAGAATTTAAAGTGGGTGATCATGTGATTTTGAAAGTGAAGGTCAAGAGGAGCTCATTAAAGTTGGGGAACTGTGCAAAATTAGCAACACACTACTGTGGACCATTTGAAATCCTAGAGAGGATTTATCTTTTTTCATATATTCTAGCATTACCTGCATCTATGCATGTGCATACTATTTTCCACGTGTCATTACTTAAGAAATATGTGCCGGATGCTAATAATGTAATTGATTGGACTGTTGTTCAGCTGGAGCTAGAAGGTGACCTCTAAGTTCATCTTGTGTGCATATTGGATAGGAAATTCAAGCTGCTCTAGAATTGAGAAACAAGACTGGTAAAGGTCCAATGGACCTACTACAATTCTGAGGATTCTACATGGGAGAATGAGGACATCTTGTGGGAAGAGTACCCACATATTTTTGGATATTTTTGAAGATTTTTTGGGAATGAACATTGCATATAATGCACCGAGGACATTGCATAAAATAAAGGGGAAGGAAATGTACTACCCTCACATAGAAATTGTGTATATGAATGTATACCTATTCATACACTACTACATATTTAAAAATAAATCGATGAACTGTTTCCAACGGTACAAACAAAATTGGCTGTACTGTCGAAAAATACAAGATAAATATTTGATTTTTTCAATTTTTTTCAATCCCGCCTGAATTCATCGGACTTACGACAAAAGCGGATGTTCGCCGCACTTGCGATGTCTAGGACAATGTGTATTTATTGCAATGAGCCTCTATATTCATCTCAATACTGATGATACTAATGCTAACCATTGCTCTCTTCAAACGATCTCTCACTGTTTGAAAAAGTCAACATTGACTTGGTCAATTGTCGTCAGAATTTAGATGGACAAAAAATCATAAATATGTTGCATTTTAGATATGTTGCAACAATTTTTCTATAACAAATACTATTAAGAAAGGGTATAAGGTGTTCTTGTCAAGAGAAAAATGGATTTATTTTTATATGTCAATTGCATTAGAAAAATATAATAGATATTCTATTACACCACTCAAATTTATAAGATAATCATCACTGTATTTTTGTGGGGAAGAATGTCATAAAATATTAGAGGTGGGAAAAAAAGTAAAGAGGGTGAAAAGGGTGACGATAAATGTTATTTCCCTTGCAAAAGATGTTTTACTGCATGTCCCGTAAGATTTTAATAACAACAAATAAAATACATTGTAGGAGATATGGGCACATTGACGGGGGATCAAATGAATATCATCCTGTGGTAATTAGCTATATATTCATTATTTGTCTTTATATTGATTGTCTTTATAAAATTTTATATTCTTTTAATATTTTTTATACACATTGATTTGCATGATTGTTTGTAATTATAAAGTTAGAATTGCCCCCTAACTTTCTGCAGAATGCACTAAGTAGTAGTAGAAATGATGTTGTATAAGCTGAGGAACATGAAGTGAATAATGAAGATCAAGTTAATGATCCCATGGAAGAAGACGAAAATAATAACATAGTTCAAGATGATGGGACAAATCAAATGATCCAAGACTTGTTCAGTCAGTTAGATGAGGATGGGGACAATGATGGTATTTATGATGAACCTCTGATAGAAAAGTAAAATAAACAACTTAATAAAGGATCAAGAGAAAATATTCTCTCCACTACATTGTTGTTGGTGAACTAAAAGTTTATGAATCATTTGTTGAACACTTGTATGACAAAAATCCTAAGGTATGTAATATGTTTCATCACATATACATAAAGGTTGATTTTTTTCTCTCTTTTTTAGTGTTAATTAATGTGTAAGATAAGAATGCAATATTTACGATTAATATTATTTACATTAACTAGTTATTTTTTATGTTGTATATTGCTAGGTTAATTTATGTTACCATCGTCAAATATTTTACCTCACACATATTGATATTTACATGTCATTATAAAAGACATTGGAATGGAGTATCAAACTATAGATGCATGTCCTAATGATCATATTATATATTATGGACAACATGCATTGAAAAATGATTGTCCACAATGTCATATCAGTAGATATCGAACCGATCAAGTAACAAAAAGGGTGCCTCAAAAGGTTCTTCCTCATATTCCCATAATGTTGAGTATGTGTTATATTCTTTGCAAGACTATAACTAGTGTATATGTTTCACTAGGCACACATGGGGGTAAGAGGGGGGCAAGATCCCCCTCTCGTGGGGGTTCAGGGGTAGCGCCCCCAATTTTATTTTTGGCGGTTTTTTGTGTTCGTTATTGGGATGATTTTTGGCACATTGTTTTCGCCAATGGTTTTCTATTTCCAGTTAAGGAATTAGGATTGTTGACTAATCCCAGTTATTGGATTATGGTTTTGGATGATACAATATCTTGTATGCATATTTTATTGTAAAAAATGTATGAAGAGATAAATATAAAAGATGTTAGTTTTCCCGGTTTTGGTTTCTAGGGGAAAAATGTTAGGGACCTAACCTCCCTAACCCCTCATGTAGGTAGAATAATATATTTTCCATGTAAGAAAGTCCGACGTTAGTATATACGGCCTATTTAATAAATGAGAACAAGTCAATGTAAGAAGACCTAATAGAAGCTTCCACTTCTAGAAAGATCTTCCGCTAGAAGGTTCTTTAGAAGATAGAATTATTATAAATAAGAGCAAGATGCATGATAAGTATTTGTCTTGAGAATTATAGTAATAAAGCTCTACTTTGCTGGAGGTTTCCCCCTCGAAGAGGCAAGTGAGCATTGTTTCCTATCAATAAATGTATAATTTTGGTGTTGTGGTTCCATATAATTTGTTGTTCCGTTGTTATCTATGTAGTATTTCCATCTTCTATTGCTATTTTTGTGTTATTCTATGCATCGTTTCTCTTTTGTGCTAATATAATAGATTTGGTACTGTACAAGTGGTATCAGAGCACTTTCCTTGGCAAAACATTGTGGGTTATTTTTTTCCAGGATAGAGACATATTCCAACGTCTTAAAGCTACAAATATTTGTCATTCAGTGCATAAATTCACAGTCGGGGAAGCATACATGCATGAACTACAAGTGGTACTTAAGTGAACATTGTTGGCCACCCTTGTAACCCCTGTTGGTACCCCTTCGAGTGGTAGCGCATTATAAAACAACTGTATACAGACTGACCTAGATATCCTGAAGCCCTCCATAGATAAACCGATCGACCTCTTGACTGTTATAGTTCCATTGAGAAAAAACACTCAGGAAGATACTCTCTAGTACTTGGGTAGTTAGGTAGTATGTCCAAGGGTACAATCTAGCCTCCTTATGGTACAATATAGTGGTCCCAATGACACCCTTGTTTGGGGCCTATTTCATTGGATTCCCCTCTTTTCCCTGATCGCAGTGGTACATTTCATTTTTAATATTTTTTTTTTTCTAGTGAACTCGACCCCTTCCCAATGTCCCTATTTTCCACATCTCCCATTATATTCCCCTTTTCTCCTTGATTATAGTGGTACCTATCACTTATCAGTCCTTTTCTATGGTCCCATCCACCCATTTCCCCTTACCAACACTCCCCATATCCAAATGGCCAACACTCGCAACCAAGACCTGCAAGCTTCCATTAATCACACCAAGGATTCCCTCCAACAAGTGACATTTTATATTAGCTCTACCAATTCCCGCATTGAAAAATTTTAGACCCAAGTCCAATAAAAATTTGATGCCATGGATGCCAAATTCATGACCCAATTTAAGACCCTTCAGTCTGTTGTCAACTAGTTGTTGAACCAAACCCATGGTCCTTCCTCCTTAGACCAACCAGATGGTGCTGATACTTCTCATTCTCTGAATTTTCAATCCAACACCTTTCATTGTGACCCCCGTATTCCCTGAGTTGAGGTCAATAAATTTGATGGCTCCAATCCCACGGGTTGGGTCACTCAAATGGAGCATTGTTTTTCTCTGCATGGTATTACTGATGTTTTGGAAAAAATTCGTATGTTGTTCTCTATATGGATCCTAAACACTGGAAATGGTGGAAATGGTGTAAAAATGCATGTCAGGGGTATATTGCATGGACCCCGTTTGTTTATGAGTTCTATGAATTCTTTGACATTGACACCCACTATCTAGGTCATTTGACCAAGTTGAAACAATCAAGCACAATGGAAGACTTTATAACTACTTTTGAGCATTTGGCCTTTCAAACTGAGGGCATGGAAGATGTGTTCTTCTGGGAATTCTCTATTAGTGTTCTAAAGGATGAAATCTGAGCCTAGGTTCTCATGGCTCTCCCTCAGACTTCTTTGGAAGCTACTAAAATTTCCAAAGAGGCCCAACAAGTTGTTCTTTGCTAGAACAAAAAACCCTCTTTTGTTCCTCGCCCTCGACCCACAAATATTTCTCCCCTTGCCACTCCCCTCAAGGTCCATAAATTAACTAGGGTTGAAATGGCTGAGCACTAACTCAAGGGTCTTTTCTATAATTGTGATGAAAAATGTTTTCCTGGGCACAAGTGTAAGGAATTTTTTTTTATGGCCATTTCAGAAGATGTTTCTGAAGAAGAGGTTGTAGTTACCCTTGTTGAAGAGCCATCCCTTTTCGATGCTACTCAGGAGCCCACTGACCCACCTGAAGTTGATCCACTAATTTCATTGCATGCCCTCACTAAATTCTTTGCTCCATAAACCGTCAATCTCATTGGCTATATTAAGCATCAGAAAGTCATCATCCTTGTTGACAGTGGAAGCACCCATAAATTTATTCACCGTTGCATTGCCCAGGAAACCAATTTCTATATTCGTGCCTTCAACAATTTTCAAATCATGATAGCCAATGGTGGGCATTGTAAAAATGTACATCTTCAAATTGGACAGTACCACCTGAAATCTCATATGTTTTCCATTGACATGGGTAGTTGTGGCATTGTGCTAGGTGCTGAATGGTTACACACTTTGGGACCCATTCTCATGGATTTTAAGTCATTGACCATGCAATTCCAATATGAGGGACAACAATATCAATTCCAAGGACTCACAACAGGTTCTCTTGATATCATTAGTTCCCATCGCATGGAAAATCTCCTTAAGAAAGGTCACTCTGGTATTATTTCCCAACTCCATTCCATTCAAGCATCTGAGACACCCTCTATGCATCTTGACCTCCAAGCTATCCTCTCCAAACATCAAGCTATTTTTTCCAGTCCTTAGGGACTTCCACCTTCTCGTGGTGTTCATAATCATTCCATTCCCCTTGTTCCTGGAAGTATTCCTCCTAATGTTCTCCCTTATCATCATCCCTTTTCCCCAAAAAATGAAATTGAGAAAACAATGCAGGAGTTTCTCCAAGCGAGTGTTATCTGCCCTAGTACCAACCCTTATTCTTCTCCTCTAGTCATGGTACTCAAGAAATAAGGTACTTGGTGCATGCGTCCCGACTTTCATGCCCTCAATAAACTCACCATCAAGGACACGTTTCCCATTCCTATCATTGATGATCTCTTGGATGAACAGAGTGGTGCTCAGTACTTTACTAAACTTGATCTCCATTCTAGCTACCACTAGATACATATGAAAGAAGCATACATCCCCAAGATTGCCTTTAGAAATCATGAGGGTTACTATGAGTTCTTGGTCATGCTATTTGGCCTATGTAATTCTCCCTCCACCTTCCAAAGCCTCATGTATCCTTTCTTCCGTCCTTTTCTCCATCATTTTGTCTTAGTTTTGTTTGATGATATTCTCATATATAGTAAAACTTGGCCATCCCAACTTTCCCATGTGGATCAAGTTCTCCATCTACTCTCTCAACAACAACTTTTCCTCAAACAATATAAATGTTCCTTTGGAGCCTCATAAGTGGAGTACCTAGGTCATATTGTGGGAAAGGACGGTGTATGGGTGGATCCTAAGAAAATTGAAGCTATGCAGGATTGGCCTCGCCCTAAAACTCTTAAGAGTTTGCATGGATTTTTGGGTTTAACAGGTTACTATTGCAAGTTTGTTAAGAATAATGGAGCAATTGCAACCCCTCTCACGACTCTCCTTGAAAATAATTCCTACACTTGTACTGCAGCCACTGACCGATCCTTCCAGGCCTTGAAAGAATCTATGTTCACAAATCCGGTTCTATCCCTTCCTGATTTCATCAAGACTTTTGTCTTGGAATGTGATGCTTCTGGAAAAGGAATTGGGGAAGTCCTTATGTAAGATGATTGGCCTTTGGATTTCAGCAACAAACAAATTTCAGACCAAAATTTGGGTCAATCCATCTATGAATTTTTTTTTTGGATATTCTGCATGCTGTGGATCTTTGGCATCCTTATTTATTGGAGCAATGCTTCCAGATTAAAACTGATCACCAGATCCTCAAGTATTTTCTGGAGCAAATAATTTCATCCTCAGAGAAACAAAAATGGGTCACTAAGATCTTTGGATATGATTATGGGATCATTTATAATAAAGTGAAAATAAAATATGGCCATTGATGCTCTTTCTAGAAAATATGAAGAACAAGGGTCCCTCTTTTCCCCGTATTTTGTTGTACTTTCTTGTCTCCAAGCTGCTCACCAAGAATGGTTGCAAGATCCCAAAATATCTTGCTTGATCCAACAATTGCAAGTAAATTCTCCAGCTTATATAGGGTACTCTCAGAATAATAATGAGCTTCTCTATAAAGGCCGTCTATATTTAAGCAAAAAATCATAACTTAAACTTATGGTTCTTTCAAAGATTCAGGCTTCACCCACCGCTGGGCATTCAATATTTACCAAAACCTATGAAAGGGTCAAACATTATTTTTTTTGGATGGTATGAAACAATATGTTTGCAACTTTTTGGCTGGATGTGATGTCTATCAATGCAACAAGAGAGAAACATTCAAATCCCTCGACACATTCCAACCCCTTCCAATTCCTCCTTCTATTTGGAGAGATATATTTATGGATTTCATTGTGTGCCTACCTAAATATGACAATTTTTTTTTTATTATGGTGGTGGTTGATCGTCTTTCCAAATATGCTCATTTCTATGCTTTGCAACGTCCCTTCACCACCTCCATAGTGGCCCAACTTTTCATGGATAATATATTCAAAATTCATGGCATGCCACATTATATTGTCTCTGAATTGTAAGATATAGGGCACCCAATTACATCTCAACACCACTTATCATCCCGATACTGATGGCCAAACTAAAATTGTCAGCAAGTGTTTGGATACATATTTAAGGTGTTTTTCCTTAAATCGCCAACATCAGTGGGTTTAGTGGTTACCACTAGTTGAATGGTGGTACAACACATCTTACCATACAACCACTCGCATGACTCCTTTTGAAGAAGTACATGGACAAAATTCACCATAAGTTCTCTCATATATTCCAAGTATCTCTAAGGTTCGGGAGGTTGATAAAATTATTACCATATGTGAGGCCATTCTCCATACCTTGAAAGATAATTTGGTGCTAGCTCAAAATCACATGAAGCAGGAAGTAGATCAAGGTCATTATGAACATCAATTTGTTGAAGGGGATGAGGTGTTTCTTCATCTGAAATATTATAAGAAGACCTCCCTCAGAGCTGAACATTGTCAGAAGATTTCTCCCAAATTTTATGTTCCTTATACCATTCTCAAGCATGTGGGGCCTGCCGCTCACCATTTATCTCTACCCAGTGATTCTAAGATCCATCCATTTTTTCACGTCTCATGTGTAAAGAAGGTGATTTGAACTAAGTGCCAAAATCAAACCCATCTACCAAAGTTGTATGAAGAAGGTTCCATTTGGCTATAGCCCCAAGCAGTATTTCACCAGCATTAACGTTGTCTCCGTCAGTGCACCATCAAAGAAGTATTAGTGCAATGGAAAGATACAACCCCAGAAGATGCCACTTGGGAGCCAAATACCATTCTACAACAATTCCCTCATCTCAAGCCTTGAGGGAAAGTCTGTTTTTCAAGGGGAAGGGCATGTTAGGGACCTAACCTCCCTAACCCCTCACGTAGATAGAATAGTATATTTTCCATGTGATAAAGGATGACGTTAGTCTATAAGGACTATTTAATAAATGAGAACAAGTCAATGTAAGAATACCTAATAGAAGCTTCCACTTCTAGAAATGTCTTCTACTAGAAGGTTCTTTAGAAGATAGAATTAGTATAAATAAGATCAAGAGGCATGGGAAGTCTTTTTCTTGGGAATTACAGTAATATATCTCTGCTCTACTGGAGGTTTCCCCCTCGAAGAGGAAAGTGAACATTGTTTCCTATCAATAAAGGTATAATTTTGGTGTTGTGGTTCCATATAATTTGTTGTTCTACTGTTATCTCTGCAATATTTCCTTTTTTTGTTGCTATTTCGGTGTTATTCTCTGCATTATTTATCTTTTCTGGTACCTTACAAAAATCTCTGTGTAATGTGTGTAATTTCCATTCTATCTTTTCTGTTCTTTTATTGACAATCTGTTTACAGTAAATAATTGTACAAGGTTAAAATCTACACATAATTCCATGTTTGCAAGGATTGTTCAGGTGTAAAAGCATAGCACAATTTATGGATTACCATGCATGGAGCATAAGTGGAGATGGTGTTCTTCGAATTCCTACAAATGGTTATGCATTTAGGGAAATTGAGGAAAAATGGGCATAATTTAAAGATGAACCTTGTAATGTTAGGCTTTCATTGGAAATTGACGGTGTTAATCCATTCAAAGAGCTTAGGTCTATTTACTCAGTGTGGCCTATTTTTGTTATCAAAAATAACATTCCTCCTTGTATGTCAATAAATAGGGAGTACATAATGTTGACAATTATTGTTCCAAGTATTTGTTTACATTAAATTTTCGAATGTAACATTTTCATTTGTTTCATTTTTTGCATAATATCTTTTATTTATTTAATTACTTATATATACATATCATGGTAGTAATTATGTGTAATTTAAAATAATTAGGTAACTACCAAGTTAAAGATATGAATGTATATATTGAGCCTCTTATCGACAAGCTACTAAAGTTATGGGCCGAAATCACTATGTATGACATCTGTAAACCAATCAGGGAGAATATTTTTCAATTTCGTGGAATAATTGTATGGACAATTCATGATGCCCCAGTACTGACACATTTTAGTGGTATGTAACATTATATTTCACTTTAATACTATATAATTATTTAAATATATCATGCAAGTTTTTTAAATAATCCCATCATATAATTGACATTAATCCATCTGTTGCAGGTCTTCAAACAAATGATAAATTTGCATGTCTAGTTTGTGGTCCTAAGATGAAGTATTGCCATTCAATTTTTTTAGGAAATATGGTGTTTGATGAGTATGGGCACTTCCTCCCTAAGAACCATAGGTATCATACTACTGAAAAACATCTTTTCAATGAGAAAGAAGAGACCGGATTAAAACCACGAAGAATGACACCTCACCTATGGAGGTTGGAATATAACAAAAATAATCAAGGTACACAATTTATTTGTGTATCATATATGTAATGTTTTGAATTTTTATTTTTATTATTGAATTTATTTTACTGTATTTGATAATTATTGTTGTGATTTCTTTTATGCTTCATCAAGGTTGTCATCGTGAAGGTATTGATAATGGGATTCCACGAGGAATGAAATGTTATCCCACTCAATTCTTGAGGTTTCCCTATTACGAGGAGCTAAAAATAGCTCATTTGTTTAATAAAATGCATATCAGGAAGAATGTCACATAAACATTATGGCGATTCATAGATGGTAGGAGGGATAAAGAAAAAATTGTCAAAATTTGTACTGACATTCAAGAAGCCAATCATGCAATGCAAAGTGTGATCTGATCAAATAGAAATGGAGACCAAAATAAACTTCCATGGTTATTAACAGAGCAACAAAACAATGATGTAAAATAGGTCATTCAAAGAATTACATTTCCCACATGTTTTTCTTCAATCATAAATAATATCTTCACGAAAAAAGGTGAATTTGGTGGGGTAAAAACACATGATTGGCATACCTTCATTAAGGTAATAATTTTGGTATACATATTTATATATTGGACGTATACATCTTTTAATATTTTTTCTTTTTTTGTCTACTTTGGAAACAAATAACGATTTATTTTTATTGTTACAGTATATTCTACCTCTATCTCTCCCAAACGACTTTGACAACAACATCAAATAAGTTATATATGATCTTGGAAAATACATGAGGTAAGTAGCTGTGATTCATATGCAAACTGTTTTGTCAATTTGTTGTTGTACTTAATGACATATCTTTTACTTGTAATGTAATATATATTATGTTTTGTTGAAACATGTTATTTTCTTGCGTCATGATCTGTAGATGGTTGTCATGGAAAGAAATCCATCAAGATGATATAAAGTATTGGAAGAGAGAAATTCCTCTGCTAATGTGTGAAATGAAAAAGTATCTACCTACAACATTTTCCAATGCACAAGAACACTACCTCATACACCAAGTTGAGGAGATTGAAATGTGTGGAGCTGTACACATAAGGTCAATGTGGATGGTGGAGAGGCACCTAAAATCATTGAGGGATTTGGTTAGACAAAGAGCACATCTTGAGGGTTCTATGGTGAAGGGATATATGGTATATCAATCCATGGTGTATATTAGTCATTATCTTCCTAAATTAGCAGCGCCAACCATGCATGAAATGGATCGCATTTTGGATGTGAACTCCATTAAAAAATTTGAATGGGATAACCTATTGGGGAAAGGTAGAATGAAGAATGTTAGAGGTAATTAAATTGTGGATATTTATAATACATACAACTTTATTTTTTTGTGTGTATATGATAATACTCATTTAATATTTGTTCTTTCATCAATTATTGATATTTACCATGGTTATAACTAATATTTAATATTGGTGAATTATGATTTTTTTATTCAGTTGCTCAAGATTGGGATGTACTACATTTATACATTGCAAACAATCTTGTCTGGATGAAGGTATGGATTGAAATATGTAAACAACATCATGACGATAGGTTATCATGGAAACAACTGTCTGAATTGGTTAGAGAAGATCGTCGTAATGTATATGTCAATGTTATGCAGAGGGGAATTGATTTAGCATATGGTTTGAAAGATGGACATGCAAGCAAATTCACCCATTTTATTCAATTATTTTATATTATATTAATGTGACTGCAGGTGTGTTTTTTTCTAGATACTTTCCAAGTTATATAAATATGTTTATTAATTGAAAATGCATCTTTTACATGTCTGAAATATTGCAGTTCAAACACCACTAGGCTATGTGGTGCATTGGTTGTAAATTTTACATCAAACAATTGGATGAAACCAGGAAAACTTCTGATAATGGGATAACTGCAGTATTCCAGGTCACTAATGTTTCCTCTATGAGTGAGACATAGCCGAGAATATGAAAATAGATATTATGGGTATTTGGATGATATACTTAAGTGTGACTTTAATTCATTCATATTAGTTCTATTCAATGTCAAATGGTATATGTTACAAATGCATGAATGTGATGAGGAAAGATTTTTTATTCATCATGCCAATGGATTTATGATGATCAAAACAACGATGTTTGAAAGAGGAAATGATGACTATGTTTTTCCAATCCAATGTGATTAGGTATTTTACTCAAAGGTTCCAGGTGAGAGGGATTAGTCATTTGTTGTTAGATATGGTCCAAGAGGAAGGCCAATAAAGTATATGGTAGAGGAAGAAGATGATATTGAAGAAGAAGATGATGCGCCATAGACAGAGCAGGAATATGTGTCGGCAGATGAAGAAGACAAAGAAGATGAACCATGCATCGGAGACAATGCAGTTCTTGATGATGATGTTGATGAAGATGTGCTCAGAAATGACATTGATGACGATGATGATATTGCCAATCCTTTCATTATCGTTTTTGAACTAGATGATGATACATATGTCGAGTTGGATGAAGAAGAAGATACAAAAGAAAGATGATACAAATGTTGAGTTGGATGAGGTACATAACTATATATTTTAATTTGTATGAAATATTCTCTTTAAATAATTTACTTATGTGGGTTAATTACATGCTTTTAAGTTTTATGCCATTTTTTAATATCCTATGTTACATGTTGTTTATTATGTCAAACCTGAAAATAGTGGCCATAAAATACGTGCTAAACTAAAATTATCATTTACAAACACATAATTTCGTTTACCTTAATTAATTTTTGTTTTGGTAGTTTCTATGCTTGATTACTATGTTGCTTTCGATTATTTTCTATTTTATAGATTGGGTATTGAGAAATTGAGAGTGATGTGAGGGGGAGGGGAGGGGCCATATAAGCTTCCGCCTTCATGTGGTTGTCCTTGTTTAGTAGAGAATAAATGATTCTTGAAACCAAGAGAAGCTCATTCATTTTTATACCATCATCGTAAATATCATCATTGTTGTCATCGTATTGCACACCAAAGTTTCGATGAACATGTTCGTCATTGCTATAAAATCTTCGTTGAAACTGTTTAAAAACATGGGACTTTGGTCCATGATTTTGGTGGCAAGAAGAAGGTGCTAGATGAAATTTTGTATTTAAATAGTGATTTCGTATTAATATTCTTTATGGAGTAAAAACGTACTTAGATGAGAGAAAAAAACAAAGACAACACATAACCGATGAAGCTTGTGCAATTTATCAAGTACTTTTTTATCAACATTATTTCATTCCCTTACAGTACTAGATGCGGGAATGTGCGTCTCGAATGAATTTTAAAATAAATAACTAAAATAATTTGTACTAGGACTATGCATGGGCAATAGTGACCTATGAATGGGGCCAATGTTGAAATATTTTCAAATTGTTTTTGTAGGCACTGAAATTTTACATGGATGGACTGTTTGCATGTCTTGATGATATGGGAGGGTTTCTAGACTCAAATATGACTCACACACCCACTCTATATATCCGATCTCATCCTCATTTCGTTTGAACTTTCTCGGATTAATGTCATGCATGGAACTCCCAACATACCCATTGTCATGGTCATGCTCTTTATATCCATCGCCTATGTGGTTCAAAACCAAAATCATGCCAATTAGGCCCATGATTTTGGTGACAAGAAGAAGGTGCTAGATGATATTTCGTACTAATATTCTTTATGGAGAAAAAAAGTACTTAGATGAGAGAAAAAAACAAAGACAAGAAATAACTAATGAAGCTTGTGCAATTTATCAAGTACTTGTTTATTAACGTTATTGCATGCCCTTGCAGTAATAAATGCAGGAACATGTGTCTCAAATGAATTTTAAAAGAAACAACTAAAATACGTTGTACTAGGACTAGACATGGGCAACAATGACTTGAGAATGGGGTCAATGTTGAAATTTTTTCAAACTATTTCTGTATGCACTGAAATTTGACATGGATAGACTGTTCGCATGCCTTGATGATATGGGAGGGTTTCTAGACTAAAATATGGCTCACACACCCACTTTATATATCTGATCTCGTCGTCATTTCGTTTGAACTTTCTTGAATTAATGTCATGCATGGAACTCCCAACATACCCATCGTCATGGTCATGATCTTTATATTCATCACCTATGTCGTTCAAAACCAACATCATGCCAATTAGGCCCATGAGTTTGGTGGAAAAATAAGGTGCTAGATAAGATTTCATATTCAAATAATGATTTCATACTAATATTCTTTATGGAGAAAAAAACTACTTATATGAGAGAAAAAAACTACTTAGATGAGAGGGAAAAAGTACTTAGATGAGAGAAAAAAACAAAGACAAGAAATAACTGATGAAGCTTGTGCAATTTATCAAGTACTTGTTTATCAACGTTATTGCATGCCCTTGTAGTACTAGATGTAAGAATGTGCATCTCGAACGAATTTTAAAATAAAAAACCAAAATACATTGTACTGGGACTAGACATGGGTAATAGTGACCTGTGAATGGGGCCAACATTGAAAGTTTTTCAAACTTTTTCTGTATGCACTGAAATTTGACATGGAAAGACTGTTTGCATGCATTGACGATATGGGAGGGTTTCTAGATTCAAATATGATGCATACACCCACTTTATATATCCGATATCGTCCTCGTTTCATTTGAACTTTGTCGGATTAATGTCATGCATGGAACTCCCAACATACCCATCATCATGGTCGTGCTCTTTATATTCATCGCCTATGGCATTAAAAAACAACATTATGCCAATTACGCCCATGATTTTGGTGGCAAGAAGAATGCGCTAGATGGGATTTCGTATTTAAATAATGATTTCGTATTAGTATTCTCTATGGAGCAAAAAAGTACTTAGATGAGAGCAAAAAAAAAGACAAGAAATAACTGATGAAGCTTGTGCAATTTATCAAGTACTTGTTTATCGACGTTATTTCATGCCCTTGTAGTACTAGATGTGGGAACATGCATCTCAAATGAATTTTAAAATAAAAAACTAAAATACATTGTATTAGGACTAGACGTGGGAAACCGTGACCTGTGAATGGGGCCAACATTGAAATTCACTAAAGGGGAAGGTTGTCTCCCTTGTGGTTAGTGCTCAATGTGCCTCTACCTTAAAGGATCCTCAACTCATGGGAAGGTCACCCCCTTTAAGAATCTCTTTCGCTTAGGCAAACCCTCAACTTGGTCATCCTTTTACATTAAGAAGGTTTCCTCCATGTGGCTTATGGATAAAGAAAAAAGACCTCTAAGATTGGATCTCCAAATATTATGGATCTTTCATAAAGTATAATGTATTATTGACCCATGTGATAATTTATTTCATTATATAATTTCTCATTATGGAGATGACACTATGGTAGCTCATGCCAAAGGACCCTAGTTCATTGACGATGTGGGACTCTTTATAAATCCATGTAGTCTCATATGCACACCTTGTGACCTTTGTTCCCAATAACAACACCTCCTCATTGACCTTTTTCTTACCTTTATCTTCTATATATGTTGAGTTGTATGAAGAAGAATATTAATGATATCGAAATGTTGAAATGTATGAGGTATGTATTTATGTGTTTTCATTTGATAATTTGTTCTCTTTCATTTACCTTAAATTTTTGTTTTCTTAGTTTCTATGCTTGATTATTACTATGTTGCTTCCAAATATATTATAGTAGATACGTTGGGTATTTGAGAATTGGGAGTGATGCAACCGGGGAGGAGGGAGAGGCCATATGAGCTTCCACCTTCACATGGTTGGCCTTGTTCAATAGAGAATATATTATTCTTGAAACTAAGAGAAGCTCATTTAGGTTTATACCATCATCTCCAATTTTAACTTTCGTTCATCTAACAATTTTCAAGGTTATACATTTACCAATTAGTGAAAATTATGATTTAATTTGACCCCGCACAGAGTGACCTGTGAATGGGGCCAATGTTGATTTTTATTTTTATTTTATTTTTATTTTTTATTTTTCCAGTTTGTGCTTGTATGCACTAAAATTTCACATGCTTATAGTAGATTCATGCGTTGATGATATGGGAGGGTTTAAAGACTCCAATATGGCTCACACAAAGAATTTGAAAATCAAAGGAAAAAATTATAACATAAATGTGAATAAGATGAAATTATCCATCAACGCGTTTGTCATCATTGTTATCATTGTATTGTGGAAAGGTTTCAATGAACATGTTCATCATTCCTATAGAATCTTCTTTGAAAATTTCTAGAAACAATGGCCAATGAAAGGGGCCAACATTTATTTTTTTCAAAATATGTTTCTCCAAGTCATGAACATGGTATGGGGAGGAAACATAAATGTCTTAAGGAATACAATATGCTTTTAGGACTCCCAAACCATGCATAGGGTTTGAAACCACTACATAGGCCCTATAACTGAAATCTTTGGCCTCTGTGTCATATTTGCACCATTACAAGGTTTTATGAACTATTATAGGTTTGAGTAGGCATGCATCCATGCTAACTATTATATCTATTTTCTTGAGTATGCATGCATCTATATTAACTAACATAACTATTTCTCTTTCTTTTGTGCTTGTGTCACTATGGAGAATAGGTAATCAACAAAGGTTTTTAAAGATATGATTCAATTTTCCTTTTTAGAGTGAACATGGAGAAAGTAATCGGTTTGGATTATCACTAGCTAATTGAAGTACAAGCCAGAAAAGGGAAGTATATCAAACCAAATAGAACAATAAGAAATCTTTGAATCCAAACATGCAAGGATTTTCCCATGTTACCAAAGAAGAGGACACATTGAATATCCCCTCAGTGAAGAGACACCAAGTAAAAGGGGTAATATTATCAGGAAAATGAATAATATTGAATATGATGGTAGAGGTTATGGGAGTTTTTTTTTCATGTAACTACCATGTTTTTTATTCCTGAGCCGATTTTGTAGGATTGAGTGTCCTAGCCATAATAATTGGCCATTGTTTTAGTTATTGTTAGATATGACAATATTTACTACTTGATTAGTCCAATAATCCCTAGTTTGTCTTGAATAAGGAGAGAGATTGGAGGGAATGACCTCCCTATTTCTTGGTTAGACTACCTTGATGAAATAACAAGAGGGTTTACATGGGTACATCAAAAGAGAGCTATCCATATTTGAGGTAAAAAATTTGATGATGCATGAAATAATGTATTATTTATTGAGGATAGATATAGTAAACCATGAAATAATGGTGAAATGGAAAAAACAAAGGAAGTTACTCAAAAATAAAAAAAGACATAAAGAAGAATAATTCCAACACTTCGCAATCCAACAACAATAACAATAAGAATCATTGCAATCCTTGTAGTAGTAATGGTCATATCGAAGAAAATTGTTGGAAGTTGTCACATAAAAAACATCACCCTTGTAATAAGAAGAAACAATATAAAATAATATGGTAGCTATAATAGAGGGTCTTCAAGGATGCTACTGCTACACTCTCACAATCTACATTATTTTTCCATGTACCTACAATAAAATCAACAAATAAATCATAGGGTTTGAGTAACCCCTTCAACATCCTGTTTTCTTCTACATCTTTAGTATTAATCACATTTATATGAGTTAGGTATTAAAAGTTATATTTTTTAGGGTTTGTAATTTATAACTATTATAATTTAAAAGGTTATGATATTATGGTTAAGGGTTATATGGGTTAGGGAATATAGTGGTCAAGCACTATGGATTATAGGTACAAGGTGTTATAGAGGTGAAGTGTTTTAAAGGATAGAAATGTTAAACGAATAAGGGGGAGTAATTATGGTTCATATGAGTTAAGGGTAATATGGGTTGTATGTAAGAGGGATTAGGGACTATAGGGTTAAGGATCATGTGTTATAGTGATTAGAGTTTATAAGGGTTGGGTGTTAAGGGTTATGAAATGTTAGGGTATTGTTTAGTGGCAAATTTTCACTAATTGACTATGTTTTGTTTTATATATATATATATATATATATTCACTAATTGGTCATTTTCCCTTTAAATATCTGATTTATAAAAGGGGTTAAGCGTTATCGATATTATAAAGGATGGGGTATATTATGAGAGGATATATGGATAAGGATTTAAATTGTATAGACATTATAAGGATTCACATTTATAATCCTTCAAGGTTATAATGGTAAATGATTAGATTCTTGAAGTTAGGGGCTATAAGTATTGGTTATTATAGATTATAGGGAATATGGGTTAACAATTTGGTGTTATAGAGACTAGTTGGTTCATATGGGTTATAGAGGTTATAATTAATATTATGGCCAACTTTTATAGTGGTTTGGGATTATGGGTTATAGATGTTAGGAGTTATAAGGATTGGTGATTGGTGCTTATATGAATGATGGGATATAGTTTTGAAGAGCTATAATATTAAATGTTGAAGGAATTAAAGGGGTTTGGGTTTTCTGGGTTATAGTATTTACAATCATTAGGTGATAGTTGTAGTTATAAGGATAAGGTTTTGGAGTTATAATATAAGGGTGATAAGGGGGTTAGGGGTCGTAAGGGTTAGGGATTATTGAGAAAAGGAGTTATAGGGTTAAGGTTTCATAGTGTTTATAAGTTATAGGGAATACATATTATATAGTTTAGGGTTTATAATGGTTAACTATTAATTGTTATAATGGACATAGTATTATGGTTAAGGGTTACATTGGTTATGGACTGCAGTGATCAAGCTTCAAGAATTATAGGTATTAGTTGTTGTAAAGATGAAGTGTTTTAGAGGATAGTGGTTGAATTATTAAGTATTCTTAAGTTGTTATAAATATTAGGGTTTACTTGCAAAATCCCCTCCACATAATTAGTAGATTTCTTTCTAAAAAGTTGTGATAATTGTTTGGAATTTTATGAGAAGGGAATCTCTTCATCCTCTGAATGCACACATAATAATCGAAGGGTTTTAAAAGTGGAGAAGACATCCTTTTCAATGGAAGATAAAACTTAAGGGAGTACTTCATGCGATATTTCTTCAAAATTCTTCTTTTTCCTTAAGTTGTTAAAAATGATGCATTCATGCTTTATATTTACCTATCTATTTTAAGACCGCTATTTCACAAGGATGATTGATTAAGTGATCTTTTAATAGCAGTTGAAATTGAATGTTAAGTCCAAACTATTTTATTCATAGCTAATAATTCAACTTTTGACATTTTCCCTAAATTTTATGTTTGTAAGCATGAATAAAAATCCAGTTTTAATTAGTTCTATTGGTTTGTTTTTAGCAGGTGTTCACAACTCTCTGAGCAACCATTTTTAGCATATCACATTGTTTGCATGAGGCCATGCAAAACCTTAGGCATGGGGGATTGGTTGTTGAAACCTTCATATTCTTTTGCAACTTCCGTCGACGAGGCCAAATCAACATGTTCAGTGATGGTATTTGATAGTCATTTCTAGAATTCCGGTACCATTCTATTCTGGTACTGCAAAATTGCGTTCATCCCGTACTGCAAACAATGTTTTCCTTTGCGTTCATCCGGTACCAAAGGAGAAAGTCTGTGTTCATCCAGTACTGAACAAAATTCCTATGCTCATATGGTACTGTGCTCATCCGGTACTGATGGTCGCCTATGTGATCATCCGGTACCAAAGGAGGAGGTCTATGCTATTCCGATACTGAACCACAACTCTACACTATTCCGGTACTGAAGCACAACCCCACATCCATATGATACTCAGGTGATCCCGTACTGGTAATAAGGTGCGGGTAGCTCTAATCATATATTCAAGTTTTGCTGCTCGATTTAAGTACTAGGACATATAAATTCAACATTTTTTGTTTTACTAAAGAAATTAGACTAATTATGCAGTAAACATATGGTTACTCTCAATTATTGCACGCTCCCTACCATGAAATTTTGCAAGCCCTCGTATACATATCCTCGTATATTATCACTGAATTCCTTTTTCAAGTGGTTGTCTCCATGAATGAGGAAAAATCATCCACCATGTCACTTTGTTCCAATACTATCTGTTCCGGTACTGCAGAAACCTACTCCATTACTTATCTGGTACTGATTCCAAAGTGATATGATCTTTTTCATGTGCTTAACATTGTTTTCACTTTAGGTAATCAGAGGTATGGGATAATCTCTTCATGTTCTTTCTATCAAGGATCATTTAAGTCTTGTGTTCAATTTTTTTTACTCTCATGTGCATCTTCCTCCTACATTTCTACACTCAAACCTAAATGAATCATCCTTGCTATCCTTCAAGAAGATATTTTCACATTTATCTCTATATGATAATGGGTGCACTTCTCTTATTACCTCATCATTTTGAAGAAGTGATTTCTAATTAAAATATCCATTGAAAAGTGGTAACACCATTATGTCAAATACTAACCTAGTTGATTCAAACAAGTTTTTATCCAAGTTTAACTTTACAAGTTTTTCTTGGGAGGTATTGATGAAAACCTCATGTGGTGGACCGCCCTTGCAAAAGTGAAATGAACTTTCATGAGAACCCTAATAAGATTAACTAGAGGGACCTCTTTGTCATTATTCGAGACATTACAATATACATTGAATAGATGAGATTTAAGTTGAATGTGGATGATGTCACCCTTGGGATAATTGCAAACAATTAATTATGTGCCTAATAACTCTAAAACACTCTCGTACCACCTCCCTTCCTTATACTCTAAAACTGTCAATGAGCAATATACATAACTCTAAATATTTTGAGTAATATAATAAAAAGGAAGTATGAGGAAATACAAGTAAACCCACCGGGGTATTGAATAGGCCTACTGGTAGTGGGGCTGTGCCAGGTAAAGGGAGTTGAAAAACATAAAGTGGCACACCTAAAACTAAAAAAGACTCTTAGATCTCATTATGAAGCAATCACTATCAAATTAAGGCTAGGAGATGACCTTTATATCTCTCGGATGATGTTCTTAAGAACCTCCAAGTATCCACTTTAGAGTTCTATCTTTAAAATAAATTGGTTTGCATGAGAAGTGGGACCCTCATTATATGTAATTCACCTTACCTAAACAAGAAGAGCTTCATCTCTAAAAACTTGGATAAGAAACGAGTTAATCATCTTGGGATGTATTCCTTTATGTGTTCCTCTCTTCAAATGATATCTAAACTATGCTTATATCACTTTTGTTTTAAAGGTAATCTAGCCAGGGAGGCCTATTAAGTCAAAGTCATTTAGAAAACTCTTGGCCACTATCCTATAATCGTATTAGAGCCACATCCATCCCTTTCTGTTAAATATGATCCACAACAGATTGGATAAGACTTAATGTCAAATCACTAACATATCTAATCTATTACTCATGAATCCACTTTTCCATTATAACTACTTTACCATGGGTAAGAAGTGTGAAGCATAGGTCAAGAAGTTTGTATTGTATAACAAGAACCTAAAAGCTGAAGAAGGGCGGAACAACAAGAATGCTTGATCAAGTGAGGAGTACCATCAACTTTGAAAATTTTGAAGATCATTGTTGCATGAGGACATGCAATGACTTAAGCATGGGGGAATGTTGAGTCTCAGGTTTGACACTTCTAATGCCCTATATTACCCTCTATATGAGCCTATTTTACCTATGCCATGTGTATCTAATTGATAGTTTCCTCCATAAATACACTTGATGACCTTGTTCATATGCATAAGAGGTAACTTATGATTAAAGCATGTTTTGTTTAGTTTTATCAATTTAATTCGATTAAATGCTTGATTATGTATAATCCTAATCACTTTGACTCTTAAGTAGCATGATACGGTACCTAGTCTATTCTGGTACCAGCCTGTGCTAATCTGGTACTAGACATAATTTAGAATTTTTGAATGTTTCTAGAAGAAAATCGGGCTCATGGGATTTGTCCAGAGTGATGTTTTCATGTGGAAACATGAGCCATAATTCATCCAGCTCGCACGTGTGGACCTCCAGCTTAGGGGGGATGATTCTGCCAAAATTAGCAAAAAAACTCAAACCGCCAACTTGCACCTCGATTTCTGTGCATATGGTATCAGATCTAGAAATTATAATTGTGATATCCCCAAAAATAAAATATTTTTGGAAATTAAATTTGCTGGAAATTTATTTCCGTTTTTAGTAAATTCGAATTTGGAATTTTTTTGCCATTTATGGAAATTTTGAATTTTGAATTTGATAATTGTGATTAATTATTATGACTGTTGGGAAGAGTTCCGATTGTACTCAACTAACTATTTGACTATGCCACTTATATAAAAACAGAATATTTATATTAATTGCAGGAGGACAAATGGAACTGCCATGTTAAAATCAACTGACCATGACTCCATGAGTGGGGAACATGTTGGAACTACCTCTGGGATGGTTATTACAAGTGGCAAATCAAAGATTTGGCCATTGGAAGCCCCTAAAAATCAGGGATTTAGAAAGCTGCGAAAATCCCCAAGGGAGGGAAAAAGACCTGGGCAAACTTGATAAATAACATATGAGAGGATGCAGGACGCTTCCAAGTATGCTGGGGGGGAAAAAGATTTTTGAGCTCTCTTTATATTATGAACACTACGGATTGAGTGTGAGGTAAGAGGAGTCTGCTGAAACAGATTTTTCTTGGCTATTATGAGCACTGCTGAGTAAGTGTGAGGCAAGAGGATAACTGTTGGAATTGAAGGACATTGCTGAGGAGGAGTTTCCGAGTTAGCCCTCATGGACTCATGGTTAGGCTAGGGGGTGAACTGGGCAAGTGATTTGGCTGCCCTGTTCTACGGTTGGGAGGAACATGGCTGTTCCCTTTGTCTTCTCGTGACCTGGTTCAGATATGTTGCTCTACTCCTTTTCTGTTTGAATGATTTTATATCTGATGCAATGTATTTGTTAAATCGAAACTGAAATGATTTCCATTTTCTGTTCGAATGACTTGATATCTGATGTCATGTATTTATTAAATCTGAGCGAACGATAGAATTGGCCTTTTATTAGTTATGATAGTTGAAAGGATTTATGCATGGTTAAATTTTGGAAGAAATTACCTCTAAATTAGTTTCACTGCTATTTCCTTTTTCTCTTTTGTTTTCTGAGTGAAATCAATACTGAGATTGGCATATTGGGAGTGGAAGTTTTACTGTAACCACCGAGACCAAATCCCCAGTTACCTTTGGGAAAATTTTCCCCTTTTTCCAAACTCGATAAGAGTCCGAGGGAATCGAATTTGAATGACCCCTTTTTAAATTTGGCACCTGTAATTCTTCGTAAGCACAAGGGTTCGGAGACGCTTAATTAGGAACTGTACTGAAAAAATAAATTAGACTTTTGTTTAATGGTTTAAACCTTAGAGATTAAAATGGTGTGAAAAGCCAAAGTCAATTGGGTTTCGACGATTACAAACGCCGAACACAAAAGAAAAAAGACCACACTGTTTACCGAACTGCGAAAGGAGAAAGGGACTGTGGGCCCAACATTTTGGGGTTTCGGGATTTCAGGGTTTACGAACCCCTGATGCACAAACAAAATGAAACAAGAAGTGCTGAATTGCAAAATGCGAAAGGACTGTGGGCCCAACACTTTGGGGTTTCAGAGTTCAGGATTTCGGGGTTCCGCGATTCGAGATTTCGTGACTTCGGCGATAACGTTTCTGGGTCCTTCGAACTCTTGGGTCCTAAAATGCTGAAAAGGGGCTTAACGAGTTTTGGCCTTTTCGCATGAGATCAATGGTCCCGATTCTTTCGGGATTTCACGAACTGAAATTTCACGATGCAACGAATCCAAAATCCCTTGTTGCTCCAAACCCCGAACTCTGAAATAGCGAAATTTGATGCACGAGATCAATGGCTCCTGTTGCTTCTCATCCAACAGTCGCTACTCCTCCTAAGATTATGAATGCTAAAAGACGATTAGTCTTAACCTTCCCACAGGTCTACGAGATCCAACGGTCCGCGGGATTTCAGTACTTCCCCACGAAGAAATCTCACCATTTGTTCACTCTGCTCAAGGATCTTTGGCCAATGAATTAGCATTCTTCCACCTGAACTTGACCTTTGCGAGACAATTTCGATCTCTACCTCCCTTTGAATACTTCAAAGGTGCTATCCCTTCTAAGATTTATCTCTCTAAACATCAAAGGTTCCTTCGACCTGAGTTTAGACATTACCTATATACAAAGAAGTATGTTGGAGTAGTTTGAGAGTCAAGGGAAGTGATAGACTTATGGAAAGAATTTACCCACATAAGATTTTCGATTCAAAGTAACCTAGACTGGTGTAAAAATGACTTTATGGGTAGAAATGAATCTTACATTCTCTTAATTTCTAAGCTTAAATGAAATTGAATTATGTCATAGATTTTTTTTTTTTTTATGGTGAATTTGAGGTACATTACATATGGTATCAGAGTGAAGGTTACAACACTGGGCCTGAACAGGGCCACATTAATTGCTTAGAACATATTCCGATTTATGAAAAAACTAATAAATCTTGTGGTTTCAAACATAAAGCCTTTCTATTTTGTGTTGATTATGACATCCCAAGAAGGTGCAGAAATCAGGATGGAAGGGAATCCACAACAAGGAATTCCTGGAGATCCAATATAGAACAATGATGGAAGCTCACCCACAGAGGTGTTGGAAACAATGAGGAATCTTATTGTTGAACTATAGGTTTTCAAGGCCGACAATGAAAAATTGAAGAAAGCACAACAAGAACAACAAGAGATAAATGAAGTCCTGCTGCGTAGTATAGTAACCAAGAAAAACCCAAAAGATGATAACCATGATGAGGAGGTCAATAAAAGGGCCTCCAATAATTCTGGTGAGAAAACAAAAAAAGGAGACAGTTCATATAAAATGACACCTTTCGTTGAAGACAAAACCATACCAGACAGAAAAATAAAACAAACAGACCACCTTGAAGGAGAATTTAAAAAGATTAAACCAGCTACCTTTGATGGAGAATCTAGGACAGGAGAAGAAGCTGAGACATGGTTGTTGGACATCAAAAAATACTTCTAGATCTACAACTATTCCAACAACATGAAGGTCAGAATAGCCATTTACAATCTGAAGGGGAAGGCCAACATTTGGTGGCAGGACCTAAAATTGGCCAAGGGCCTAAGGAGAAACAGTTGGAATGGTCCGACTTTAAGAAGTTTTTCAAGAAATAATACCTTTCTGAAAGCTATTATGAAAGGAAGATGAAAGAATTTTACGAGTTACGACTTGGAAAGATGACAATGGAGGACCTTATAAATAAATTTCTGGAACTACTAAGGTTCGTACCGTACATCCAGGAGGATAAGGTAAAAATCGAGTGATTATTAAGTTGTTTACCACAGGCCTACCAGGACATAATTGAGTTTGACAGCCCCAAATCCTTGAGTGAGGTATTCAGGAAAGCACAAATGTGCTATGACCAGTATAAACAATGGGAAGAGTTTCCCAAGACCTGGAAGGATAAGAAGCAAGATCGAATGAACTAGTGGAAGAAGGGATACCAACCATTCCCTTATCGGGATGCAACAAGAAGTTTCCCAAGGAAGGATTTTCACTCCAATCATCCGAATACACAAGGTAGCGGTAAACCTGGGAACGAAGAAGTTTGGGGACAACTTCCGCGAGCCATTAAAGTGTTGGGAGTGTGGAGAACCTCATCTAAGGAGGAACTGTCCACGTTTAATTGCACTCAATAGAACTATTTTTCACAATTTGTAGGAAGCCTCGACAGTGGGAGATGTGGGCAGAAGCCTGCATCAGATAAATGTAGCCATATATGGTCGACAAGATGACCACTAGTCCTCGGTGGTAGAAATCGAAGGTAAAATCAATGACACTCGAATCTCTGTTTTAATTGACCCTAGAGCTACATTAAGTTATATTACTTCTGGTTTAGTAGAGTCAAATAAACTTAAGAAACTAAAGCACACAAAATCATGGCTTGTACAACTAGCAACAGGTACTAAAAGGAAAGTAGTTGACTTTATTTCTGATTTTGAGTTCAGATTAGATGGTCAAAATATAAGGACCAATCTGAACATCCTACCACTAGGATCTTACGATATGATTATTGGGATGGATTGGTTGGAACAACACAAAGCAGTACTAGATTGTTATACAAAGATACTTAGCTATAAAGATGATTTTGGCACTGTTAGAACAACCCAAGGCGTACCAAAAATTGTATCAGTCAGACAAGTGTCAGCGATGCAACTCAAGAAATGTATTAGAAAGGGATGCCAAGTTTATGCCATCCAAGTGACAAACCTATTAGAAAAATCAGTTAAACCAAAGTTATAAGACTTTGCAGTCCTATGTGAATTCAGAGACATGTTTGTGGATGAGATACCAGAATTACCTCCTAGAAGGAAAATAGATTTTTCCATAAACTTACTACCCGGATCAACCCCTATCTCAAAATCACCCTACCGAATGAGTCTACCAGAACTGACATAATTAAAAATGCAATTACAGGAATTGTTGGACAAAGAGTATATCAGACCAAGTGTCTCGCCATGGGGAGCACCATTTCTCTTTGTGAAAAAGAAAGACAATACTATAAGACTATGTATCGATTATAGACAACTGAACAAAATGACCATTAAGAACAAATGCCCCTTACCAAGGATAAATGATCTGTTCGATCAAGTTGGTGGGGCCAAGATCTTTTCAAAATTGGATTTATGATCCGGTTATCATCAAGTTAGGATAAAGGACGAGGACATAAACAAAACAACTTTTCGAACAAGATATGGACACTACGAGTTTGTATTCATACCTTTTGGACTCACTAACACACCAACCACATTTATGTGCTTGATGAACAACATTTTCAGTCAATACTTAGACAAGTTCGTAGTAGTATTCATCGATGATATTCTGGTCTATTCAAAAATGGAAAAAGAACATGATCAACACTTAAGGATAGTTCTGCAAACGTTGAGGAAACACAAACTATACGCCAAATTTGACAAGTGTGACTTTTATAAAAAATAAATACAATATCTAGGACATGTGATTTCAGCAGAAGGCATTGCCGTAGACCCGGAGAAGACAAAATCCATTATGGAATGGCCAGTACCTAAGGATGTAGCAGATATCCGGTCATTCATGGGAATCACTGGATATTACCGCAGATTTATAGAATGATTTTCCAAGATAGCCTACCCTATCACATCATTACAAAAGAAAGGGACCAAGTTTAACTGGTTGCAAAAGTGTCAAGACATTTTTAATCAGCTGAAAGAATTATTGACATCGACGCCCATTTTGAAGGTAGTAGACCTAGATAAAGACTTCACAGTATGTGTTGATGCAAGTAAAGAGGGACTAGGTGGTGTTCTAACTCAGGAAGGGCATGTGATTTGTTACGAGTCCCGTAAATTAAAAAAACACAAGAGAAATTATGTCACTCATGACTTAGAATTGGCAACAGTAATACATGCCTTAAAAATGTGGCGACACTATATAATGGGTAGAAAATTCCTACTATTGATGGATAATAGCAGGGAGAAATATATGTTTAACCAACCAAACCTTAATGCACGGCAAGCCAGATGGTTAGCCTTCTTGAGAGAGTTTGACTTCGAGGTCAGACATATCAAGGGTAAGGAAAATAAAGTAGCAGACACTTTAAGCAGAAGAATCCATGGGGTATTTGAGATAAATATTAGCAGGAAAGAAAGTGATCTGGAACAAAGAATAAGGATGACAAGTATTAACGACGGAAATTACATGAAGATGATGACAAAATTACAAAACAATACCGCAAACTCAGATAAACCAGATCTAGGTATCGACAAGAAGGGACTATTACGATTTAAAAACATACTTTACTTACCAGATTCAATAGAGTTAAAATTAACTGTTTTAGACGAAGTGCATAAGAAACCGTATTCTGGCCATCTAGGTTACCAGAAAACAATAACAACACTCATAAAACTATTTTACTGGCCTAATATGAAAGGTGAAACAATAGAGTACTTGGCTAGGTGCCAAGATTGTCAGTAGGTTAAGGCTGAGCACCAGCACCCAGCCAACCTATTACAACCATTACCAGTACCAGAATGGAAATGGGAGACCATATCGTTGGACTTTATAACAGGTTTGCCTAAAACTTAGAAACATAATGATTCTATCATGGTTGTAATCGATAAACTCAATAATTCTTCACACTTTATTCCTGTAAAGTCTACTTTTAAAGCTATAAACATTGCTGAAATATTCATGAAAGAATTTTTAGACTGCATGGTATTCCTAAAATAGTGATTTCAGATAAAGATGTAAAATTCACATCTGCTTTTTGGAAGGAATTGTTTGCAGGGATAAATACTAATTTGAACTTCAGTATGAGTTATCATCCCCAAACGGATGGACAGACCGAAAGGACAAACCAAATCATAGAGGATATGCTCCACATATATGTAATAACAAAACCGAACAAGTGGGAAGACTACCTACACCTGGTAGAATTTGCATATAACAATGGGTACCAAACTTCGGCTAAGTTGAGCCCTTTCGAAATACTGTATGGCAGAAAGTGTACAACTCCAATTAGCTGGGATTAACCGTTGATCAACTCATGGTTGGACCAGAGTTTCTCCAAGAAATGGAGAACATGGTAAGGAAGGTACAACCGAACTTGAAAGAAGCACAGGACAAACAGAAGAGCTATGCAGATAAAAAAAGAAGACACTTGGAATTTCAAGTAGGAGACCATGTTTATTTGAAGGTCAAAGCTTGAAAAAGCTAGTTGAAGTTAGGGAACTGTGCCAAGCTGACACCCAGGTTTTGTGGGCCCTTCGAGATATTAGCTCGAATTGGACCCGTAGCATATCAACTTGCACTTCCAGTTAATCTAAGAATTCATAATGTATTTCATGTTTCTTTGTTGAAAGAGTATATTCATGACCCTACTCATAGGATTGATTGGGAATTGGTACAGGTGGAACCAGAGGGAGAATTCCAGGTGGAACCCCTGTGCATTCTGGACTGGAGAGAAATAGCACTTCGGACTAGAGCCGTCGCTCAGGTAAAGGTGCAATGGAAGCACTTTAATCCTGAGGAGGCCACTTGGGAGTTGGATGGAGATTTGCAGAAATCTCATCCAACCCTGTTCCAAGAAAGGAACAAACACTAAGGACAATGTTTTACTGAAGGGGGAAAGGATGTGATATCCCCAAAAATAAAATATTTTTGGAAATTAAATTTTATGGAAATTTATTTCCGTTTTTAGTAAATTCGAATTTGGAATTTTTTTTCCATTTATGGCAATTCCGAATTCCGAATTTGATAATTGTGATTAATTATTATGACTGTTGGGTAGAGTTCTAATTGGACTCAACTAACTATTTGACTATGACACTTGTATAAAAACAAAATATTTATATTAATTGTAGGAGGACAAATGGAACAACCATGTTAAAATCAGTGGACCATGACTCCATGAGTGGGGAACATGTTGGAACTACCTCTGAGATGGTTATTACAAGTGGAAAATCAAATATTTGGCCATTGGCAGCCCCTGAAAATTAGGGATTTAGAAAGCTGCGAAAATCCCCAAGGGAGGGAAAAAGACTTGGGAAAAATTGATAAATAGCATATGAGAGGAGGCAGGACGCTGCCAAGTATGCTGGGGGGGAAAAAGATTTTTGAGCTCTCGTGTTGTTATAAATACTATGGATTAAGTGTGAGGCAAGAGGAGTCTGCTGAAATAGATTTTTCCTTGTTGTTATGAGCACTGTTGAGTAAGTGTGAGGCAAGAGGATAACTGCTGGAATTGAAGGACATTGCTGAGGAGGAGTTTCCGAGTTAGCCCTCATGGACTCATGGTCAGGATAGGGGGTGAACTGGGCAAGTGATTTGGTTGCCCTGTTCTACGGTTGGGAGGAATGTGGCTGTTCCCTTTGTCTTCTCGCGATCTGGTTCAGATATGTTGCGAAATGCGAAAGGACTGTGGGCCCAACACTTTGGGGTTTCGGAGTTCGGGATTTTGGGGTTCCGCGATTCATGATTTTGTGACTCCGACAGCAACGTTTCTGGGTCCTTCGAACTCCCGGGTCCCGAAATGATGAAAAGGGGCTTAATGGGTTTTGGCCTTTTCGCATGAGATCAATGGTCCCGATTCTTTCAGGATTTCGTGAACCGGAAGTTCGCTATGCAATGAATCCAAAATCCCTTTTTGCTCCAAACCCCGACTCCGAAATAGCGAAATTTGAAGCATGAGATCAACGACTCATGTTGCTTCTCATCCAATGGTCTCTACTTCTCTTGAGCTTCTGAATGCTAAAAGACGATCAATCTTAACCTTCCCACAGGTATACGATATCCAACGGTCTGTGGGATTTCGATACTTCCCCATGAAGAAATCTCACCGTTCGTTCACTCCGCTCAAGGTTCTCTGGCCAATGACTTAGCATTCTTCCACCTGAACTTGACCTCTGCGAGATGATTTCGATCTCTGCCTCCCTTTGAATACTTCAAATGTGCTATCCCTTCTGAGCTTTATCTCTCTGAACATCAAAGGTTCCTTCGAACTGATTTTAGACATTACCTATATATAAAGAAGTATGTTGGAGTAGTTTGAGAGTCAAGGGAAGTGATAGACTTATGGAAAGAATTTACCCACATAAGCTTTTCGGTTCAGAGTAATCTAGACTGGTGTAAAAATGACTTTATGGGCAGAAATGAATCTTACATTCTCTTAATTTCTAAGCTTAAACGAAATTGAATTATGTCATAGAATTTTTTTTTTATGGTGAATTTGAGGTACATTACAATAATATATGGGTTTTGTTCAAAATATGGCAAATTGAGTAAAAAGTGAGAAATTTTTCAAAATTAGAATTGGTTTGGGAGATATGGGTGGGGGACTAACTCGAATCTGCCCAAATTGTTAAAAAACACAGATTTTTGGGATTTATCCTAAAATTGTAAAAATTGTTTTCTTAGCTTGGGGATTTGGTTTCATGCATTCCTCCATGGATTTTATGTATAAATAAGACCTCATAGGTTTGAGTAGGGAGGAATTACTATGTTGTAAGATTGGTTCTTGAAGAAGGAATTGTTATGTTGTAGGTTTGATTTTTGAAGATTGTTGGTTGTACACCTATTTCTCAAGTAATGATATAATTTCAGTTTATATATTATATGTATGCATCTACATCATCTCTATTGTAAGTCTCTCTTAAGAGCTTCCTTGTTGGTACGACAAGGGCCCACCGACCCAATCAAGGTAAGTATCTTTGTAATTAATTGTGAATATGATTCTTGTTTTCTGTGTGTGTGAACAAAGTAATTTTATGTTTGATTACAACATCTAATTCCATCTCTGTCATGTTTCAGTGATACATTTGATAGCAGGTCATATAGATGTGTGGTAACTCTAAGTGAGTGGAAGCTTTGTGTGCAATAAAATATTTCTGAGTGCAATGATTTCTGAGTAGTTACTTGTCATCTTTGCGTGAGTATTTGAGAAAAATCCTTTGATTAAATATTTTAGTGTTTGTCTAAACTAAATGTTGTAGTGTGTGTTTTTATTTTTTCAATCTAAGAACAAGTTGGATCTCCATATTTCACCCTACATGAACTGATAATGGAGTATCTCAACATACCTAGAATTTCTTCCAGAATTGACTAAGTTATGAGTGATTGCCTTTTAAATGGTGTGTGCAGAAAGTTTATCACCGCTTTTTGATTGTTATAGGAAACAATATCTGAGTTCATATCTCCATTTCATGAGCCTCTAATGAATAGATTTGTCACCTAAGAAATAACCTTTTTCTTAACTATTTTCTTGAGAGGTTTTATTATCAGTTTTCTCTTCTAAGTTTGAAGTTGTGTGAAGCATTTGGATATTCTAAAACAGAGTGTTGTTGTTAAGAGTAGTATCTACAGATAACTAAGTCAAATTCCATCTTTCTACTTTATGAACTTGTAAATGGACAAGGCATTATCTGAGAAAAACCTTTTGAGTGCATGATTGCAAGTTTTGCTTTCTAATTTATGAATTGTGTGAAGAGTGTTATCTTTGAAGTGTGAAAACATAGTATTGGTTTTTATATGGTTTTATTGATTGAACTATACTCATCAGACATAGGAACCTATCTATTATCGACACATAAAGTGCATCAACTCTTTTGATTACAAATCCCGGTTGATAATTTATGTTTGGTAATATATTATGCAAATAATTGCACCAACATTTTGGCACCGTTGCCTGGGAGTTGTAAATAGTAATAGGTAGTATTTGAATCAGATTACTTTAATGGTTTTGGATTGGTTTTATGGATGACCTAAGGGTGGAGAGAAGATGGTAAGACGTGCGGGGAGAGCCCACACATCCACTTTGGTGGGGTTGCTCCAAAGTTAGGTTGTCCTCTCTTCTTTTGATGCAAGTGTGTTTTTATTTCTACACATTTAGTTTTATTTATGATAAGCTAACTTGTGTGAACAGATAACCTGGTGACAACAAGGTCCCAGTAACACAAGGAGTTCAAGTTTGGTGTGTTTTGTTTTTGCAAATAGTTTTAAAATTTAAATATTTAATGATAAATCATGTTTGGGGTGCTGTAAGAACCCTCTGAGTACTAATTTGTGTTGCGAGACAGGGATCATCAACCAACTAGAGTAATTCAAGGATGATCAAAAGATTTAAGAATGTTCCTCGAAGACCTTTCTCGCATTTTAGCAACAATTGGGATATCGACCTCTCAGGAAGAGCATATCTTCACAGCAGTCAAGAATCTAGTTGTCTCTCCACAGGAAGATTTAGAAGTTCTGTCAGATTCCTCTTGTCAATTTGTTTAGGAGAATAAATAATCATGGATAGAATTCAATGGAGAGCAACCATTGGAACTTGAGATTGAGGATTCCTTAGCATTCCTCTCAACAGATCTGTATGTACTTCAAAGACGAATCATCTTGAAGAGAATAATCTGCATAGCATGGTAGAGGAAGACATTTAGTGTGACCTAAACAAAGAAGAGAAACACAAATATAGTGATCCTATTGAAATATGGTTTCAATTAGTTATTAGGCCACACCACTCTCTTATTTTTCATTATTGCTTGATCTCATCATCAAAGTAGCCAGTCCTTCATACTTCGGTATGCATTAAAATTTATCTTTTAAACTCGAGTATGGATATATTTCTAACCCTGTTACGCACATGGCTTCACTGGAAGTATTATTATACTTGAAAGACATTTTCTTTTGTTCAATTAGAGTAGTATAGTAAATAAATAAATGTTGCACATAAGTACAATGCAACCTATCTTTCATACTTTTCATAAATGAGAATGTCAAAAGTTAACAAAGCAATCAATTTAAGATCTTTTGTTCCTATAGTAGATTTCTTTCTAAAAATTTATGATAGTTTTGTTTGGAATTTTATGAGAAGGGAATCTCTTCATCCTACGAATGCACACATAATATTGGAAGGGTTTCAAAAGCGAAGAATGCATCCTTGTCAATGGAAGATAACACTTCAGGGAGTTCTTCATGACCTATTTCTTCAAAATTCTTCTTTTTCCTTAAGTTGTTAAAAATGATGCATTTATGCTTTATATTTACCTATCTATTTTAAGACTACTATTTCACAAGGATGATTGATTAAGTGATCTTTTAATATCATTTGAAACTGAACGTTAAGTCCAAACTATTTTATTCATAGCTAATGATTCAACTTTTGACATTTTCCCGAAATTTTATGTTTGTAAGCATGAATAAAAATCCAGTTTTAATTAGTTCTATTGTTTTGTTTTTAGCAGGTGTTCACAACTCTCTAAGCAACCCTTTTTAGCATCTCACATTGTTTGCATGAGGCCATGCAAAACCTTAGGCATGGGGGAGTGGTTGTTTAAACCTTCATATTCTTTTGCATCTTCTGTCGGCGAGGCCAAATCAACATGTTCAGTGCTGGGATTTGTTAGTCATTTCTAGAATTCTGGTACCATTCTATTCCGGTATTGCAGAATTGCGTTCATCCGATACTGCAAACAATGTTTTCCTCTGCGTTTATCGGGTACCAAAGGAGAAAGTTTGCATTCATATGTTACTGAACAACATTCCTGTGCTAATATGGTACTGTGCTCATCCGGTACTGATGGTCGCTTATGTGCTCATCCGGTACCAAAGGAGGAGGTCTATGCTATTCCTGTACTGAACCACAACTCTACGCTATTCCGGTACTGAAGCACAACCCTGCATCCATCCAGTACTCATGTGACTCGGTAATGGTAATAAGGTGTTGGTAGCTCTAATCATATATTCAATTTTTGCTGCTCGATTTAAGTACTAGGACATATAAATTCAACATTTTTCATTTTACTAAAGGAATTAGACTAATTATGCAGTAAACATATGGTTACTCTCAATTATTACATGCTCCCTACCATGAAATTTTGCAAGCCCTGGTATACATCTCCTCGTATATTATCACTGAATTCCTTTGTGAAGTGGTTGTCTCCATCAATGAGCAAAAATCAGCCACCATGTCACTTTGTTCCAATACTATCTGTTCTGGTACTGCAGAAACCTACTCCATTACTTATATGGTACTGATTCCAAAGTGATATGATCTTTTTCATGTGCTTAACATTGTTTTCACTTTAGGTAATCAGAGGTATGGGATAATCTCTTCATGTTCTTTATATCAAGGATCATTTAAGTCTTGTGTTCAATTGTTTTTACTCTCGTGTGCATCTTCCTCCTACATTTCTATACTCAACCCTATATGAATCATCCTTGCTATCCTTTAAGAAGATATTTTCACATTTAGCTATATATGATAATGGGTGCACTTGTCTTATTACCTAATCATTTTGAAGAAGTGATTTCTAATTAAAATATCCATTGAAAAGTGGTAACACCATTATGTCAAATACTAACCTAGTTGATTCAAACAAGTTTTTATCCAAGTTTATCTTTACAAGTTTTTCTTGGGAGGTATTGATGAAAACCTCATGTGGTGGACCAACCTTGCAAAACTACAATGAACTTTCATGAGAACCCTAATAGGATTAACTAGAGGGACCTCTTAGTCATTATTCAAGACGTTACATTATACATTGAATAACTGAGATTTAAGTTGAATGTGGATGATGTCACCCTTCAGATAATTGCAAACAATTAATTATGTGCCTAATAACTCTAAAACACTCTCGTACAACCTGCCTTCCTTATATTCTAAAACTGTCAATGAGAAGTATACATAATTATAAATATTTTGAGTAATATAATAAAAATGAAGTATCAGGAAGTATAAGTAAACCCGTCGGGGTACTGAATAGGTCTGCTAGCAGCGGGGCCATGCTTGTATGGTACTAAGGTAAACCTGCCAGGGTACTGAACATGCTTGTTGGTAGCGGGACTATGCCGGGTAAAGGGAGTTGAAAAACATAAAGTGGAACACCTAAAAATGAAAAAGACCCTTGGGTCTCATTCTGAAGCAATCACTATCAAATTAAGGCTAGGAGATGAGCTTTATATACAGTTGAGGTACCACTTCATACGATCCACCTTGGAAGATGGACAATTGAAGATGGAAAAGATACACACTAGCCAGAATCCTACAGACATGTTAACAAAGGGAGTAACCAG
>JZKD02S1789422.1:39086-50360 GCA_000966675.3 Picea glauca | reverse complement strand
TGAAGTGACTACCTATTAGGTAAGGGCACCATTGCTTCAATGCTTGTATTATTTCCGTCATTTCCTTATCATAAATGGTTTGTGTAAGTCATTTCCCTTGAGTGGCCAGCTTTCAAAAGAAAGGGGCCTTCCTTCTTACATTAGAACAACACCAATGCCATTTCTTGAGGCATCACATTCCACAATAAAGGTTTTTGTGAAGTTTTGTGTGGTCAAGACAGGTGCTTTTCACATCGCCTCTTTAAGTTGTTAAAAATCTTGAGTTGCCTCTGGATTCCATGAAAATTCATCCTTATTAGGTAATGTTGTTAGAGGTTCTGCTATTCTTCCATGGTTACGAACAAACTTGTGGTAGTAACCTGTCAAACCCAAAAATCCTCTAAGATTCTTCAATGTTTTGGGAATCGTCCAATCCATCATGGCCTTAATATTGTTAGGGTTTAACTTGACACCTTCATGAGATATAATATGACCAAAATACTTTACCTCCTTTACCCCAAAGAAACATTTGTATGGTTAGGCATATAGTTGTTGCTACTTTAGTAGCTGTAGCACCCTGTCAACATGTTGAACATGATCCTCCCAAGACTTGTTATAGATTAGTATATCATTAAAAAATACTAACACAAATTTTTGAAGGAAGGGCTTGAAAATGGAATTCATCGACCCTTGGAATGTGGAAGGTGAATTCATAAGTCCAAAAGGCATGACCAAAAATTCATAATGGCCTTCATGAGTTAGGAATGTTGTTTTGGGGATATCTTCTTCCTTCATTCTAATATGATGATACCCTGAAAGAAGATCCAACCTTGTGAAGTAGATTGTTCCATGTAGTTCATATAACAATTAATCAATGTCGGGAATGGGAAACTTATCTTTAATGGTGATCTTTTTGAGATCTTTATAATCTAGACACATACACCATGATCCCTCTTTCTTGAGTACCATTACCATAGATGCAGAGTAAGAACTTTGGCTAGGTCTAATAATGCCAGCCTCTAACATTTCTTCAACCATATGCTCAATTTCACTCTTCTGAGCATAAGGGTATCTATAAGACCCGATGTTAGGAGAAACACTCCCAGGAGTTAGGTGAATATCATGATCATGATTACGAGTGGGTGGAAGACCTCTAGGAATATCTTCAAATAGTTTGGAATTCTTATCAATGATCCCTTGGAGATCTAGGTGAACAGATAGCTTATATGTTTGAACATATAGTGAGAATAGTTGTAAAATTACACCCCGATGCCCCTTTTTCAATAATTTTGTCATGCCATTAGAGCTTATCACCTTACTAGGTTTCCTTTTGATACCCCTTAACTCAATTTCCTTCCCTTCCAATGAAAATTTCATGAAAAGTTCTTAAAAATTAAAAGCCATTGTTCCCAATGATTGTAACCATTGGACTCTTAGTACAACATCAACACCACCCATGGGTATAGAAATCATTGGACTATTCATTACATATTCCCCCATAGTAAGATTGATCTTATGCCATTTTCCTGAGCAATTGATAGTTCCTCCATCTGCAATCATTACTTGAAACTCTGGTGTTGGATATATAAATAAATTTAGAGATTTGGCTAATTTATAATGAATGAAATTATGAGTACTACCAGAATAAATTAGGACTATTACCTTTTTCTTTTTGATATATCCTTTGATCTTAAGGGTTTGAGGAGTGATAATTCCATCCAATGCATTACATGATATGGTGGGAGTCAACTCTTCAGAAGAAATATCTTCTACATTTTCATCTTAGATGGTTTTTGTTCTTGTTCATGTTCTTATTCCTCTTCACAATATATGTAGAATAATTTATTCTCACCACACTTATGTCCCTTACTGTACTTGTTGTCACAATTAAAGAATAAAACCTTTTCTTTTCTTTCCTCCAATTATTGAGGTGTCAACCTTGTAAGTTGAGGTGTTTTAGAAGGAACATTATTCTCTCTATAGATGTTAGGAATGATCCTTCTAGTAGCCATAGCCATATTTTTACTTTCAACATTTCTCGCCACCTTGAACGCATTCTCTAAGGATTTGGGTTCCTAAAGGCGAACCTCATGTTGAATGTTATCCTTTAAAGTTCCTATGAATACATCAATCAGGTGCTCATATAGAATATTTGTTACCTTTATATTCAATCTTTGGAAGTTATCAATGTGCTTTGCAACTGAACCCTTTTTTTTGAGATTTATCAATTGGCTGAAGAAGGTATTTCTTCTTGTATCCTCATAGTGTGCTATCATTTCTTCCATGAATATTGTCCAAGTGACAAGTGATTTGTGAGAACAAATGCATCGAGGCCACACAAATTTATTGGGTTCTAAATATAAAGACGGAATTTGTACCTTTTGTGTGTGTGGCACATCATGTAGATCAAATAATTGATTCATCTAAAGTATCCATGTGATTGGATCCTTTTTATTTTTCCTAAGATTAAACTTACGGATCAAAGAGTAATGTCAGGCATCAGGAAAGTTTAAAAATAATGTTTTTCAAAGAGTGTTTTTTCTACCTTTAGTTATATAAGAAAAGATCCTTAAATGAAATTAATAATAGGACAATACAGAGGTCGTATTTCATTGTCTGAGTCACAATTATAATATCAAATGGTGTGGGAGAAACTCACAAAATTGTTAAACAAATCTAGGCATCAATGGCATATGAGTCTCACCTTGTTGCAGTAGAAGAAAGTAAAGAGTACACCCTTGAACAGGATATGAGATGAAGTAATTCAAATCTCTTGTAGGTCTTGTATTACTTATAGTAAATACAGAGGAAAATCTTCTTACTTAACGAATTGCTGATATAAAGTGATTACAGGAGTTGTGATACTAAATTGAAATCAATCGTTTATCAAGGAATTACATAAGAAAATTTGGAGATGTGGAAATATAGAAGAAGCACATAACTCAAAATGAATAGAATTTGGAATCTTTGTCTCCACTTGTATAAATACTCAAAAAGGAGAGTTTTCTCTATTACATCTAGCAAGAAGTAGCCATCAATAGATCTTGAATCTATGTATTTATACAAAAAATGTCACAACTCAAATGGTTGGACTTCTTACAATAAAATAGCATATATTTGAATAAGACAACATTATGTAAAATATGATGAGCTTTGTTGGAATTCTCCTTTGTCTCTTCATCTGTTGGAAGAAAAAATGCCTCTTCTCTTTAGTCCTTTAGGCTGTACACAGCTATCGCCTAGTCGTTTTTTGTTTGTTGTCATCTGTCCCGCCAGATATGTTTAGTAATGAAATGAAACACAGTTGGGATCAAGGAGGAAAGATAATTGAATCTCATAACACCTTCAAAATATACAATCATTTATCTCCAGTTAGGCTATGTAAAATTTCCCTTTCATAAAACTGAGTTTGGATTTGCTTAAGCTAACCAAAACAACTTTAATCGAAATATCAGAATTCTATTGGCTTCCTTCACATCAAGGTTAAGTAGATGTAATAATTTATTCAGGTAATCCCTCATCGGTTCATAATGTAAATATTATCGAAAAGAGAGTTAGATGTCAGAGTATGTTTTGTAGATATGTATGACAGTCATACAGATATCATAGATATTGTTTCATTGCCAACAAGATTGTTCAGTACCTCAGTGAAGTTATCTACTTCTCCCATTGAATTTACTTTCACCACTTCAATTATCACTTTTTCATTTTTCTGAGATGAGGGAAATCATTACATGAATTTCTTTTCATAATCTCTTTTGGACAAAATGGGGGCAATTGAATTTCGAATTTCTTTTCACCATTTTTCTTGGACTAGATGGGGGCAATCAGATTATGAAGTTCCTTTCACCATYTSTATTATATTTTAATATTTGAAGTGGGTGYAATCAATATGTATGTATCATACAAGGGATRATATCTGCTTAAAATTTTAAAAGTAAGGTTTGTCATAATTTTTTTAAGTATACTCTGAAACTAATTGTCTCCCGATCTTCAATACACTTTCKCCTATAGGGAAGATTTTATAGGGATTTTGAATTTCATGGGTCAACCTTGAGAGAATTAGTCATTTAAAATCCAATAGAAGAGMTAAATTTATYAGGATTGGCCTAGACATACTTTCTTTCAGTTAAAATCAAAGGAATCATAAATATTTTCGCCTAATCTCATTTTGAAGATATGTTTTTAAGTTTTCAAAGTCAAGGTGAATTTCTTMSTTTCTATGAAGACTAAGGAAAGGATAGAGAAATTCAGAAGTGAATAAAATCTTKGGGTAGGAAAAATAAAATAGAAMTAAGACTCAGAGGGTTTGAAGTGAAAGAATCTCATTCCTAGACAAGTTTGTTTCTTGATTTTCGAGCTTCCATTTTAAGCCCTTTTTATTCTTATTTTCTTTCTTCTTTTATTTGATTTTTTATTTCATTTTCATTTTATTCAGAGAAGACTTCAAAATTAATCTATAATATTCATACTTTTCTGACTTTTGATCAGGTGACAATATCTATATGAGTAAAACCTCCTTTACATCTGATACGATTTCCTTAAAATTTTAGCTTGAACTAACGGAATAGGAGTTCATACCTCATATTTCCTTTGTATTTTCAATCAAGTAAATCATTAATTTATCACATGTTTTGAGAGAAAGAAAATGTTTTGAAAACTGAGTGTTGTATTCCGATACATCTGTATCTCTCAACTGACAGTATGTATTCTGCAAGAAAACATAAATTGGGAGTGTTAGAAAATTCTGCAGAATAGAGATGGTATGTGATATATATGTTTTAATATTTTTGTTTTGATGACATCAAGTAAACCTGGTTTATTTACAGTAAAAGTAAAATTTGGATAATTTACAAAAGAAAATTTTAATTGCAAATCGAAACAGGAAACTAAAACCGATATATACAATGGGAATCTGAAATATGATTATTGCATAAAATGTTTTAGGTAACACCCGTTGATATGAGCATCAAGAATTTTTCCATTGAGGTTTTCCAGTAAGAAGGAATTTTTCCCCTTAGCAGTTGCAATCCTGAATGGTACAAACCAGAGATGGTCGAACATTCCATGCTTTCCTACATCTTATTTTCTAAAATCCCACTTTAAAACTAGATCATCGGGAAGAAACTCCCTATCTTTATCTTTTTTATCGAAGAGGACCTTCATATTATATTGGTACTTTTGAATTTTTTCATCTACTTCAGCCCTATTTTGCTAGACTTTGATTACTTGATTTATCCTTCTTGTAATGTCATTTGGCTCTTCATTTTCATCCTGTCAAATCTTCATCATAGGAAGAGTGAGATTGATAGGAAGGACAATGACAGCACTGTAAACCATTTGAAAACGGGACATACCTATTGATTTTTTGGTGCTGATTCGATTCTCCCACAAGGTGTATTTCAGGTGAACGTCGTAAGACTTCTTATTTTCCATCAACATTTTTTTTATTATAGTCATCAATTTCTTGTTTGATGATTCAGCTAACCCATTCCTTTGAGGATAATAGGTTGTAGAATGTCCTAACACAATGTTTTATTTTTGGCATAAATTGACCATTGCCATAGATTTGAAATCTTGGGTGTTGTTGGTGACTATTTTTCGAGGACACCCAAATCTCGATAGGATGTTCTCTTCCAAGAATTTTATTACTACCGAATACATAGCATTCCGATTTGGAATGGCTTCAACCCACTTCATGAAGTAGTCGGTAGTGGTTACAATCCATTAATGTTGAGCGCTTGATTGCGGGTGGATTTCTCCAATGAAGTCCAGACCCCATTGTTGAAAGGGAGCTTCTGATTTGACTACGATTAAAGGTAGTGCAGGGAGATTTTTCTTACCAGAGAACAGTTGGCAAGAGTTACAGGCTCTAACCTTAGCATTCACATCAGTAAATAATTTTGGCCAATAATATCCAGCTCTTAAAATCTTGTAGGTCATTTCTCTCCAAGCATGGTGTCCTCCACATACTCCTTCATGAAATTCATCTATGACACCTTCTGTTTCAGGTTATGTTAAGCAATATAATAAGAAACCAAGAGGATCCTTCCAGTATAGTTTTCCATCAATAATATGAATATTTAATTGCGTGCAGCTTCAAAGTTCTCGCCTTGGATGGAGTCATGTCATTTGGGCACTAAAGGGTAAGGAGGTATGAAACAATATCGCAATACCAAGCAGAGGAAGCAAACTTATCTTCGATTTGAATCATAGGGGTTTAATTTTCAAGCTCCTCTATATCTGGGATATATCCATTTGATTCCATGTGATTTATTTCGAGCACCCTAAAATTTGATTCGGTTAACAATTTCGCTAGGCCCTAACCTTTTACTAGCTTAGTTGGTTTCACTTCTAGATCAAATTCTTGAATTTTATCCAACAATCTTCCTCTTCTCCCATCACTGTCTGGCTGAACTAAAATATCCTTGATAGCATTAGTTGGTAGGTAAGAGATTATCTTGGAATGCAGTACATATGTCCTGAAAGCCTTGAGATCCTTCACTAGTGTGTATGTCTGCTTCTCAAGTATATCATACCTTCACTTTTCATCCCTGAGGCTTTTGTTGAAGAAATATATTGGTTGCTCGAATCCTTCATCGTTCTTTTGTAGGAGTACCGCTGCAACAGTATGTTCAGAAGCGAACGAAAAGATCAGGAATTCCTTTGTATAGTCTGTAATTGCTAACAATGATGCTTCAATTATACTCTTCTTGATGTGCTCAAATGAGGCTTTAGCTTCAGTGGTCCCTTTCACTTCACTGTATTTATTCAACAAATTTGTAATCCTTTTAATTATTTCGGCAAAATTGGGAATGAATCTTCTCAAAAAGTTTATCTTTCCTCAAAAAGTTTATCTTTCCTCAAAAAGATTGAATTTTTTTTCTATTCCTAGGAATATTAATTGTGGCTATAGCCTCAACTCATTTCAGGTCAACCTTGATTCCTTATTTTGACACTATATGACCCAAGATCTTACCTTCTTTCATAGCGAAATGTGATTTCTTAGGATTAAGAGACAAATAGAACTTTCTGCATTTTTCAAAGGTCTGCCTTAGGTGTAGCAGATGTTCTGCATCAAAGTTAGAAAAAAATGTCAAATAATCAATATAAATAACAACAATTTTATCTTTATCATCGAAGAATGCGATGTCCATCACTCTCTGGAAATTATCCCCTGCATTCATCAAACCAAATGGCATTTTATCGTGCATAAAAGTTCCCCACGGAGTGGTAAACACAGTCTTTTCTTTATCGTCTTCATGGAAAACGATTTGATTGTATCCAGAAAAACCATCAATCATGGACATATTGTTAGCCCCAACTACCTTTTCTAGAACATGATTCATTTTTGGGAGTGGGTAGTTGTCTTTGAGGGACAACTGGTTTAAGTTCCTGAAATCTACACAGATCCTTATTTCACCATTTTTCTTTCTGACAGGCACTAAATTCACTACCCATTCGGAATACCTAAGCGGAATGATAATTTTTTCATTGAGAAGTTTCTTGAATTCCCTTTCTATCACTGGGAGGAGAATTGGGTTTATCTGGCTAAGTTTATGTTTGAAAGGTTTAATGTCATGTTTTAAAGGAATCTTACGTTCAATGATAGAGGTATCATAAGTTTTCATATCATCATAGGACCAAGCAAAAAATTAGTTGTATTGTCTAAGACACTCAGCGTACTTAATTTTCATTTGGGCTAGGAGGTACTTTGATATCTTGACCATCTTCGGATCTTCGTCAGTTCCTACATTACATTCTTCAACTTCTTCGAGTTGGAGACATAAGGTAGACTTTAAAGGAATTTCATCCTAGTCAAACAATATTTCTAAGGGGATCGGACCTTTGGGGATCTGATTATTCTTAAGCACAATCATATGGTGGTTCACGATCTTGTCTTGGAATTTTTATGGGTTCTCCCCTTCTTGCATAATCCAAGTAGGATCATTCTGGTTTTTCTAATCTATGTGATTTTTAGAAAACTCATCAATCATCTCCAGTAACTTTTTAATTTGTTAGTCATCTTCAAAGACTTGTCAATGTTGAACATTGTTTGAGATTAAAGGCCTGTGTCTCATTTAGATGTGATATTTCAGTTTTAGGATAGTAGGTGGTACAAAGGTCGCAACAACTTTGGCTAAAGAATCGGCCTCCTGATTTTCCATTCTGGGAATGGAGTGAATGTTAAAGGATGAGAATAAATTCTCTATCAAATCATAGGAACAATTTATGTATGACCTCAACCTTGGATTCTTGGCTTGATACTGCTATTTTATTTGTTTCACAATGAGCTCTGCATCACCATAAACTATCAGATGTTTAATTTTTAACTTTCTGGCAACTTCTAATACTAAGACTAGAGATTCATATTCACAAACATTATTCATATAATCAATATCCCACTGTAATCTATATGATAAGGGAATAATGTACTCATATCCTGGCACTACAAATAACACTCCAGACCCTGCTCCTTTGTAGGATGAAGTGCCATCGAAAAACATTTTCCACATTCCTTACCTACTATTTACATTTTCCTTTGTTTTTTCTACTTTTTTATTTTCTTCTTTTGTACATTCTTCGAAATTGTCATCTAGTGATAATATGCAATTTCCTAAGTCTTGATCAACAACATAGACTGGGTAATTACTTGGATTTTGAGGGTCACTTACCATATATGCCAGTCTATTTTCTCTGTATAGTCGTGTGAATTGTCCACCGAAAATTGGGATCATAGCATAAGTCATGTCCAACTGAACTGATCCTCCTAATTTGGCACCCCAACACTAGGATAAAAGCATACCATAGTTGGCAGGGACTTCAGAAACAACCACATCCATAAGGAAACTTTTCATGGGTATCTGTGCAAGATTTACTACCAAATATTTGATCATGCCTAGACACTTAACTTTTCTGGAATCAAACAAATGCAAGTCTTGATAAGGCCTAGTGATTTCGAGGCCTAAATTTTCCATGATAATTTTAGGCATTAAATTATGAGAGGCCCCAAAATCCAGCATACAATTGTGGAGTAAATGGCCATGCACAATTAGTGTAATATAAAATGGAGCAACATAATCCTTAGTGTTTTCGATGTGTGGACCGAACATGATCATAGGTTTTTCATCTTATAGATTAATAACATTTGCATGACATTCAGCATTAGAAAAATTTATCATTTTAGTAATTTTCTTTTTATAAATCATATTTTAGCAAGCTCAACCAAAGGGTTGGGGATTTTAATTTTATTAAGTTCGTTTTCTAAACTGAAACAACTGATTGTTTTTTCGATTTCTCTGGTTGGAACTTATGATTCTGTATTTTATGATTTTTTAGTTTGCATTGCTCTTGTTTCAACGGTTTTTGTTCGGGCAACTTGTGTTTCAATTGGCGGTTTAGTAATTGTTGCCTCATTCATTTTATTTTGTGACATAATCTTTTTCGGTGGAACATTCGTAGGAGTTTTTTCTCTGGGCCTTAAATCATACTTTTGTTGGAGTTCGGCCATTATTGATTCAGCGAGTCCTTGATAGGTATATTCTCCCATATTATTGATGCTTTCTTCATTATTAAAAAGGGATTCTAGGTCTAAAGACTTCTCATAATCATGTCTAGTTAAATGTGTCTCCAGATCGTCATCGCTAAGGTTGTTTAGTTCCTCTTCTAATTCTTCATAATTTTTCATGTCATCCCTCTACATAAAGTTTTCAATTTTAAATGGGGCTTGGATCTTTTGATCTTCATTTTTTATTTGTATCTGCTGTATCTGAGGGTTAGGGTTTCTCTTGAACTGATTCCTAATGTATGGATTAGTTTTGGCTTGATCTAATTCCATTACGTATATATTGTTTGATAAATCTTTAATTATCTTGGCCATCTCATCCGTTTTCTCTTATGCGGACTTCCCAGACCCAGATGGTCCTTCCTATTCTTTAAAACGCTTAGGTTCTCTAGTTCCTATATCGACCTTAGTTTTTAATTTCCCGGATGTCATCATATTAGATTCAATTTATATGGCATCATCTTCCATTCCTGCTACAGTGGCAGACCTTCTTTCTCTTAAGAGGAGAGAAAAGTCAGGTTCAAAGGCCCCTGCAAAAGTTACCTTTGCAGAAGGTTGAGAAGGTTTGACTTCAGCTGGGATTTTTTTATACAATTTGTTGAACCTCTAAGTAAATTTGAGAACTGATTCGGAATTATTTTTTCTTAAAGCCCCGAATTCGGTTAAATAATATAGATGGTCCTTTTTCTCGCCCCACTGTCTAAGGAAGGTGCTTTTTAGTTTCTCATAAGATCATATGGAACATACAGGGAGTCGTCTGAACCAATTTCTCACTTTTCCTTCAAAGATTTGTACTAACAGCCTTGAGTAAACATCCTCATTTCAAATGCTAAGGATATCATGAAACTGATCAAAAAAGGCTATGTGTTCAGTTGCATTTAAATCTCCTTCTCCCATGAATTTTGGTAGGTTTTTCATATACTTTTTGGGAAAATCATGAAGGGTGGCAGGGAAGACCAAGGGAGTGTATCTTCCAGCTACCTTGGTAAATATTCTAGGAGGTAGAGCATGTCCTTGACCTTGTCCACCTTCGCCTCTGGTGCCACCTCCTCCATTAGCAGCCATTGGAAGTCTAGGAGATGGACTTCGAGAACTAAAAAGGGGATTTTAAAAAACTTCAAGGGATTGAAGTGGTGAACTTTCAACTACTTCGAGATGTGGTGAAGGAAATTATAGAAAAAGGCTGTTAGGAGATGAAAAATCTAGAAGAGGAGAAAAAGGGAAATGTGAGCTGGTTTCCTCAAATTTACAAGGTGTATATATAGGAGAACCGATAGGGGATGAATTAAGGTATAAAATATATTCTTCAGGGATTTGGGAAAATGAAACCTTAACTTTATGCAAGGGTGGAAACATCAAGGTTTCAATGACAATAGGTATCAAGAGGGATTTTTTGTTTTGACTGGTAGCAATATCATTCAAGTCAATATCAACCTTTATCTCGAGAACAATTACCTCTGGATTCTCAAACTTAGCCTCGGGTTTACTAGTTGATGCCTCTACAGAGGGTACTTGTTTAAAACTCTCTCTAGGGGTTATTTATTCAATATGAACCTTAGCATTAACTTGCATAACTTTGGGTTGATATACTTTACCTGATGATGCATCAGTCTATTTGATGTTGATTAAGGTTGGTTGTCATTGATGTCAACCCTTGAAGAAAGACCCATAGCACAAAGGTTTGGGTAATGGACCCAATAGTGTTTGATGTAAATATGACTCATTATTGT
>JZKD02S1789422.1:28197-39076 GCA_000966675.3 Picea glauca | reverse complement strand
AAAATGACATAAAAACCTAAGAATAAGTACTCAAAACCTTAAAAAAGAGAGAATTTAAGATAATGAGCCTCTTCGAGGGGGAAACCTCCTTATACACCACATAAATTTACCAATATAAGATGATTCCAAATGAAAAGGTCTCCTTGGTATATATAGGATACTAGGAGGTACAATTACAACTAATGGACCCAAGACGAAATAAATAAAATAGCAATACTAATGTAATATGCCCCAATTAAGGAGTAATGTGCCACTATTTAGGGCTTAATAGCCATGATGGAGGAGTATCAGTCCATCATGAATAATGATGTGTGGGATATTGTTCTAGTACCTGAGGGGAAGTTTATAGTGACTTCCAAGTGGATCTATAAGATCAAACACATATATGACGGGAGAATCGAGAGGCACAAAGAGAGATTTTTTTCTAGAGGATTCTCTCAGGTGGAGGGAATAGATTGTGAGGAGACATTTTCTCTTGTTGCTCGATACACTTCTATCCAGACGATTATTTCCCTTACAACATCCATGGGTTGGATAACACATTAGATGGATGTGAAGACGTCCTTTATCAATCAAGAGATTGAGGAAGAAGCATACATTGAGCAACCAGATGATTGAATGATACATGAGAAGGAGTCTCATGTGTGCAGGTTGAAGAAGGCCCTGTATGGACTCAGGCAAACACCTTGAGATTGGTATGTGAGGATTGATGGACACCTGATGAGTTTTGGCTTCATCAAAATTGTTTCTTATCCCAATATGTACTACAAGACTATTAATGGTGAGTCCATGATTTTGGTCCTCTACATTGATGATTTATTCCTCACCGGTACAGAGAGCCTTATTGTTGAATGCAAGTATGTGTTGGCCTCTAAGTTTGAGATGAATGACCTTGGTATGATGCACTACTTCTTGGGACTAGAGGTGTGGAAGAGAAATGATGAGATCTTCCTGAGTCAGGGGAAGTACACAGTTGAGATATTGAATAAGTTTGGGATGTTGAACTGTAAGCCCATGGCTACACCAATGGTGATGAATATGAAGAAACTAAGTGTGTCTTCTTCTGATTCCAATGAGATTGATATGACCTTGTACAGACAACTGATTGGATCATTGATGTATCTGGTTAACATCAGACTAGATATTTTCTATGAAGTCAGTGCACTTAGCCATTTTATGAGTCATCTGAGATAGACACACTGGATTGATGTGAAGCATGTGTTACGATACCTATGAGGCACAGTTGGACATGGTCTGAGATATACTTCTAGTATTGACATGAGATTGCAGGGATATGCTGACTCTAATTAAGCAGGGAGTGTAGTGGACAGGAAGATCACCTCTGTGTGTTTCTTCACTTTGGTATCTACCATGGTTTTCTGGTGTAGAAGGAAATATACTTTTGTGAATTTGAGCACCGCAGAAGAAGATTACATTGCATTGAGTGTGGAAGTTCATGAAGAAGTGTGGATTTGCAATCTCCTTGCAGATATATTTGAACATGTGCTGGATTCCATCGTTATTCATCGTGATAATTGAAGTTGTGTGAAGCTCTCAAAGAATGCAGTGTTTGACAAATTGAAACACATTGAGATCAAGTACCATTACATCTTAGACATGGTGTAGAGGAAGGTAGTATTAGTGAAGTACCTTCCTACGGATGAGCAGGTTGTTGATGTTCTTACCAAACCCCTTACCAGGAGGAAGTTAGAGTAATTTCATGACATACTTGGCATGGTATAGAATTCCTCCCTTGTTAAGAGGGAGTGTTGATGTTTGCAGCTTTATGAGACATTCTCCATATCGTACACCTCTGTGACTGAGTTGAGTTGATCTATGAGGACACTTATCTGATAGGGATAAGTGGGTTTGGGTTTATAGCCCAACATCCCTTGTGGATATAAAATGAGAACAGGTCCCTTGTGGAGAGAACATGGGGACATGTCAAGGGAGTTTACCTTGACATCACAAACTATGGGGAGTTAACCCAAGTGTTTCTAGAGGGAGTAGCCTATAGAAGTCCATATCATACTCCTCTATGAATGAGTTGAGTTGATCTGTGAGGAAATTTGTCCAAGAGGGATAAGTGGGTTTGGGATTATAGCCCAATGTTCCTTATGGAGAGCACATGAGGACACGTCCCTTGTGGAGAACACATGAGGACACCTCCCTTGTGGAGAGCACATGAGGACACATCCCATGTGGAGAGCATGTGTTGATATACCTGGGAGGCACAGTTGGACATGGTATGAGATATACTTCCAGTATTGACATGAGATTACAAAGATATATTGACTCTAATTAGGCAGGGAGCATAGTGGACAAGAAGATCACCTTCGGGTGTTTCTTCACTTTGGAATATACCATGGTTTCCTGGTGTAGCAGGAAACAAACTTCTGTGGATTTGAGCACCGCAAAATAAGAGTACATTTCATTGAGTGTGGTAGTCCACGAAGTAGTGTGGATTTGCAAGCTCCTTGCAAATTTATTTTGACATGTGTTGTATTCCACCATTATTCATTGTGATAACCAGAGTTGTGTGAAGCTCTTAGAGAATCCATTGTTTCATGAAAAATCGAAACACATTGATATCAAGTACCATTACATCTGAGACATGGTGCAAAGGAAGGTAGTACTAGTGTGGTACCTTCCTATATATGAGTAAGTTGTTGATGTTCTTACCAAACCCCTTACTAGGATGAAGTTAGAGTACTTATGTGATAGACTTGGCATGGTATAGAATTCCTCCCTCGTTGAGAGAGAGTGTTGATGTTTGCAGCTTCCTGAGACATTCTCCATATTGTACTTCTCTATGACTGAGTTGAGTTGATCTGTGAGGACACTTATCTGAAAGGGATAAGTGAGTTTGTGCTTATAGCCCAATGTCCCTTATGGATATCAAATGAGGACACATACCTTGTGGAGAGCACATGAGGACACGTCAAGGGATTTGACCTTGACGTCACACACTATGGGGAGTTGACCCTAGTGTTTCTAGAGGGATCAACCTATAGAAGTATAGATCATACTCCTCTATTACTGAGTTGAGTTGATCTGTGAGGGAACTTATCCGAGAGGGATAAGTGGTTTTTGGATTATATCCCAACGTCCCTTGTGGAGAGCACAGGAGGACACGTCCCTTGTGAAAATCACATGAGGACACGTTCCTTGTGGAGAGCACATGAGGACACATCAAGGGATTTTACCTTGACATCACACACTATGGGGAGTTTACCCTAGTGTTTCTATAAGGAATAGCCTCTAGAAGTCCACATGGTAGTGCCATGTGTGACAGACCTTTTGCTACAATTCCCCGAGTAAGCATCGAGTGGACCTTCTCCTAGATTGGGATACACACCAAGGGAGATAGGATACATTTATCACAAGGGTGTACTTATGGTAAATGGGCCCATGCATAGTCCTTCCTTGATCATGACAAGGATTGATATGGACTTGAGGTGCTTGAGGTTCTTTCCATGTGTTATATAGCGTCGAGTTGACACTCACGCACAAGAGTGTACCTGTGGTGAATGGCCTAGGTGTAGTCTTTATCCTTAGTATTTTTTATTTGAATAAGAATTATAAAGACTCGAGATGATATATGTTATCACATGAAGACCCAAAGTGAGCATTATCTCAGAGACAGTCAGTTGGCTCAGAGGGAGAGCCGCATGGGGATTTTCCCCTCGATTTCGGTGGGAGAGAGACATCTCCAAGGACTGATAGACATGTGTCATTAATCTAGGGATATGTTTGTATAATTCATATACTATATCGGCATGATGAATAATGTATCCCTCGTTGAGAGGGAGTGTTGATGTTTGGAAAACATCAAGAAGAAATTCTCCTATATTAATAATTGAAATTATAATTATTAATCATTAAATAACATATATAATATGTAATAATAATAATAATAATAAATAGTTATTGATTATCCAAGGGACAGATCCTTTCATGGATGGTCACCATATGTTCTCTATATATGGAATAGCCATCATTGTAATAATACATCGATCATATATCGAATATACAATATCATCTCTTATAAAAAAAATAAACACTTTTTGTATGAAAACGACCTTCTAGATTCATGAGGAACTTTGATTATTGTCCCATATTTGTCTGGAAGCATCATGAAACTACCATCATTTATTATGTAACCTCCAATCATTGAGTACCAGTCTCTTCCAAGGACTACTCCATATGTTGGAGGGAGATCTACCACTATGATAGTGAAAACAATGATAATATGAGGGGCAACAGTAATCTAAGCATAAAATTCCTTGATCTCCCATAAGCTAGAAATTTTATGGAATCAATCGCATAAATACTTTTGTCTATTTCATAATACTTGTTGTAGCTCATGCTAAGTGCTTCCATCACCACCAAGGGTATGATGTTATTCGTTGCTCCGGAACCCAACAAACAATTGTAAATAACAACATCATGATTTTCAATTGAAATATACAAGGGTGGAACTTTGCTTCTTAATTTGATAGCTGATGTATTTTTGTTTTGCTTGAGATTTGTAACAATAGCTTCCATTCTTCTAGATGGATCATCCAAAAATTTGAAAATGTTTTCCTTTTGTTGGGTAATTTTTACTACCTTTGTAAAAGTAAAAGTGATGCTTAGTTATATAAGATCATCAACCACATTATATATCATATGATGAGGATTTGAAGTATTTTGTTGCTTTTTTATTTCTATGTTGCCTGATTTATTCTTCTCATTCTCCTTCTCATTTTTTTTTTTTTTCTTTTTTTCTTTTTTTTTTCAAAATTCTCATTATTCTTTAACTTATTTACATGTGTCCGCATATGGGAAACATTTTCTTGCGAGATAGGATCTTCTTCATTTTCTTCAAATATGTACATGGATGTCTAGCATCCATCCATATCTACAGATTCAAGAATTTCTTCTTTAATATAGTCATCCTCTTGATCAACCATTTGTTCATTGTAGGGATCTTCAAGTATTACTGCATTTGGATTTGGTGCCCTTGGGATTCTCTATCTCTATTGATTATCAGCATTTTTTATTATTTCTCTTTATTCTTGAGCAAGATTTCTTCTTTGCTCAGGAACTGGCATCCTTGAGTTAGGCATACAATTCTCATTCCTTCTTAGTCTTGTTTTGTTCTTCATTTTGCGGATGGTTCTATTCATCTATGAAATGTGTATTCTTTGCTTTGTCTCCTAAGCTACAATGGGGTCAATTTTCACATCCATGATAGTTCCTTTAAAGAATCCTCCATTGACTACTTGATCTTCATTACATCATGGCTTTTGATCCTCATTCTTCCTCAAACTAGATGCTCCTTGATCAACAATATTCAAACTTTCCATACGCCTTTTCACTTTTCCAAGTATAATGTCATGGTCAATGCTTGTTTCAATCATTATTTTCTCAATTTCAATAGCTTTGATCATTTCTTCATCTAAAGTATCAACTTGAGAAAAGCTCTAATAGTGAATTTTACATTGGATGGCATGGAATTTTTATAACAACCAAGTATGATTTTGTTATCACTGTAAACATTTTCACATGGAATCCCAACCTCGAGACTTAGTAGGAGGCTAAGTGGGCATGGAGGAGCGATAGACTAGCAGACAATGCCATATCTACCAGACAGGGCTAAATATAATGAAAAGGCAAATTCGATAAGACCCAATGGGTTGTGAATCATGGGCACTATCGATCGATGGTCGTAGGACATATCAGGGGAAGAAATAGTGTGTCGATTAATCTCTTGGAGATGGGCATATAAGAATACCGTGATTTCATTTCAAGGGCACATGGCATCACTAGATACATATCGGGGGGGAAAGCGGGTAAGTTTGAAACCACCCAAGCCCACCCCGATGTCACGTGTCAGAAAATTATTAGATATATATCACATCCAAGGATCGCATGTGGAAAGGTAAAGTTGACGACCCGTCAAATCACCTCAGGACAATTGTTCAGGTAATTTTCATTAGTGCAACATCGGGTAAATGTCGCCATAAAACTGATTTGAAGGCTCATCATTTGAAATTGATAGTAGAGCGTGATAAGCCATAGTACTTGCTAGTACTTTCGTTTGTAACATATGATTGGCACTCAATGATGACTATCATTCAAAACATGGATGGCCTTACTATGTTTTGGGTGATTAACATTTCATCCTTGAATGGGGTCCTCACAAACCGAATCATCTTTCTAATTCTTGTACAGCTAAGGGAGATCATCTCGTGCTTTCTAGAAAAGCAAAGAGAATGGATAAGATGGACCAAGGGGCCTCCAGTGAACTGAGATATTCAAATAATATGACAAATTTATCAGTAAAGAAGAAATAAAAGCTTATCGCATGAATACTAGCATTGAAATTTCACCAAAGCCTACAGAGGAGCCAAGAGCAGATAAAGAGGTTAGATTAAATCCCATCATAAAGGATTTAATCATCAATGGATATGGAGATGAGCACAACACGCGAGTTGTCAAGAGGAAAAGGAGAAAGAGACAGAAGACAAAGGCTAAAGCTGAAGTGGTTAAAAGTGTTGGAGAAAACCAGCCTACTTGGCTTAACACTTTGAAAGAAGAAATTGCTAATCTGAAATAGATTTCAAGCCAAATTAAGTATGTTTCAGAAAATTATGTAATAATATAGACATGTGGCATTCAAAGTAAAATATCAAATATGTCAGTTTTGATTATAACGTCCCCTAGAAAATAGGAGTACAGTTGTTGTACGTTACTCCCTCTTTGTAAATGATTTCTATTTTTGGTATTATGGGGAAGGTGATTCATTTTGAATACCAGATGTAATTTATCTATATAGATTATTAAAATATATTTGAAAGGTTGGACTTACAGGAGAGGGGTCTGCCCTCGTAGAAGGAGGACTTTATAATTTTTTGGAGCTTGTTGAATGTAAATGAAGAAGCCTCTTTTGAAATCTCTATGAAAATATTATAATGGTGGTGATATGAGTTTTACCTCCTTTCATTGTATGTATTTCCTATGTTATTCAATTTCTTTTATATTTTCTTTTGTTTAAATTGGAGAGTTAAAAGTCTCAGAATTCATCTTATGATGTTCTCAGCTTAAGAAATTTAAACTATGTGTGTTTCCTCTTAACTAATTCAGAATTCATTTCAGCAATGCTCTGATATAGTTATGTTTTTCCCTTTCCTCCTACACCTTGCTCAAATACAATTTAAAACTCATATTCATTGCCTCATTTAGCCTTTATCCTCTGGGGAGTTTAGTCTCTCCATTTCCTCGCCAGCGAATTTATAAAAAAACCCCAAAACAAACCAAATCTAGCCATTGATTATCAAAGGAATATCAAGTGACACGAGAGATCCCTCTCTGAGTTGAGAAGGCTAGTGCTTATCTCTAAAGTAGGTTGAAATAGTTACCTTTGTCATTTTTCTATCAGCCGGACAAAATTTACAAAGTGTTAACATTCCATCGTCATTTTCAGGGACGAAATTGAAAATTTTCCCTAGGAAAGAACGACATGTTTGAGTTTTAAGGTCTGAGAGTGGTAGACACTTAGGAACATATTTGTCATATCCCTTCTCTGGTGACTCCACATATCGAAAAATCAGTTTAAAGGTGATTCCACTAGTGGAAGAATCCATAAATTTAAATTTTCATAGGAAACTCCATGATCAATGAAGAATTCATCTTCCAAAACATCATTGGTGACTCCACTGGCCGAAGATGACATCCCTTGACAAAGGTATGAAAAGGCATCATGGAAGAAAACAAGTACGTGAAATTGGGTTTTTTCCAAGACATTATATTGTTTGTTGTAAGTTACCTTTGGTCCTTTCCTGAACATGCTAAAAAAAAAAATCTTCATCTACTCCATGCAAATGATGATCATAATAATCCTGAAATTTCATATCCTCCCCTTAAGATTATAAAAATATCTCCTTGGTTTATTATTGATTTTGATAAAAATCTCCCACCTAAGCCATATGATAACCACAACCAAGTTGATAATCCTCATGAGACCAAGGCTGATATTTCATCTCCTGTACTTGATTCAACACCCTCCAAGATCCAGCATAGATACATACCCTTAAAATTACCCCACATCCTTCATGAGTTTCCTCCGAATAACTATGAATACCTACTTGTGTTTGATGGAGAACATGGTGCCATCACAGCGGAAAAAAACATCCAAGGGTTTGAGCATTTTATAGACTTTTTTGAGATTGACCATGACCATGTTTATATGAGGGATTTCTCTCAATCCTTGAAAGGAGACACCAAAGAATGGTTTAAACATTTGAAGCTGGAAACAATTAGCCCATGGGGAGAATTGAAGAGTGTTTTTTCGAATTTTTTGGGTAAGAAGAAATCCCTAGACCTGTAGCTTACAGAATTTTATGCCTTGGAAGGGAAAAGAAATGAGACTATTTCTACTTTCAGTAGAAAGTTTTCCATCTTTTATTATGATCTGCCCAAAGAGATTCAACCCACTGAATTTTTTTATATGCTTCAGTATGCCACCACTCTTCACCCACATCTGGCTTTCCTCCTGATGGAAACAAGATATGAAACCTTACAGCAAATGTTCAATGATGCTCAGAAGATTCAACACAATATCCTAGCATGCGAACAGATTTGAAGTGAAGCTTTGGGTGTTCCAGGACATGAGAATGAATATGAACATAAAACATTTGACTGGAAGTTTGGGAATAAAATTGATTATATCATAGGTCCTCTCGAAGTTTTTAATGTAAATGATTTTGCAAAGGATTATGTCCCACTTATTGAAAGAGAAGGTGCTTGTGTAGTCTCTGATCCACCCCATGATAGGCATGGAGCTGATCATTTCATATATTCAGTTGAAGATGTTCAAGAAGATGAGTTTGCAAATGGGTTTGTTGAGGAACAGGTCGATGTCCCAAGTTTTTTCTTGTTAGAAAATATTGCATATGTTGATGAGTTTCCTATATACAATGAATATGATGATGATTATGTAATGGCCTCCTAGAAAATCTAACTGCATTTCTTCTATCAAAAAAATTTCTTTTTCAATAGTATAATGAAGCAAATCAACTTACATATCATAGCCATAGAGAAGAGGGTACCGAAACAGATGAAAATAAATTATGTTCCTCTATGGTTTTCTTCATTTAAATTTTTGAAAGAAAATGCTAATATCATCATTGAAACAAAGGAAAGTATGTTGATGCCAAATCACACTGATCCACTGAAACAATTTGGCCAGGAATTCTAGCCATTGGTCAAAGAGGAATCTTAAAAGAAGTGTGCTCAACAACCTAGAGAAATGGAAAGATGTGCTCATGACAGAAGTAAAGAAAATGAAGAAGATTTTGAAGCGGGTGAAAGAACCTTGCCATTGTATTTTTGTTCTTTCAAATTGTTGAAGCAAGATGTCAATAATGTTCTAGACCAGAAATCTTCCATATGTGATTTTAAATATCCAGAATATAATGGACTTGTAAATAAAAACCATATTCCATTATGTTTTTCATCCTTTGAATTGTTGAAAGCAAATCGTGAGATAACAGAGGAAGTAGGAAGGTATGACTGCAATAGCATTGCTTTACATAGGAAAATTGTTATCAGTGAGGAATATCAACAGCGTTCAGATACTTTAAATGATTGTGTGGTTGATTACATGGAAGGTTATTTCGGTTCAGAATTGCAGCCTATGCTCAACTACCAGCTTAAAATGAAGATGAAGATGATCAAGAAATTGTTATTAAAAGTCATTTTCCTTATCCAGAATTTAATATAGATATCTTGTGAGATTTCCAGCAAGACAAAGTGTTTCAAAGTTGTCTTTATTCCTCTATGAATGATGTGGTTGTTCAATTTATAAGTGACCTATATAGAGACAAGGATTCTTAAACTGCACATATAGAAACTGCAAGTAGTATACAAACAAATTGCATAGAGTTCCAGGAAAGCAACAAAACAGTGTATGCCACTTTTCAGTCAGAAATACAGGAAAATAATAAAGAGATAGTTTTTTTGTTTGATTCACTTGAAAATTATGGTCTTGAGAAAACATCCATGAGAACCCTGGAATATGAAATAGTTCATGTTTTCAGCTTTCCACAGTTGCAAGAATATTATGAATAGGAACTTATTCCCCTTCATTCATCTATAATCCAAGATAAAAGTCATCAAGCAAATTTCCAAAAGGCTAATAAAACCAAACCAGAATTGTTTGATGAATAAGAGGATAGTCTTGATATATATAATTTGGTTGTCATGTCTGAAGATGTTCACGAATATATGAATGTGTTTTTTGATATGCATAGAAAAGTGGAAAAACTCAATACTTCCATTTCATTTGGAAAAGTTCCTAGAACAGAAGAAATAGAGAAACAACAAAAAACACTTACGAAAGAGGTTGGTCTTTCTATTTTTTTTCATCAAGAAAAAATGATTTTTCATGATTTTTATGACCTTGTGGCATGTTATATGGAAAATTATAACAATCAGGATTTAAGGCTTAAGATGGATTGCAAGCTCAAAGGTGGAGATAATGGCAAATCAACGTCAGTATTATATATGAATTGCTTTACATGAGAGGGTTTTCTTCAGCCAGTATTGTCTTCTGATTCAGGAGGTTCTTACTTCTAGTCGTCTTAGCAAATCTATCAGCCTCTTGATGGAAATCTATAGGGAGAATCACATGAAAACTAGAATGCAGTGGAAGAAGTGAGAAATAGTTTGGGCCTTGTGCATGCATTGGAAGATCCATTTGCAATTTTGCTAGAAACAATAAAAAGTCCCAATGTTGTTGAAATCCTAAAAATCAAATTCATATATAACTTCCCAAAGGATTTGTTGGTGAGCATATTTTGGAACAAGCATGTGCAAAGAAACCTAGTGTTAG
>JZKD02S1789411.1:67419-101349 GCA_000966675.3 Picea glauca | reverse complement strand
CTTGGGTTGTTGGGATGGTGTGTTACTATTCAAAGTGGTTAGGTTCAAACCTGGATGGGTGTAGAGTTACTGTGTAGTCTGTGCACGAGGGAAAGTGTTTGACCTCTTAGAGTTGGTTTTATCCATTGTTAAAGGGATTAAACACTTGATCTACAAACCAAATTGTTATAAGTGGATGTGAATAAAATATTTTAGCATTTTATAATATTTTTTTTTTTAGCCTTTAATGAAAATGGAGAGCTATAAATTACAAAGTAATTGATACTTAATTTTTGAATATGAGGTTCCTAAACTAATAGTGTTTATTAGTTACCATTCGATTAGGATGTTGAGAATGAGATTGCCAATCTTTATCCTTGCTTATTAATCCCCATTTTAGTAATGTATAATGTAAATATAATATATGACCATGGGCCAAGTGATACAATATGTAAACATTGTATGTTGAGATAATAAAATAAAATGTAATGTCGACTGCAGACGCACATACATGGAATAATGGGGGCTAAGTTTCCACAAGAGAGTGGGGGTCCAAGGGGGGCAAGGGGGAATTATTCATGTGTATTAATCCCAACCCACTTTTAAAAATTATTATTTTGTATAAACCTTCTATTTTCCTTTTGAGTGTATCAAAGCCCCAATCACGTGCCCAATCATTGAATACGTGTAAGAGGGTTGGTGTAAAAAGTCACCTCACATAGTTATTGAGAACGTGGGGTTGAGTACAATCAACCATGGGGAATGTGAGAGTCAACATGCACGAGTAAAAGGGAAATTTGAATGGGTATCGTGAGCAATTTTTACAACTAGTTTTGGGACAACAAGAGGAGAGTGGGTGTTGGAGCTCAGAGACATCCATAGTAAGGTTTTAGGGAAACTTGTTGGAGTTATGATTGCATGGAGAAGTAGAATGATAGCCATGTAGAAGAGATTTATGTGTAAGAAGATACCACAGAGAAAGTGAGTTGTTGGTGAGAGTTTCATGTTGCAGTTGTATGTCCCTAGAGTCCCCAACAAGAGAGATTCCTAGCCAATCTATGTTGGAGCCTTAGAGGGAAGTGGAAAGTCTTGAGGGAATGCATGTAGAGAAGGGGGATCTCATTTTTTGGGTTGTGCAAGTTGAGGGGAAGAGAGCTAAAGGATTGGAATAGTTGTAGGAAAAATTAGCTTTCTATGGGTTATTTTGGGTTGTGAGTGGACAATAGAGATGCCCTTTCTTGTGTATTTGTAGCCCCAACTAGGGGGTGATTTTCTACTGAAATTTGGAGCATAAAATCTACGGTTGGGTGGAACATTCATCCTCTGTAGTTGGTTGCACATTTTATTTTAAAAGATAAGTGTTTAATCTTTGTTCATTGTTTTAAATATGGATTTTAATTGTTGTGTGTTTTACTATGAGATTTTAGCATTTATATGTTGGTGTGTGAATGTTAATTTAGCTACATTCATGTTTTTAAAATGTTGTTAGATGCATGAGTGTTTTTTGCATGCAACATGCATTTTAATTTAGTGGGTATCAAAAAACAATTGTTGGGTTTAGTAGTGGGGGCACTACATAAAGGAGACCTACTCCAGTAAATATTTGTATTGCATGAGCTCGAAGCTAAATCTGTATCCTTAAAAGGCCAAATTAGATTTTCTACATCACTACTATACAATATTGCACATGTGGTTTAAAGAAATAATACTTCACTATACCATATTTCCCACAGTGAACATCATGCTTTTTTTCTTTAGTGATCTATTTTTCTCCTATCCACGCTATTGTAATTTGACATCCACATGATACATAGATCTGCGCTCAAAGCATTTGTCCTACAACTGAAACAAAAACATTGAAACACCAATCAAAGCTTCAGATTTGCATAAAACAAAGTGTTGAAGTGAAAACTCAGAAGTGCAAACAATACATACGAAGAGATGAAATTAGCATTTCAAATGTTGAAACACACAAAATGTAGCATGAATGTAGCAACAAGACACTGAAATTTTGTAACAACAACCACTATCTTCTCATTAACTGATCCAGGTGGATCAAAAAATGCTCAAAATTCAATCGTCTCAAACAATTTTGAAAAGGACTTCATTGCAAAGAGCTCAGTGAGATATTTCCAATGACACAAAAATCGCCTCAAACGGAGTTCATATGGAAAAGATATGGTGAGTCAAAGTTTTGGTCAAACAGGTCAATAAGTCAAAGAAGGGGTGACATGTGGAACCACTAGAAGGGTGACATGTGGCACATCTGTACAGGTTGTATACAGTGTTGATGTGGTGACCCCACATGGTAGGCAGTTGATGATGTGGTAGATCATACAGTTGATTTGGCAAGGTACAGTTGGCAACAAGTGGCCAATGATAGGATGCCACGTGGACCAATCATATGGTGCCACATGGAACCTTCGAGAAGGCTAATTGGCCTAAGGATCAAAATAGTTGGATTCGGAAGGAATCGAACCTTCGACCTCCTTACACGAGATAACAACTTAAACCATATGCCATGACTAATCGGGCTAACCATTCCATCGAATATTCCAATGAGTATTAATGTTTTTATTTACATATAAATGTAATATGCCAAAATATGGAATTCAATGGTGCACTGTGTTTCTGATTTTGAGCAACGAGTTGAAAGTTCATTGTAAAAACACAAGCATTTGAGTATTAATAAAGAGGTCTTGATTGGAAGCAGACCCGAAGACGTAGCCCGAGATGGGTGAACTCCGTTAACAAACTTTTGTATGTGTTATATTACTGTTGTTGTATTTTGTTCAGTTATTTTTCAAGTTATTTATCATTGAAATGATTTTGGATAGATAGGTGAATTCATATGTTTTATGCAAACAATCAAAGAGATCATTATTATTTCAAATCAAGTTAGATGTTTATGTGTAATTAAGAAATAAATTAACATTTAAGGATTTTCGGATCAAATTGGTATCATAGATGGTTTCGACAAGTGTTTTCAAGTGAATGCTAACAAGGTCCAGATTCAATCTTGGTAAATGAAAGATTGCAAGTTATAAGTCATAGATTCAAAGGAGATTTTGTAAGAGAGACATGGTTTCCGAAGGAAAGGAAGGAGAGGATCCTCCCATGAGACCTGAGGAAGTTATGGCTACACTTCTCTCAATGAGGAAAATAATAGATGATTTATATTGAAGAGTCTATAAGATTGGGGACAAAGAATATTCAGTAAAAGTTTAAGGAAGAGGTGAAGGTGGCGGACCTTTATAACCCCCTTCACCATCATCCTCGTCATCATATTCTTCTAGTGCAAGTAAGCATTCTTCACATAAGAAGAATCCCTCTAAGAAGTCTTCACATGCTCGTGATTTGCATTTATTAAAATTATATGTAAAATTTGAACTATCAATTTATGATGGAGAATTGAATGCAGAGAAATTGGACAACTCAATCAAACAAATTGAAGTATATTAAAGGGTACAAAATATCGTGGATGACAGTGCAAAGATACAATTAACTACTCTTTGTCTGGGCGGCATAGCCTTGATATGGTGGGAGAGTAAGACACAATTTGATCGAGTTCAACATGGTAAAGTAATTTTTTCTTGGGATGAATCTACTGATGCAATAAGAAAACAATTTTATCCATTGGCTTCTGTGCAAACCACAATAATAGAATGCCAACATCTCAGATAAGGAAAAGGGAAAATGTTCAAGTATATACACAGGAATTTAAGAAGAAATAATTATCTTTAGGAATTTCCTTGTATACTCGAGAAACTCTTATGAAGTATATTAGTGGTATGCATTCATATCTTTGACACACTATATTGATGTTTAACCCTACTAATATTGATGAAGTGTCCATACAAGCTACTCATCTTGAAGCTTGTAAGGGAAAGCATGTGATTGAGAATAAGAATCCACACAATTTCAAGAAGAAATCAAAAGGAAAATGGAAGAGTAAGAAATAAGCTATAGTAAGAAAGCTTAAGAGAAACCTACATGTTCTCACTGCAAAATTAAGGGATGTGAGGAAGCACAATGTTGGAATTTGCATCTAGATTTATGACCAAAGAAGTTCAAAGATAAGGGGAAACGAAAGACAGTTGCATCAGTTCGACATGATCTGGGATCGAATTCAAGAGATGAAACCAAGATCATGGCAATGGGAAGAAAAGGTATATCTACTAGTAATGTTTTAGTTCAATCTACTAAATTGGAAAGTGTTTTTTATCAAAAGAAAAGAAGTAAGATTTTTCATGTCAGAGTTATAGTGAAGCATACAAAAATTGATACTTTGTTTGACAATGGATCTCAAGTTAACTTAATATCTGAAACAATTGTTAAGAAGTTGGGTTTGAAGACAACACCTCATGTGAAACCATATCCATTAGGTTGGATGTGTAACGATGCTAAGTTGCAAGTGGCGAAACAATGTAAAATTAGATTTGCAATTATGTCTAAGTTCTTTGATGAGGTTGAGTTAGATGTTGTGCCACTTGAAATTTGCGGCATTGTCTTGGGTAGTCCATATCTATTTGACAAGAAAGCTATATTTTATCGTGAAGAGAATAAATATCATCTTTTCAAGGATGAGATTGAATTTATTGTCAGATCTCATTGTATTAAAAATAATGTTTCTTTATTGAGCACAGGACAAATGAAGAGACTCATAAATGCAAGTAAATCCTTTGTTCTCATGGTAGTGAAACAAACGAAGGAAAATATATCATATGCTTTATTAGGTTGTGATCCATATCATAAACATGAATTGGAAAATATCATTTCTAACTATGATGAGTTATTTCACGAACCTACAGGGTTATCTCCTAAGAGGGAGGTTGAGCATGAAATCTTTTACAACATGATGCTCCTCTTCCTAATATTGGTATGTATAGGTCATCGATGATAGAGAATGCAAAGATAAATAAATAAGTTCAAGAGTTGTTCGATAAAGGAATCATAAAATCGAGTTCCTCTCCGTGTGGATCTCCTATTGTATTAGTTCCAAAGAAATATAGTACATGGAGGATGTGTATTGATTTTCAAGCTCTGAACAAGATCATGGTAAAGAACCAATATCCTCTTCCTAGAATTGATGATTTATTGAATTATTTTAGAAATGTTGTTTATTTCACTAAGCTATATTTGATAAGTGGTTACCATCAAATCAGAATTGCAGAAAGTGATATTTGGAAAACTGCTTTCAAGACAAAGTAGGTATTGTTTGAATGGTTGGTTATGCCATTTGGTTTATGCAATGCACCTACAACATTTATGAGGGTAATGAACAATGTGTTCAAGCATTTTATAGATGATTTTTTCATCATCTTCTTAGATGATATCTTGATCTTTAGTCGAACATGGGAAGATCATATAATGCATGTCAGAACAGTTTTTGAACTCTTGAAAAAGGAGAAGTTGTATATAAAGATGTCTAAATGCTAGTTTGGCAAAAATTCTCTAGTATATTTGGGTTACATTGTATGGAATGGTCGGATAAAGATAGATCCCTCAAAAGTTGAAGTTATTGTAAATTGGCCCAAGCCAAATGATGCCACGAAAGTCAAGAGATTCTTAGGAGCAGTACAATACTGGAGGAATTTCATTGCTAATTTATTTTTCATAGCAGCTCCCCAACATGCATTAAAAAGTATGGAATAGGTCTTTCAATGGGGAGGCAAGCAACAGAAAGCCTTCGAGACATTGAAGGAAAAGATAAGCACCGCACCAGTTTTGGCTCTGCCAGATTTGCAACTATCATTTGAGATTCAAATCGATCCAAGCGGATATGCTATGGGAGCAGTTTTGATGCAATGAGGTAATCATATATGTTATCATCCTGAGACTTTTACTCAAGCAATAATTAACTATCCAACATATGATAAGGAATTGTATGCGTTGGTATAAAGTGTTAAAAAATGGAAGCATTGCTTAATGGGAAATGAGACAATAGTTCATACAGATCATCAACCATTACAATATTTGCAATCATAGACCAAGCTACAACAGTCACAACACTTCAGGTGGATGAGTTTCTTACAACAATTCCATTTGGTTATTAAATATAAGAAATGTATTCATAATAAGGTTGTAGATGGATGGGTTTCTTACAAAAATTTTATTTGGTTATTAAGAATAAGAAAAGTATTCATAATAAGGTTGCAGATATGTTATCAAAACCAATAATCAATGCATCTACAATATTAAAGCCAATTCTTTAGCTCATGAAAGTTATGTTGAAAAATATGTTAGAGATGATGATTTTAAATATGTATATGAAGCTCTAACTTGTGGAAATAGTAGTTGGATTATCATAAGCATGACAAATTATTATATCATCTTGGAAAGATTTGTATACCCAGGGATGAAAGATAAAATGTAATCGGAGAAATTCATACATCTCTCATTTCTGGTCATTTCAGGGTAGGTAAGACAATAACACCGTTGCAAAGACATTTTTATTGGCCTCGAATGAATGAGACAGTGTCCAAGTATGTAAAAAGGTGTGTTATGTGTGCCAAAATCAAGCCTAGTAACATAATGTTGAGATTATATATGCCACTTCCAGTACCTTCTCAACCATGGGAAAGTGTGTCCATGGATTTTATAGGGGGTTTTCCGATGTCCATAATAGGTCATGAGTATTTATATGTGGTGGTGGACAGGTTTAGTAAGATTTGTATTTTAATTCCATGCAAGAAACAATTCACATCCAAATAGACAACACATTTTTTATTTGCTAATGTATGGGTTCATTTTGGGCTACCTACATCTATTATATCAAATCGAGACTCTCACTTCTTGGGGAAGTTTTGGTCTCATTTATGGGAACTGATGGACACTAAGTTGAAGAAGAGCACAGTTTTTCATCCACAGACAGATGGACAGACATAGGTGGTAAACATGACAGTGGTACATTTGTTACGAGGATATTGCAACAAACATCCTAAGTTATGGGATGAACATATGCATTATGTACAACATGCTTATAATCGTACCGTGCATTCTTCTACTCAAAGAACTCCTTTTGAAGTATGTTTAGGATACTTTCTTAAATCACCCATGGAATTTTATTTCGAAGAAGCAAATAAAGAGGATGGACGAGATGATATAGATAAAGCTAAGAGGTCCATTCAAAGGATCCAACAAGTACATCAGATAGTACATGAACAATTGGTTAAGAGCCAAGCTAAGTATAAGGCGGGGCATGATAAACATCGGGTTGATCATCAGTTCCAAGTCGATGATCAAGTATGGTTACATATTAGCAAATATAGAATGAAGGGTGAAGGTAAAAATCTCAAGCCAATCTGGTATGGTCCATTCAAGATCTTGGAGAAGATTGGTACTGATGTATTTCGTTTAGATCTACCATCTTACATGAAAATGTATTCAATGGTAAATTTTGAGAACTTGAAACTTTATGAGCCTCCTATGATTATGGATGAAGATGGAAATGTTCATGTTCCAGTAGTTGATGGTTTTTCTCCAGAGTATTTATATGAGCTATAGGAAAATGTTATCCTTGACAAAAGGATCAAGACTTCACAACAAGGTGATGTGGAATATCTTCGAGTTGGTCTTAAAGGGGTAAAACCAATCAAAGCAAATTGGATCAAGATTGGAAGGGTGAGGGAGATTTACCCTCACTTATTTGTTGAGTAATCAAGACTTTTGGTGGTCCAAAAGGCTTCCAATGGGGAGGAATGATCCAGGTGGATCTAGAAATGCTCAAAATTTATTCATCTCAAAGGATTTATAAAATGACTTCATTGTGAAGAGCTCGGCGAGATGTTTCCAACGACGCAAAAATCACCTCAAACAAAGTTTGTATGGAAAAAATATAGCCAATCAAAGTTTTGGTCAAACAGGTCAAAAAATCAAAGAGGGGGTGACACGTTGCACCACTAGAAGGGTGACATGTGGCACATCCATATAGGTCATATGGTGTTGGCGTGGCAACCCCACATGGCACCACATGCTAGGCATTTGATGATGTGCCAGATCGTACAACTGAGTTGGCAAGGTACAATTGGTGACAAGTGGCCTGTTATAGAATATTTTTCCACACTCCATGCATCTTGCTTTGATAACCTTCCATCTCCCTCTGCAGACCTCATTTCCCCTTTTTTTTATCACTCCCGAGCTAAAAATATACATTTTTATTCATGTACACGACCTACTAGTTAGACAACTCACATACGTACGTGGGTTGCTCCATTACAACCCGCATACATCGAGTTTGGTGCTCAAAAAAGAAAAAATGCATTGGGTTTCCATGCCATGTCATGAGATATATGATACTTGACCTTCCATATACTGGAAAAAATTTGACTCGACCCTTCAATTCCATTTGGAGGTTATAAATTGAATCTAAGCCTTGAATATACATAATTCATCATCAGATTGAGAGCAAATATACTCTAGAGAAATTTCACCTCAATTGAGTCTGCATCCCTTTGTCCTTGAAATTTTTAACTTGTTGTGTTCAGCCCCCAAGCTCTTCTTATCTTGTGATGGATAACTTCATTGAATCCTACATGTGAGCTTGCCTTTATGGAGGATTGAAGTGGTGGAGGCCCAACTGAAGAGACTTAGTTTCTCAGTTCAGATATGTGTCATTACAGAAGTTTGTCACCTATGTGATTTTGTTGATTACATTAATAGAAATACTCTTTTCTCGTCCAATTGATATCTTTCAAATATTTTTATTGCTTTCCATGGGCGTATTTGTTATGTATGTTAATGAATTATGCTAATTTATATGCTAACATTATATATCATTACCACATTCTTGCATGTCTTGGTTGTTGAAGACAATTTGTAGGTGTAAAGCTTTGCGTCACGTGCTCAACGGTGGTCTTCTTCGGATGTCTAGACAAGGTAGGATTCTATCCTTCTCTTGTTAGAATTTCATTTATATAACATATTTGAGATTAGAGTTGATTTTTGGGTGTCGTTTCGTCTGTTGTGGTTTTCCCCTAGCTATAGAGAGATTTTCCTTGTAACATGGCCAATGATAGGATGCCACATGGAGCAATCATATGGTGCCATGTGGAACCTTCGAGAAGTCCAAGTTGGCCTAAGGATTAAAATAGTTGGAGTCGAAAGGAATCGAACCTCTGACCTCCTTGCACAAGCTAACAACTTGAACCATATTCCATGACCAATTGGGCTAACCGTTCCATAGAATATTCCAATGGGTATTAATGCATTTATTTACATATAAATGTAATATGCCAAAATATGGAGTCTATGGGGATTGAACCTCGAACCTCCATTCCACATAATCCACGACTTAATATATAGCGTGCCAACCATTACACCAAATGGTTATATTGTTATAACCAATGGAATAAATAAATTTTATTACTGATGCATGGAGTTCAGATAGTAGTTGGGGCCCATGCCCTATTTAATGGGACACAACCAAATGCGGCTACACATAGAGTAAAAGGTATGGAATTACGTGCATATGTGTCTCGAAGTTTGTGCGAGAGGGTATCTAAACTTTGGGTTTGCACTGTAATGCATGCCAAAGGGTTCCTTAACGAAATTATATAGTGTTTATACTCATTTTTCTCAAAATTCTGAGAGGAATTCAACGTTGTACTCTGTTTCTGAGTCTGAACAATGAGTTAAAAGGTCATTGTAAAAACACAAGCATTTGAGCATTAATAAAGTAGTCTCGATTGGAAGCAGACCCAGAGATGTAGCCCAATTTGGGTGAACTCTATTAACAAACTTGTGAATGTGTTATACTATTGTTGTTCTATTTTGCTAAGTTATTTTGCAAGTTATTTATCATTGAAGTAATTATTGATAGATAAGTGAATCCATATGTGTTATGCAAACAATCAAAGCGATCATTATTATTTCGAATCAAGTTAGATGTTTATGTGTAATTAAGAAATAAATTAGCATCTAAGCATTTTCGGATCCTTAACCCATAAGAAAAATACAAAATTATCCTCAAGGGACTACAATGGATTTTCTCTAGCCTTTACACTCTCATTATATGTTCACACACCTCATTTGTATCAATATATGACCCTAACTAGTGTGCCATCCCTTGTCTAGTCAAACTTGATAAGAAGAGAAAGGGATTTCAAATCTTAACTACTAATAATCGTTGTTACACATTCTTCCTTGAAAGGAATCTGTCATAATTATGTAAGGAATCCATCATAATGTTGTCATTACTATGTAAGAAGAATCTATCATAGAATGTGTGATAACCTTACATTGACCAAAAGTATAAAATTCCAAGTGTTATTAGTATAAGGAATATGTCATAAGGGTGTGAGGGAATCTCTCCCATGTGGCACACCCATATTGCAAGGAAACCCATCCAACACTCATGTGACCTCTTCCTAGGAGAGCAACCAAAAACTAACACTCCCTCTTTATAAGGAAGGTGTTTTCCACCAAGTAGAGCTTTTCTCTCATATTCTCAAACTTCCCCTTTATAAGGGGCTTCCTTAGAATGTCAATGAATTGCAAATCAATGGGGACATAATCAAGAAAGATATCTCCTTTATGTACTCTACCAGATATATATGTTCTTGGAGTGATCATGAAACACTAAATTCTCCAAGATGCAACTCTAATTCTCATAGTACACAACTATGGCCTGCAACATCTGATTGATCAACTCTGCAATCAAATTTGTAATTCAAGTGGCCTCACAACATGTCGATGATTCTACTATATACTTTGCTTCACTTGAATTGAGTGCAATTGCCCCTTTCTTCCCATTTGAACCAAGAAGTCATACATAATCCAAGTTGAAATGATAATGGGAAGTACTCTTCTCGATGCTTTCATATTCCACCCAATCGAAATCTACAAATCCATTTAACAACTCTCTACCTCCCATATACCTCATGCCATAATGAGTTGTTCCCTTTATATCTCTAAGCACATGCTTGGATTTTTTCTTAAAATTTCTAGGTTCAACCATGAATTGGATAAAATAATTCATTGAAAAACAAATTTTATCATAGTTTTCACAAAATACATAAGGGAATCATTGATCAAATTCTTATAAAAATATGGATCTGCCAAATTGGTTTTTAAATCAACAGGTTAATTCAGATTTGGCACTATAGGAGTGACTAAGGGTTTGTAGTGTAGCATTTGAAAATTCTTTAGAATCTCTAGTATGTACTCCCCTTGCCCAAGTAAGTCTCCACCTGCACCCTGTGAAACCTCTGGAACCAAAAAGTAATGCATACAACCAATGTCCTTCATGTCATATTTGCTTGCCAACTTCTTCTTGCTCCATGCAATGAGATTCTCAGAACTACCTATAAGAATAAGATCATTTACATAGAAGACCAAAACAAGCAAATAATATGTACAATAAAGATCATGATTTGTTCTAGTGTCGATGAAGCCCAACTTCAATAAGTACTCATAAATCATTGAGTACTATGCACATGGTGCCTGCTTTAACACATTAAGGGCCTTCTTCAATTTGCACACATGGGAATCTTACCCAGGCACTTCAAAACCTCTTGGTTGATTAATGTGTACCTCCTTTTCAATTAGACCTTTAAGATAAGCAATCTTTACATCCATATTATATAAATTTCCACCAAAAATAGATGCATTAGACATGATTACTTTGATATAAGTATAGCTTGTAACTAGAGCAAAAGTCTCCTCCTAGTCAACTCCCTCTTTCTAAGAGAATCCTTCAGATATGAATCCAACTTTGTACTTCTCTATGTTCCCATATGTTGCATGCTTGATCTTTTACAATCATTTGGAATCTATTACATATTTACCCACTAGTCTTGACATAGTTTCCCATACAACATTATTTAGGATGGAGTTATACTCCTTAACCATGGCATCATGCCATACTTGCACTTCATTGGCCTCTTCAAATCTAGAGACCTCTACATCAATTATCTATGACATCAATGAAACATAATAACAATATATTATAGGTGGATGACTCACCTAAAAAGTAGAATTGGGTGCTCCCACTTTCTTTTCTTCCTTCAATGTCTTGGTAAGTCATCTCACATTTTTGGTTGAACTTGATGGTAAGAAACCCTCTCCCTCTAAACTAGGATCTTATTAATCTAAATCTAAGTTTGTTATATCCTTCTGATTAGACTTCATATTATCCACCTTCTCACCTTCTACAATATCCATGGGAGGCTCCTAGGAACTTGAGGAGCATCCATCCTTGTCAAACTTTAAATCTGTAGTTACCATTGTGTTATAATGTAGATCTGATAAGCCTTAGATGTTTCATTGTACCCCACAAAAATAGCCTTGATACTTGAGGGTTCAAAATAAGTTTTCTTCTCGCCAGGCACATGGATATAAATGTGACAACCAAATACATCAAAGCGAGATACATGTGTTTTCTCACCAATTAAGGATTCCTCTGGTGTTTTGTCCTTTCCCTACAAGGACATTGATTTAGAATGTACATAATGGTATTGCATCCTCTACCCAAAGAGACATGGAAAAATCCAAGTCATGGATCATAATCTTAGCTATCTCTATGATGCATTCATTCTTCCTCTCTATGACACCATTATGTTGTAGCTTGTAAAATGTTGAGCACTCAACACACCCTCAAAATTTTGTGAAATTTTGGGGTAGCACTTTTCTTTAATTTCATTCTTATACTTCGATTCTCTCATGGTCATGACTTGTTTCAAGTTATTCTTTTGTTCTCTGCTTGTTTCGGTCAAGTCCCAGGATTAAGATGAATTTTCATTAGAAGAGAGAGAAGTCTAGATCGTTTAGATTTTGAAAAAGGGGTCTTCAACACTTAATATGTTCAATTATTATCGAAACTCCTGACAATACTTGACTTTTCCCAATGCTCGAAAGTTTCCTCTTAAGAGCACCAACGTCAATAAACGGTGAGCATCGCTCGTGAAAACTTGCAGTTGGTGCTAATACACTATCGAGCAAAGGAAATCACCGATGTCGATGAGTATTGGCCATCGACGCCCATCTTCGAACATCGTAAAATCAGCTTAGGGAAAGCCAAGCCCCGACACTGACAAGTGAACTTTTCCTCCAAAAATCGTGGTCGTCTGATTCTAACGAGAAAAACCATCCCAACCATTGATTCCTTAAGTTTGAATTACACTCAATTACAACATAAGGTGAAGCCACGTAAGTGTCTTCAGCGTCACTTTTAACATATCAATCGCCATGTGGATATTCATATTTTCCACTTTTTCAGCCACGTCGGCACTAACACGCCATTAAATACATAACACCCATACCTCCAACACACCTTGCCAGGTCACCCAGGTAGGCCAAGTCATCAAGTCATGTTGTCAAGCCACGTCAGTTGAATCACGTCATTCATGCCACCTCAAGCTCCATGTCATCATGAGAAATTCACATCGGTCATTGTTGCACCAAATATTTTGACGAAAAGGGTCAAAGGAAGTAATCAAGGTTTGAACTCACTGACATCGATGTTACATCGGTCATAAACAAAAAATATGCGTAGTTGTATTGTGTTTTCAACCGTCGATCACTGATAGCTTATCGACGATGGTGAACTAAGACCAATAAACTACACTTTTTAACACGTGGAAGAGATTTTCGATGACCCATTTTAGTGCATATTTTTACCTATCCTAGCAGGACACGCTGGTTGAGGGGGGCCTCGAACCTCATGTCACACGATGTGAATGCCACATCAACATCTCAAAAAAATCACCACAAAGATCACACAAACATGCCTTCCAACACTCATCTTCATCAGGATCAGTGACTAAACATTGACATAAGTCATTCTAACCTTAGGCAAGGTACATATCCCCGATCCCCTATATTAGTAATTGTCTTGCGCCAACTCGTCACTATTCAATATTGTCAATGGACTAACTCAACATTCCTTTTGCACTGTCAATTTACATAGCACAATAACTCCAGAGCATGGTGCCAACGACGTAATTAATTCCCAAAGATCCATAAGGATTTTGTTGTACTCGACAATCGTAAATATAGATGGGATTGGTGGAAACAAACTATTTGAATTCGATTTGGCTTGTTCATTTTTGTTTACATAGATCATTTGAGGGTTTCATGCTGTGGGGAATTCTTGAAGAACCAAGTGTTGAGCTCGTTCGAGCTAACTGTTGTCGTATTTTCTTTCAATTCCGGGACTGGTAAGTGCTAAAGGAAATAAAACTCCATCTCGCTCAGGTATTTGGTTCTTATGATAAATATATTTCTTTCAACGGTGTTTGATAGATAGAGAAGCGAATTAATTTTTTTTTTTGTAGGAAAAAATGCCTCCTCGAAGACCAACAACCCATCAATCACCAAAGATGCCAAAGGGGAAGAAGATACGGGTTGGAGAGGCTTCTAGTCCTACTGCTTCCAGAGAATTGGAGTTCACACCTAAGGTGGATCCTACAATCAAAATATTGCAGAAGAAAACACCACTTCCACCTCCACTCTACAAAGATACAAATACAAGCACGACATGCAAGGTACTTATGCCCACCTAACTTGAACTATACAATAGAATTCACAATGATGATTTTCCCGAATTTACTCTGCATAGCGACCCAAAAGTAAGAGTCTTGGGTGACCATGTCTTCCAAAATATTAAATTATCATGCATGTACATAGTAGCCTTCAGAACCCAGGTTTTACCCTGTGTAGAAACCTTGGAATGGATAATTAACCACACCAAGGCTAACAAGTGCTTGATTAAAGATGTCAATGATCAATGTGTTGGTGTCTTCCTATCAATGGAGGTCAACAAATATAACAAACTCAAGGAGCCTGAAGTTAGTATTAACACTGACTTCGTGGTCGAGCTCTATGAACACCATAATACTAATCAATTGTTGGTGTCCTGAAGGAAGGAATATAGGAAATTTGTGAATAGAGCCTCCGGGTGGTACAATACTATAAACCTTATAGAGCCATGTATGTTCCTCATGGACTTGATATGTTGGTTGTATGGAGAAAAAGATTACTCCAAATTCTCGGAAGCCTGGATGACCCTAGCATATATAGTATCCATATTCAGAAGTGTTTTCAATTGGGGCACCATAATTTCAAAACAATTGAGTATTAGGGTTGAACAAGCACAAAAACCAAAAATAGGATAAGTCCCCACCTTCTTTATGGCCTCCTACCTATTAGATGCAGTGTGTGCTAGAAATGTATTTCTAGGGCTGGGATTAAGTTGGCATATCTCATAATTACCCATCCATGTCTATTTCAATGTTTTGTGGGAGAATAGGTATAAGAAGTCTTATTGTACAATTTGTGATGAATTCATGACTAGGTTATATTTCATAATATTTAAATAGGATTGTCCAAGGCTTTTTGATGCATCAAGAAAGGTCATATCTAGAGTAGGGCATTGGTACCTGGAAGAGAAAAGTACTTACCTTGGGATTTTGGGAGCCACTGAGGCCCCACACCCACTTCCATCTCATGTGCTAGATCAGCTGGTGTTGAGGGATATTTGTTGCCAGACTATCTTGCAAGGCTTCAATGCCTCCCCGGTGAAAGATAATAAAAGAGCATTCACTCCATACAGATTTTATGCAGGCTATCATTTTTTAAAAGACACCACACAAGCCAGGAAGGAATCTCAAAACTAGGTAGAATACAGGTTTTACATAGATAGATACATGACACATGATCCAAAAAACTTAGTGACTCAACATGCTAGTCAGGTAGTATCTCACTAGTCGTATGCACATAACAGTTTTGAAGATGAGATCTTCACTAAAAATGCTCTGGATTAGGAAGAGGTCCTAAGAAGAAAAGAGAAACCAGACCTGACCCGATTCAAGGCCATGTCAGAAGATGAGCAAATAGAATGGTTAGAAAAAATAGCAGGTGCTTCTGTATAGGCACAAAATGAAAATCTAGAGCAAGCAACAAGAAGAGATGAAATAATAAGGCTCTTAGACGAAGCCAAGCTATTATTTTGTGAGCGTGGAGGAAATCATACCATTCAAGTATTAGGTCCACCAATGATAACTCTAGTGATACATATGGGAGAAGGGGAACTAACACCCCCAAGAGACACGCCACCTTAGGTAAATAGTGAACAACCATATGTGAAGCACATATAGGTAGATCAATCGGGACTTGGATTAATAGTAGAGCCCTTGACAGTGACACCAGGCCCAGGTGTGTTGACACCAATAATAGGTGATCTGATTACAATATATGATGACGAAAGTGAGGATATAAACACTGTATCAGTTCCCATCATCAATGAAGTCGCTACAGAAATGAAAGACACCCAACCACCCCAAGGACTGCAACCTATGTATGTGGAAATCAGTTTGGACACAAATAATAATGTCATCACTCCATTGGAACAAGATTCAAAACCTCGGGATGATGGGGAAGGTGGCCAATAAGACAAGGAAGAGAAAGATGAAGGTAATAGGGAAGGTCAATCCTAGAGGAAAAGACCCTATATGAAGAGGAGGACAATGGGGATGATGAAAAACGAGAAAAAGAATAGGAAAATACCCTAGAGAGAGGAGGGAGTGAAGAAAGCTCAGATGCTACATATCAAATTGGAGATGACACACTTAGAAGTGAGGAGCATGAAGAGAAAAATGTTAACAAAGAGAATGGAAAAGCTACAACAGAGTCACCAACTCCTTCTTTCCCCAAAGGGATGACATCACCCTTAGTGGAAACAACAAAGGATGTAACAAAAGGTACCACTGAGACCGAGAAAACAAAATAAATTCTTAAATATGCATAGACCGAACCAACAAGTAGTCTTGGGAAGACTTCTACAACCCCAAACCAAAAGCATGTTACAGGAAGAGATGAGGAAAATGTTAGTAATCGGATACCAGTGGAAGATAAAGGTAAGGAACCATCCACTGAACACTTTCACACTCCAGGTAGCTTGGGAAACACCCTCTCCTAGGATGACCAACCAATTCCAGAACATTTAGATGAGGTGGTCGATGTCCAAGCTAAAGTGTATGACAGGAAGAGACAGGTGGTGGTTAAGAGAGCTAGCAAGAGGAGGAAGCTTACTCTGGATAGTGTTGTGATAATTACTAAGGAAGAAAACATGTTGGATGCTAGACAATCCAAATTAAATGAATTGCTAGGAGCCAGAATGCTTATATCCAATGCTACCATCAATAGGGCAAGAGAAGATGGGTGGGAAACATAGTCCATGAGGGAAGAACTTGTGCATCTTAGACATCAGGTTGAATATTATCAAGACACCAATCGGGCGATCACATTCATAAGGGTTGAGTTCAAAGAAGGCTACAACCAATTTAAATTGGAAAGGGAAGTCTTTATGGCTCAAGTTGTGTGATATCAGGATGAGACTTTGTTGGGATTGATAGCACACAAATACATGATGAGATGGTTTGAGAGATCTCACAAGCCTCTGGCACAAATCGAATATATCATAGAAATCCATAAGGGATGGGGTGAAGAGGAGCATGGCATCAGGATGCTTACATATGGAATCTTAGCAAGATTCCAAAAGGAAGCAGAGTATTGGACATAGCTAGTGGCAGAACCACAACAAAATATGTAGGACAGATGGGAGAAATGTCTCAACAATTGGGAAAATATAAACTAGAGGATGAAAGATATTTGACTCCTTGAATTTGGTATGCCCGAAGAATTCATGGACCTCAACGACATAGTTAAGCAGCTCGAGGAACATGATGAAAAGTTTGAAGCTGATGTTCTTGAAAATAGAACTTTGGAAAAGGGACAAGTGAGGATGTTCACCAATGGCCCGATAGGAGCATTGACAGTCTTGTAGTACTTGAGTGCTGAAATGAATCAGTTCAAAAATCAAGTAATGGAGATGAAAGATGAGCTTAGTACACCAATGCAACAACACCAATTTCCATACCTCCATACCTGCGAAGATATTTTCTCCCAATGGTCCAAATATGATCAAGAAAACTCGTTGAGATGACAGGAAGTATACTAGTAGCTTACACGTGGTTGAGTCCACTCTATTGATTTGTGTGTTTGCTTTAAGTGAACTTTTAAGCTATTTTTAGTATGTTTATTTTTCAAAATTAAGGACATCAACCTCATTTTGAAGGGTCGATGGTTTTTGTAAGGACTGAGAGTTAGACAAAGAATTATTTTTAAAGTTTAATATTGAATCTCATACAACACTGGAGACAAATTTATGCCAATCTTGTGGATAAAACTCGATTTGTGGATTGTTCTGCAAACAGTTATAAGCTACAAGCCTTTTAGTAAGATTATGATTATGTTAAGCTATCATGAATGATTATGGTTTCTAAATGAATGTTGGTTTAGATTCGATGGCATTTTAACATATTACATGCAAACAATATGCATAATTAATTCTAGGTTATCTGTCTTTACATGTGACTTTTGCATAAATATTTATTTCTTTTTTAAATGATATTTATCACTTGATCAATGATAGTGTTATTGCTAACATTGGTTAGGCTCATGTATTTTTTACATATTGCTGGCATAAGGTTATCATGTGCCCGATCTTCTTCAATTTAAGTTATTTCTATTTCTATTTCCATTTTTTCCTCAGTTTAAGTTTAAACATTAAAGAAAAAAGTCCCCCCAAAAAAGGACACGTTGCTAGAAAGGAAAATTTCGAAAAACAACATTTAAAACCCATCAAAACTCGTCGGATCATAGATATAGAGAATCACACTAATCTAAACAAGGAAGAGTCTAATTGGGCCTCATCTTTGGGTGCGATTCCTACCGTTGAGTCAAAGGGAATTTATACCCCTCAACATAAGGCATTGTCATCTCCCTCCTAATTCTTGCATCCCTAGAAAATGCATCAAAGTCCTTCAAGGTGTACTCTTGTACATTGTTGTACCTCAACATTTTGATTTTTTTACTTATTTGATTCTCCTCAGGAGTTTCAAACTCTTGAAAATTACTAAAGACTTTATCCTTCATCTTCATAAAGTAAATCTAGGTCTTGGTGGAGGAATCATCAATAAATGAAGTGTAATAAATGTTATCTATCAAAGAAGTAGATGGCATCAATCCACATGAATATAAATGAATCAAATACAGAATCTCTCTTGATATATGCTTGCTAATTGGAAAAACAATGTTTGTTTGCTTGTCAAGTGCACAACCCTTACACACTCTTGGATCCTAGATCTTGAAGTTCGATAATCCCTACACTATGTGCTTCAAGAGTGTTAGCACTCCATAGTGTATGGGACCACATCTCTTGTGCAAAATCTCTCCCAACCTGTCACAATCATTCACTAAAGCACCATGATTCACTAGATCTATAAGCAACCTATACAAGTCACTTTATCACACATATTTGGCCAAGACTCAAATATCCTTTTGGCTATTATGATGACAACTTGCTTATCATCAAACTCAACCACACACTTATGATTTTTCATGGTTTAAATTGAAAGAATATTCCTATTTAAACTAGGAAGCTACAAAACGTCATTCAAATCAATAACATCACATGTTAATGGCATGTAGAAAGAGACAAATTCCACTTTGGTAACTGTATATGCGACATATTTTCCCAACTATAGTTGTATGTCGACCTCTTAATTTTGAAGTTTTCTTAAAGCCTTCTTGTTGAATGTCATGTGTCTGTATGATCCATTGTCCACATAACACTCTACACTAGAGATGACATTAATGGAAATGCATGATACCATGAAAAAGAGAATCCTAATTTTGGATGCTAACTCATCCACTCTAGAAGCTTCTACACTCCTGACAGACTGCTTCTACTGCTTCTTCTTTTCCTTATTTTGAGGACACAAAGATTCATAATGTCCCATCTTGTGGCACTTGAAACATTTCACATGAATTGAGTCTTTCTTCTCGTGCTCTAATGAACATGAATGTTCCTTGTGACCCTTCTTGGGTCGTTCCTTCTTTCCTCCTTTTCTCACCTTAATGATTTGGGATTTTTTGAGATTCTCATTATTTTTGGTTGTGATTTTTGTTGGCATCGCCTCCTCTTGGATGAAATCATCCTAGATTTTCTCAAAAGTATGCACTTTCTTCCAACCATAGACTCCCTGCATAGAATATTACCAAGGCTCTAAGAATCCATTCATTGTGGCACACACCAAATCCTTATTCTTGACCTTCATCCTAATGGTTGCACATAGATATTTGATATGGGTGATATTCATCTAGTAACTAGACACTATGTCTATGTCACTCATGTGTGTGAGTGAGTTGATTCTTCAAAATAAATTTCTAGATGCATTCCCACTTTGATATAGAGTGATAAACATTGGATATATCTCATTATTTGACTTTCCCCAATGCAAGGGATCAAATGGTCCTTCAACAAATCCATAAGGATTCTCTTTTCTTTGGAAACACTCTTTTAATGTGAGGCTAACAAAGTAGAATAAGTGGGAGAAACAACAATCCCTTTTAAAATATCCCAAAGATCTGTCTCCTCCAACAACATTTGTAGTTAGCAGTTCCATGTCACAAAGTTAAAATCACCCTCTACACATAGTCACTCTCTCTCAAAATGAGAGTATTCAACATGAAAAACTAGAACACACTTAAATAAATAGATCAACTAATGAAATCAACCTATCATAGGTTCATGATGCACATGTTAGACAATAGATCCACTCTAATAATTGGAGCTACATGGGAATCTCACCCACAACCTCTCAAAGTCTTGGTGCCTTTCATAGGCACAAATCACTCCAATCTATGGAGTCTTATGAGCTCCACACCCACTAAGATCCTTTGACAACTCCCTCTCACAAGTATCATTCCATTCCATACACGGATCCATAAAATATTAGATGCATAGCTTTGATACCATGTTGTAATTTTACATCCACATGATACATAGATCTACACTCAAAGCATTTGTCCCATAACTAAAATTGAAACTTTGAAACACCAATGAAGTATTCAAATTTGTATATACAAAAGTGACGAATGAAATACTCAAAATTGCAAACACTACATATCAAGAGATGATGTAAGCCCCACAAAAGATGAAATTTGATATACACAAATAACAACATGAATGTAGTGGACAACATGTTGAAGTTCTATAACAAAAACCATTATCTTCTCATTAACATATAATAAAAATGCAATACTATCCTCAAGGGACTATAATGGCTTCTCTCGAGCGTTCACACTCTCACCATTTGATCATACACCTCACATGTATGAATATATAACATGAACTAGTGCTCCCTCCCTCTTCTAGACAAATTTGATAGGAGGGAAAAGCAGTAATACAACTTAACTGGTAATAGTAGCTCTTACACATTCTTCCATGAATGGAATATGTGATAATTGTGTCATAATTATGCAAGGAATCCATCATAAAGGAATCATAATTGTGTAAGAGGACTTTTTGATAACTGTCATAGAATTTTCATAACCTTACATTGAAAAAAAATAGAAGATGCCAAGCATCATAAGTTTAAGGATTCTGTTAGATGGATGTAAGGGAATATCTCCCACATGACACACCCATCATGCAAGGAATCCCCTCCAACATTCATGTGCCCTCTTCTTAGGAGAAACAATTATATCAAACAAAAACTAACACATGCTTCCTTCCACTAACTAATATCTTACTTATATATCTACGGGTTGATCCATAGTTTGGGAACTTGAAAATGATGTCTCTCTTCAATTTTTCTTCTATGTAGTCTCAATTCTCATCCTTTCATGTTTTAGTGTTTGAGTTTCCTTTCCTTCCTTTTGAAATTACATACTATATACATCTCTCTTCAATTTTTTCTTCTATGCAATTTGAGTTCCCATTTTTTCATATTTTGGTTCCTACTTTGTCTCTCCTTCCTTCTCAAACTACACACCCTCAAGTGAGCACTTTGTTGGATTTTCATACTAGTGTTCCTACAAAAATCATTGAATTTACATTATTGAATACTCTTCACTTATGTCCACTCCCTTCTCTTTTAAAATTTCACACTAATTGATATCTCCAATTACTACACACAATCTCTCGCTATGTCACATCGTGTGCCCCGCTCTATCTCAATTGTACGCACTTCATTACATGTTTCCTTTGCACACCTTTTCATGAAGTTATTCATGCACACTTACACACTTTTATTTTTAATTCCTTCCATGCACTTCTTTGCAAAATTTTCTCTTTCACTTAAATTTTCCTCTTACATGCATGTGCGTGCTGGTCTTGTGCTCCTACATCAACTTCCCTTCACAAGGAAATTTTGCACCCTCTCACATATTCTATGTACTTGAATGATATTTGCATTCAATTTCTTGAATTTTTCTTATGGTATCCAAGTGCTCACTTACTCTAGTATGTGCCACTCTACTAAATACATCTTATATGTTGTATTTCTAGTTTGGAATGTCTTCTCCCCTAGTACCTTCTCTACCCCTCGAGCTTGGTCTTCGACATTTGTTTTCTCTTGCAATTTTTTATGCTCTTTTCTTCTTCTACAATGTTGTCGTGTTCCTAGGATAAGTATGAATATACAACATTAAATGTAGATTCGAGACATCAAAAGTTGACAATTATAATTCATATGCATTGTCTCCAAATTTCCTTTGAATCCTACTTGCTCTTGCCTTCTTGAAAATCAATTTTGTGTGTGTGCCTTTTGGGTAGTGCTCTATGCAAATGAATCATCACTTGGTCTCTAGCTTTAAATGACTTGAATTTGTTGTGTGCACAAGTGCATTTTTTACACTTCATGTTATTTTGTCACAATTTCTCTTGAACTTGTGCATAAACTTGTTGCATCTGATTTGCAAAGGCATTCATATCACCACCCCTCTTGATGTTGAATATAAAGTTGATTGAACATGTTACACCTTTTGAATTTCTACCATACATTATTTTGGATAGAATGAACCCTAATGGTATGTTTACTAAATTGTTTTAGGAAAATTCCACTTGAGCTAATGCTTGATATGACTTCGTCGGTTTACTTCCAACCAAGCATCTTAGTGGATTACCTAAACTTTGGTTTGTAACCAACTCAACATGACCATCTAATAATTGAGGATGGTAGGTTGAGCTCAATTGTAATAACTACGGATGGTAGGTTGAGCTCAATTGTAATTTTACCTTTATTTTTTCCATGTTAAAAAATGGCTCAAAATTATATTGATTTTCTATGTAGTGATCAGTTTTAACAGTTGATGAATCCATACAACTTCCTTGAAAAACATATATACACATTGACTTACAACATTGATTTTCTTGCAAGGAAAAAAGATGTGTTTTTTTAAAATGAATCCATCATAACAAAATTTCTTCAAATTTACATTGTATTCTTGATAATTGAGGTACAAATCCCATTGAGATAGATTCTCAAGGACCCTTCAATACTACCAATGATGTGTAAATTTGAGGAATATATTTTCAAGGGCCTTGTCTATATGATTTTTGTGGACTATTTTTTGGTTGAAGGAATCATAATATGAGATTGCATTTTGGAAATTTTATCTATCAATCAATGAAATTCACAAAGAGGTAAAAACACTAGTTTTAATCATTTTAATGCATCATTGTGAACCTCATCAAGTGAGAATGGCCAAGCAAGTGAGATTTGAGGAGTGCAATACATTCTTGATTCAAAATTTTGATTAGATATTGAGTGTGAATTCATTTTATTGAAGGATCATTATTTTGGCTAAAACATCAAAGAACTGAACTAAGTGCCACTCCATTGTTAAAATAACATATAACTACAACAAATTATTGTCATTTATATTCAGATCATGCAAAAATAAACAATGAAAACTAAACAATGGAGTTAAATAAACTTTATCTCAAATCCAAGGTGGGATATCTAGGAACATATGTGAAACAATATCATTCAAATATTGGAAAGCATTTAACTTGTTCAAATATTGGAAATCATAATCCTACACTATTGGGATTTTGGACAACAAGGTTTCTTGTTGAATCCCCTTTGTTTTGAGGCTTCATTTTCTATATATTGTCTTGTTTCGGGAAGGGCTACCATTGTTTTGCAGGTACATCATCTTTGGCAACCAATAACCTCCTCACGAGACTCTTCCTCAATCCTCCTTTCATATTTGACCATGACCTATAGGGGCACCTTTCATATCCTTTCACTTTCCATCTCAATTCCCTTTAGGGTCACCTGAGATTCCCCCCTTATGGTGATTTCATCATCACTAAAGTGGAGGGAGTGTTTATCTAAGGTGATAGTGGGTAAATAATCCCATAGTTGTCACACCTTTGTGGTTTGGGTTGGGATTTTCCCAAGATATAATCTGTGCGATAATATTTTTGTGTCATTTCTGGGGAGGATTTTGAATCCTCTTCTGAGCTCTAACGACACTCGTAAAGTTATCCCAAAGCCTTTCCCTAACTTTCCTAGCGACTCCACTTGAGGGAATTTCCCTCTCCCCTTTTGATGGAATTTCTAAGCTCATCCGATGAATCCACAAATCCCACCTTTCCCTAATACCCTTTCCATATTTTGATGAGCCTTGAGATCATCTGGTGACTCCATTGAAGTGTCATTTTAAATAATGGAATTATAGCACCAAGGGATGAATCTTTTCCTAGAACTTACCGTATCTCGTGGACATTTTTGCAGATGGAAGAGAAAAAAATTGCTAATGAAGTTGTCGAGCATATGATGAAACTTGTGAATGAGTTACTCTAAGAACCTACTAAAGAACAACTTGATGAAGCATCTCTTGCTAAAAGGCAAGCCCTTACAAATGAAGAAATGCTTGAAGAACATGTACATGAAGATGAAAAAGTAATCAGTCCCAATGATACAGTTGATCAACATAATGATGATTTCATACGTGTTGGGAGGCATAGGTGGGACATGGATTGTATCATTTTTGATAAGGACCCCATTTATGACATTGAGGGTAKCTCTCAAATAAATAATGTTGAGTTGTCACCTTCAGTGAACTGGTCTTCATATTTAGATGATCCAGGTATTTGGCAGCGTGATGATGATGTAAGCTTAGATTGGTATCATCCATTTGAGGATGAATTGTTGCATTATACTCATGTAAGCTTAGATTGGTATCATCCATTTGAGGATGAATTGTTGCATTATACTCATGTTGATACCCAACCATACCTTGGGGATCATCCTTTTGAGGACTCAAAACTATTATCTGATGAAGATTATAAACAATGTTTTCAAAGTGGATTAAGAGAATGGCTTCCCACCTTTTTAGAAGGGGATACAATATCAGCTCGACATCATTTGGATACATTTGCGAAAGTTTTCAATTCTTGTGCCTCCCAAAACCAATATGAGGATGTGCGTGTGAATCTTTTCTTTTCGTCTCTCATAGGGAAAGCCAAAAAATGGCACAAAAAAATCCCTCCCGAGACAATTACCACTTGAAAAACGTTTCAAAACTTCTTCATCGAAAGATTTATAGAAAAATGAAGCATTGTTCATGTAACTGAGGATGAAGATGAGTTGTCATCTATATGCAGTAGTCCTATTCAAAGAAGGATTGATTAATCTTGTGGCCATTCTCTCCAACATGATTGTTTCCCTCCTACTTGCCTCCATGAGTTGTTTTATATGATTGATTATATGCTTATTTGTACTCATGATTATTATGTGTTTGACTTATATTTGTTGTATCACATGATTAAGCACATGGGGAGATACCTGATAAGATGTTGAGCAGGTGGTTGCACTGGTTGTATGATTTCACCCAATATCACCAAGACCTGATCTCCATGGGCCTTCGGCCTAAGGTAAGTAGGTAGGTTATTTATTTTATTGCATTTGCATTTGTATGTTCATGGTAGTTTAGTTGTATTTATGTAGATTTGCATGTTCACATATTTCTTTATTACATTAATTCATAGTTGTTTTGCTACATTTTCTTTATTCATATGACATGTTTGTTAGAAATATTTGAAAAGATGCAAATTTTCTTTTTAATGCATAGTTGGATTTTTGAATTTTTTGATCATATGAACAAAGGGTGAGTGCACCACCTTCGATATCCAACATGTTTTCTTAAGTGTGTGTAGGCACATGTCTTACTAGGAGATGTTGAGGTTCTCATGTCCTCTACGACGAGCACATGTCCCCAAGTAGGAGCCAGATGTTAACCCCCATTTCTAGGGGAAACTAAGGAGATGATGTCTCAAGGCCTGCATGTTGCAGACGTAGAGAGTCGAGAGCCAGTTGAGCGGACAAAGCCCCTCCTCTCACCACACATCATCATTGATCGATAACAACATCAACCACACCATCTTGGCCCACAGAGGACAACAAGTCTTGATTCACGAGGTAACAAGTCTAGTCTCATGGTACGTGTCATTTTAATAATTGAAGCATTTGAACATGTTGCAAAGGGTCCTTTCTCGATCTTGAAAATGTTTTCTTGGAAATTATGCCTTTTGCCTCATTTCCCCTCGGTGGTTAACATGTTGCCCTAGTAAGTGGGTCACCCTTGGGAAAAAGGGTTTCTATTAGGGGATCTTCTTAAAGGGTCATCGTACCATTCCCTCACATACTTATCACTTTCCACACTTTTTTCCCTTTCGTTTCCTCATCTTTTGGGTCTTCGAGCATATTGACCCAAGAATGGCTTATACCACATTTCATGGAAAGAAGGGGCTAAAGGCCGAGAGGCTTGTAGATGGAAAAAGATAAAAGCCAATAAATTATCCTCCAGATGGTCGCCCTAAGGTCCTAAGAGAAATGAAACACTTCTCCACAAAATTCAAGGACTTGTAAAATAAAACACATAATTAAATAAATGTCCCTCTTGTTGAGGGAATGCATTTTGTAGTTTCCTTTACTTTCCTTGCACATGGCACTCTATGTGTTCCTAGCTTCAAGTGGTATTGTGGTTCTCCTTAATTTACATTGCACATAGCACTGAATGCTTTGGACCCTAATCGATTAATGGAAAATAAAGGGCTTGGAAAAAGGTTGCATCGCAAACAAGAATGCAACACACCCTCTACAAAGGAACCCATAAATGAGAAAATATGAGCCCTTGTATGTCAAGAAACCCCATGCCCAAAAGTTACACCCCCATTGACCTCATACTCTTTTACATGACTTAGAGAGGGTCCTCTTGGGACACAGTCCTTGACTTGGGTAATGACCTACATAGTAGGGTACCATGACAACCCTCCCATACTTAAATTTGGAAAGTTGTATAAGGTCTTTGAGCATTTGTTTATTTTGAAAAGGGGGGACCTGATGCACATGTTTGGGTGGTTATTTTATTAAATATGGATTACTTGGCATGATACATGTGAATTGTGGACCCTTGGAGGGCGTACTAGTTTGTCTTTTCAATACCCTGCCAAGTGAAATATTTTCCATGGAGGCACAAGATCACTTGGACCTTCATAGGGGATTGAAGCCCACAGGTTGGATGATGTGCCCCACAGGATGTGTATAGGACCCCAGAGCCATTGCACACTTGAGATGATGGACGTTGCCTTTGGAGGCATTTTGACACCACTTGATGATGGCATGTTATCCCTTTCCACTAGGGCATTGGCCTTTGGAAGCCCAAAACATCACCTCCTAAGCCTTGACGTCATGAAGAGGCTAGGGTTTGATGGATCCAGAAGGAAGATAATGTGGTTTGAAGAAGAAAGATGCATGACATGGAACTTTCGAACATGAGAGATAGACACATGACCTTTGGAGGCCCAATGACTTGCATCTACATGCTCAATGTCTCACTTTTGAGGCCTAGTGTCCCCCTTTAGGGCATGTCATCACCCTTTTAAGGGATTATTTTATGTAATTTTGTAATTTTAAGTTGTGAAAGGAAATTAGAGAAGGTCTACCTCTCTAATTTGATATTAACTTTTGTAAAAGTGGAAAAATTAGGGTTAGATGACCTCATATAAATGAAGGTCATCTCAACCTCATTTTAGATCATGGTTTTGAGAGTTACATACTCTCTTGGCTGAAATTTTCGCTCCATTTGGGCAAATAGCTCTATCTCGCTTTGGTGAAATTGTAGATTATTTTACTTGACTATTGGAGGAAAAGGCTAGGCGATATCTCTTTGATCCGGGTGGATATTGGTGGCCACCCACCTATTCCAACTGACTTCTCTTGACAATTTTTAGTTCAACATGTTCTTTTGTAATTCTTTGTAATCGTGGGTTCTATGCTTTCGGGGTTGTATGAAGACCTACACATCTTCTAGGTGGAGACTGGTGGCCGCTGACCTAATCCAACTGGCTTATTTTGGAAGTTTTCATGTCAGCACATCTTTTTGTACTTCCAGGGCCATTTTGGGGCCCTAAACAATGTTTTTTTGGATTGCCACATTCAAACTATAGACAAAGTCAAAGTTTGATGGCGTAACGTGTAGCTCATGAGAATACCTTTCTAACAGGCTATCACGCGCTTAAAACAAAGGTCGTATGCAAAAGTTACGCCCCCGGGAAGTTGAGGTACCAACTTACCCAGTGGGGTCCACATAACTTTTGGCATTTTATCTCCTAGGGTTAGGTTTTTGGATATCTAGGGTTTTGGAATTCATGAATAATGTTAAAAGGGCCTTTGGAGCCTCATTGTAATCATTCTGCTTAGACAGATGCACGTAGCAGCCACATCTCTTCTAAGAGATAACTACCACCATTCGAGCAAGTTGTTTTCAGTTCTGTAGTTTTACAGTTTCAGCCTATTTTATTTATTCAATAGAAGTTATTGTTCACTGGATATCTGTTGTTGTTCTCCGTATCTCTGTGTTATTGTATTCAACCTATTATTCATTTCGTTCCGCTCATAAATCCGGATCACTCTTGGATGCTTGTTTCTTGGTAATGTGGTGGAATATTCTTGATAAAGAAGGGTTTTTCATGCTATCTCTTGAACTACGTAAGAAATTTCTGCAATTGTGTTGTTTCTTCTTAGTTTAAGTTTAATTTGTCTAAACCCTCGGAGGAGTATAAAGGAATACACCCTTCATCAAGATCTATCTTAATTGTCATTGAAAGAAGCTACCTTGTAAAGGTTGCTACAAGAAGTAAAAGGACTTACACCCTTGTAGATTTACCTTGCTAAGGTTTTGTTTTCTCTAGGGAGTAAAAGGGATTACACCCTAGCTAGAGAAGTAAGAAACTCTGGATCATATACAAGAGACTCCATAACCCAATAGATAAGACACTAATCTACTTGCATTGGAGATTGAATATTCATGCATTGGTATACGTGATTTCTTGAGATATTGTAATTGTTCAAGTTGGATTAAATTCTATATGTCATAACCTTTCTTGTGCCCTAGAGGCATCTTGATTGACCAAGTAATCTCATTGTTGTTAAAGATTTAATGCTACAGCCAATAGGGCTGCAACAAACTCATCTTTATCTCTTTGTTTACTCACTATTCTACCACTAAAATTCACTTGCAAGATGCTATAATTTTTCTACTAGTTATTAACTATCTTTTGGTGGTTTACTTGTTGAATCTAGTGGCTAGAATTGGTTGTTGTAGAAATTCTTTGCTACAACCATAAGACTGTTACAAATCTTGTTGATAACACTAACTAACAACCCTCTAATCACTGTCAAAGTCTTGCTTTAATCATTAGAAGTTTATCTAGTTGTTGCTAGCTTTGTTTCCAACATCTTGTACTTGATTTTGGTGGTTAAATTTGTAGCTCTTATTATCATTTGTTGTTGATATATAGATTCCTATATCAAGGTTTCTTTCTGAATCCCCTCTAGTTTTGAGGCTTCATTTGTTATATATTGTCTTGTTTTGGGCAGTGATAACATTGTTTTGTAGGTACATCATCTTTGGCAACCAATTACCTCCTCACGAGACTCTTCCTCAAGCCTCCTTTCATATTTGACCTTGAACTATATGGGAACCTTTCACATCCTTTCACTTTCCATCTCAATTCCCCCTAGGGTGTCTCAGGATTCCCCCCTTGTGGTGATTTCATCATCACTAAAGTGAGGGGAGTGTTTAACTAAGGTGACAGTGGGTAAATACTCCCATAGTTGCCACACCTTTTGTGGTTTGGGTTGGGCTTTTCCCAAGCTACAATCTGTGCGATAACAATGACCATACTCACTCACGATAAAATAAAACATAGACTTGTACATTAATACCATACTTTATCATTTTATACTAATTATAACTAGAAACACATGATAAAAGAAAACATAGACTTGGTACTTACCTTGCTAATTTTATGAAGATTTATTAAAATGAAACTATATCATTTAGATATCCTAAATATGTATTAGAATTTTTAATCTTAGTTTGGAAAAATATACAATTTGCATTTACATTTATTTTCAAGAATAAGTGGGCCAAACAAAATAAGTCTTTCCCCCTTTAAATTGTATTAAAATTTTTGAAGATATTATCAAATCAACAAAACATGACTAGATATTTTATTACAAAATTGATATTTAAATTGATAAAGATTTTAACATCAACAATACCTTATAAAATAATCTCAACCTCATAACTATTAAACATGTGGAATAATTTAAAACACATACCCAATTCACATAATTATTTATAATTATAAACTCTTTACAACACATAACCAACTCACATATAATTACTCATAATTATAATGCAGTGGAACTCTTTGCAACACATACCCAACTCAAATATAATTAAAAATAAGTAATTATACCCACTCAAATATAATTAAAAATGAAGTAATTGTAGTGTATGTGGAACTCTTTATAAATTTAGTGTAGTGTATGTGGAACTCTTTACATCATACACTTAATTCACATATAATTAGAAAATAAGTAATAATATTAAAAGAAATCTCTCACAAAACAAAAAATTAAAATAGTTATTTATATTAATATTAAAATATAAAATGAAATTTAATACATAAATTTGGTTGGTTAGTTTTTGTGATTTAGTATTTTGAAGGGTTTTAATTAGTATTTTTTAATTAAAAAAAGAAAAATATTTTTAAAAATTAATTTATATCAATAACATTAAAAATAATTAATTAAACTATAATAAAAATAACTCTTTTATTTTAATTAATTTTCATATTTATATTTGAAAAACTCATTCAACATAAACAATATTTAATAGAAATCCACTATTATAAATAATTAAATACTTAATAAAAAACAATCATTATAAATAATTAAATATTGAAGTCAAACATCTTCCAATAAATACATCTCAACCTTGCCCACAATATTTAATACAAAGTCTCCATTATAAATAATTAAATACTTAATAAAAAGTAACCATTATAAATAATTAAATATTAAAGTCAAACATCTTCCAATAGATACATCTCAACCTTGTCCACAATATTTAATACAAGGTCTCCATTATAAATAATTAAATACTTAATAGAAAGCAACCATTATAAATAATTAACCTTGTCCACAATATTTAATACAAGGTCTCCATTATAAATAATTAAATACTTAATAGAAAGCAACCATTATAAATAATTAAATGTTGAAGTCAAACATCTTCCAATAAATACATCTCAACCTTGCCCACAATATTTAATACAAGGTCTCCATTATAAATAATTAAAAATTGCAGTCAAGCACGTTTCGATCAATACATCTCAACCTGGGCTTATTGTGCTCTTGAGTTTCTAGAAAGAATTTAAAAATTCGTTGTCAATGGCGTTGCACTGTGTGTGCGTGGTAAACAGCAGTTAAATTATCTTGCTTTTCTGGTTGAATTTGGCTTTCAATCTGGTTAGAATTATGTCACAAGTCAGAGTTTTGATAAGAGCTTTATGTCACTGTTTGATCCAAATCCAGGGTTGGAATTTTAAATTTATTTTATTTGTTAAGTCAGAGTTTTGATAAAAGCTTTATGTCACTGTTTGATCCAAATCTAGGGTTGGAATTTCAAATTTATTTTATTTGTTAAGTGAAATTTTGATGATGATTATTTGTTTTTCATGTCCGTCATTTTAGTTTAACCCCAAATTTATGAGTGTCAAATTTGTCTATCAATAAATGGATATTCAATTAACTATTAACACTTTATGTGAACTAGGACTATAAACTAATTAAATTTCAAAGATTAGGAGTGTGAAACTAATTAAAATTTATTTAATCTTCCCACAAACCTTTACTCAACTCTTCTTTCAATGTAAAGCCTAAGTAGGTAAGGCCTGGGTAGATAATACACTATTGTAAACTAAGTATTTAGAAATATGAAGAATTGAAATTTTTTATACTAATAATTTTTTACATATAAATTTTGTATCCACGTTTCAAACACGTCTAAAAACCAAAAAAACGTACTGTAAGACGTCAAATTCAATTCCAGGCCTGCCCAAATCATTCATTTTTAAAAAAGCTATTTAAAAAACGATCAAACTTTGACTACGATATCAGTGACCCGTAGTCGACGCGGCGTTTTGAATGGGCAACTCTCCTCGAGAATTTTGACTCTGTCAATCCTGTACTTTCCACGTAACGGCGAGTGCAGAGTCCAGAAACACCATAAGATATTGGAAAAATGGTATCCTATCTCCATTTGACTCGTCCTATTATCGTATATGATCTGCGAGCGCAACCTCCAAACCCAGAATTCGTTTGGCCGTCATCATGTTGAAGCTTCGATTCTCATCACCGATTTGGCTTCTGTGCACTTTTCTGAGCATCGGCTGTTGTTTCACTTTGTTTCAGCAAGCTCAAACAACAGCAGTCACGGACCCAATTGAAGGTAACCATGGAATATATTCCAAAAAGCCTGCAAGCATTCTCATGTCCTTCAAATTTTGTTTGTTGAACTCATTTCCTTTTCCTGGTGACAGTCAATGTAGTAAAGTCACTTGCTCAGAAGTGGAATATAGAGTCTTCTGATTCATGGAACCTTACTGGAGATCCATGTTCTGGACGAGCCATCGATAGTACGCCCATTTCCGATACTTCTATGAATCCTGCCTTCAAGTGTGATTGCACCTTCAACAGCAGAACCACTTGCCATATTATACAAATGTAAGTTCTGTACAGAGCTAAGTCAAATTAAAGTTCTCTTGAATTTTGTCGGTTATTAAATTATCTGATTACTTACTTTAAAGGTTTCATAGGATGTAATGTACTCCGATCTGAAAATAGTTATTGGGTTTATGTTGGAATTTTTTCGGTTATAAAATTACCGAGTTACATACTTTAAAGGATTCGGAGGGATGTAATGTACTCATATCTGAAAATAGTTGGTGTGTTTATGTTTCAATTTTTTTGGTTATCAAATCACCCAGGTATATACTTTAAAGGATTCGGAAGGATGTAATGTACTATTATCTGAAAACTGTTGCTGTAGGAGTTTCAAGTGTACACTCAAACAATTATCATCAGAAAAATTGAAATTAACATATTAAAACTTTAATTGTTTGGGATGATGGGTGGAGTATCTATTTAAAAAAACTTCAAATATTTTAAAAATTAAATCTTATATTTTCATTTTCTCAGATAATGAGTAAACTATCTAACAAAAAAACTTTGAATCTTTTAAAAACTAAACCAAACCTTATATTTCCAGAACCTCCTACAACAATTATAACTAACTATAAAAACATATCATTCTTCAATGTTGATTGATATTTGATATTTACAAAATATATATATATATATATATATATATATATATATATATATATATATATATATATATATATAATGTTGATATTTGATATTTGCAAAAGAAGTATAAAAGATATTTTGTTTAGACTTTTTTTGGATTTCTTTAAGAGTATCTTGAACATTCTATATACTAACAGAAGGGGGTGAGTATATATATATATATAGTATTTGTCTTTTAAAAAGATGAGGTTAAATCAGATAGTAGTGTAATACGAAAGGATTAGATGCTGGCCTTCGCACACCAATAAAAGAGGCGTGGCCATTTTCAAATTGTCTCACCAGAACCTACAATAATCCAATTTATATGATCTACAATTTATTGTTTTAATTTTCAAATTGTCTCACCAGAACCTACAATAATCCAATTTATATG
>JZKD02S1789411.1:19506-34930 GCA_000966675.3 Picea glauca | reverse complement strand
TTGAAGTGATAGTGGCCAAACAACTTTTAAAACTTCTATAATTTGAAACCCTAACTAACTAACTAACCCTAATTAGGTTGACGTCACTCTTGGATATTCCATCTTGACGCAACATTTGTCTTTGATAAGCAATTAGATGATGGTTTAAGATCATTTATTGAGGGATTGATTAAATACATTGTTGGCTACATCATCTCAATATTTATTGATGAATTGATACTATTCTATTGCTATATTAATTGACATTGATCTCATTGATATCCATTGTTTAAATTGCTTATACATTGATATCAGATAGTTATATGAAGTACTAACCCATTGAATAATAGCCTGCATATATTGTTTTCCTATTGTCTTGTTCCGGGCAGGTGTTCTCATTTGGGGCTACACTTCATTATTGGCTGTTTAGCCGGACTATCTGATCTTGGTGGTAACCTGTGAGGAGGAACTTTTACTTTGACCTTTATACTTTGGCCTCTTCAAAACCCTAGGTTACCGGGGACGTCTCCCCTGGGCTAACCTCCCTGAATAGAAAGAACCTCCCCATTGTGGTGACATTGGGTGGGGTAGGTTCCTGTTACGCCAGTTTGGCCTGTACTTTCTAGCCATTTGACCTAGCTACAAACTGTGCGATAACAGGGCACATTTCTCAGCCATTGAGGGTGCGACATTTGTGGAGGACACATTTGGGGTTCCCGAGAGATCACCAGATCGGATCCAGGGAAATCCTTTCGACCCACTTCAAAGGAGCCTTGAGCGCTTAGTTTGAGACCCTTATTAGCCGATTCTAATGGGGGATTCACTAGGGCGCAGTTTCCAGCAGCAGAGGGGGTGCATTTCCCTAGGGGGATCCATCCGGGGTCCAGACATATCAACAGAGGGCCGATTGTCAGTCTGTCGGTCACCAAGACTGAGAGAGAGAGTAATGCACACTATTTGAGACAGTTTCCAAGCAAATCCGAGGAGTTTATCCACCAGGGTGAACTTTCCAGTCTTGCAGCAGTTGTCGTATCAGTTGTCGTAGCTTGCAGCAGATCCTACAACTCATCCATTGATCCATCAACATTTACCGGGTATTATTGTTTTAGTTTTCTTTTTGTATTCTGGATAAGATCCTTTTGTCACTGATCTAGCCGAGAGCTTTATTTTATTCAACCGCATATGGCATTGTAAAGCATACAAATATCATAATATATGGTTTGCAGTATTTTGTCTCATTTACTATCTGTATGCTTATTTATATGTTGTAAACACTTAATTATCTACACACACATGTGAAAAACACCAAGCATGTAGAAACCCGCAGCTTTAACACATCCAGAAACCCCCAGTGTATCAGGTCAGACAACAGACATATCAGATTAACAACATTTCCTAGACTAGCCGGATCTGGGATATTAAAGTGGTATTAAAGCTTTAGTCATGCCAGCCTGTGACTAAAGACGATGAGTTCAGTCGGTGAACCAAAGGGCCATGAGCATGTAGGTGACAAGTACGTTACTTTCAACGGACGATGGGAGAGGAGACCTAGACCAAATTTTCCCCCTTTTCCTCCCAATTCAAAGGAAGAGGAAGAGGCACACAGGGAAGCAGAGAGAAGGGAAGAGCATGAGGCAGAGCATGAGGTAGAGAGGATGTTGGGAGACAGATATGAGAGACCATAGGGAAGTGGCAAGGCCCCCGTGGAACTATAGGAAGCCTTCATGCAGGTACTCAACAATCTAGTAGTCAGTCAGCAGGCCATGACTCAGTCCTTGGCGCAGATGGCTGATAGATTGTCTATAGTGGGCACCCCGGGCACACAAGCCCCACGTGCAGTGCAGGGGAACTCAGGGGTAGGCAGTAGACCCCAGTCACCTACTCGCACATACACCTCTTCAAGTAGGATTCGCAGGCTATTGTTCCCCAGTTTCCAGAGGGTACCCCCAACAACAACACAACAACCGATAGCATAGAGGTTGCCCACTTAGGCAGAGGACACTGCAGAGTACAAGAGGGAGTATGTAGCATTGGGCCGTGACTTCCATCAGGACATGACCTTGGTCTAGTACTATGGAATCATACTTAGGAACCACCCGAGAGAGCCTCAAAGAGGAGGACAGTAGCACTAGCATGGGCATAACCTGGATTTCATCCGGAAAGCTGGTAAACTCACCATACCTTCTTTTCATGGATCATCCAAATGCACTGCCAGAGCTTGTGTACAAAATCTAGACACGTACTACAAACTCAACCAGAGGACCGAGGCAGAGGCCATCAATTTCGCTACCCTACACTTGGAGGGTGAGGTACACGAGTGGTGGCATCATGGACTAGTGACATTGGGTCACAGTCACATCACTTACTACAGGGAGTTCACAGAGAGACTCATGGACAGGTTTGACAGGAGGGATCCAGAGATCCATGTCAGGGATCTAGCCTAGTTGAGACAAACTGGCACAGTAGAGGCATTCATCACGGAGTTTCAACGAGTAGCAGTAGCAATGATAGATATATCAGAGCCCAAGTTGATTATGTTATTCACAAAGGGCCTCACAGAACCCTTGAGAGGATGGATGAAGGCATACATGACTCACACTTTGTAAGATGCCATCTTACGCGCTCGGGATTTGGCATACTCAACGTCGAAGACTAAAACCTTTTCCAAACCCTTTGTACCATAGAGGGACCGAGAGAGGAAGCCATTCCAGAGAGAGTGGAAGGGCAAGGAGAAGTTGGATGATGAGACGAGGCGAGAGCTTATGAGGAAGAAGCTCTGCTTCACCTGCAAGGACCCTTGGGTCCCAGGTCACAGGTGCATGGGCATGGGAGAGATCCATTATATTGAGGTGGCAACAGATAGTGTGGATAGTGAGGAGGAGTAGGGCAGTGGAACCATTAGCTCAGAGGGGGAGCCATCACAGGAAGAGGAGGAGCCTCCCCAAAGACTATCGACACCGACAGGGACCCACCCACCGGTAGCACCATAGCCTTCTGAAAAGGATAACAGATTAAAACTAGTAAAGGGAGGAGTCATAGCAACCCTTTTTGGTGTTCCCAGGTATGAAACCCTCTGGATCAGAGGGACTATTCAGGGACAATGGGAAATCGCCCTGATAGATGGTGGGGCCACCCACAACTTCATTGATGCTTCATTGGTATCGAGGAGGGCACTTCAGACATAGGAGTTTGAGGGGTTTGATGTTGCAGTAGCAGATGGCCACACAGTGGAGTGTCTTGATAGAGTTCCGGACTTGGAGATAAATCTAGGTAAATACACCATGAGGGACACATTTTATGTAGTTGAACTATCTGACACATATGTGGTGTTGGGAGTCCAATGGTTGATCGCCTTGGGAAAAATCACCACCAACTACCAAAACTTGGAGATGGGGTTCAGAGACAGTGACGGGAAGAGGATTGTACTGAGGGGTATGTCGACAAGGGCACCCAGGATAGTTACGACCAAGAGGATGGAGAGGATCTTCAGGCATGGGGAGGTAGCATATGCTACAACGTGCTTGATCACTACATAGAGGGATTTAGAGGGTCGGCAACATTATCAAACAAAGACCAAGAATTTGTTGGGACGACATCCGTAGGTTTTTGGTTCGATTCCACCAGGGAGACCACCTGACAGGGGGTTTGAGCACACCATTGAGTTGAAGGAGGGGGCCAAACCTATGATCACACCACCTTATCGCCATCCTAAGAGGTTCAAGGATGAAATAGATAAAGCAATGAAGTAATTGCTAGTGATGGGACACATCAGACCTAGCAGCAGTCCATTCGCTTCTTCAGTTGTCTTAGTTCTGAAGAAGGATGGTACCATGAGGATGTGCATCGACTATCGGGCCTCGAACAAGAAAACCATCAAGAACCGGTATCCTATCCCTCGCATCGATGAGTTGATGGATGACTACATGGGGAAGTTTTCTTCTCGAAGATTGATCTATGCTCTGGATATCATCAGATCAACATCCGAGAGCAGGACATAGAGAAGACGACGTTTCGATGCCACTTCGGTCATTTTGAGTTCCTAGTTATGCCATTTGGGCTAACCTTTGCACCAGATACATTTCAGTCTTGCATGAACCACATATTCAGGGATCAATTGAGGAAATCATTCTTGGTATTCTTCGACGACATTTTGGTTTACAACAAGACATGGAAGGAACATATGAGGCACTTGGATGAGGTACTCAGCATCATGGAGGCACAATCACTATACGCCAAAGAGTCCAAGTGTGAATTCAGTATGACATAACTACTTTACTTGGGCCACATTATCAGTGTGTAGGGGGTACAGGTGCACTAGGAGAAGATTAGGGCCATTCTGGATTGGCCAATGCCCAAGAATGTGACAGAGTTGAGGAGCTTCTTTGGGCTATGCAGCTATTACAGGCGGTTGGTCAGGGGATTTTCTCGGCTTGGAGCACTACTTACAGATCTCACTAGACAGGGGGCCTTCATTTGTACCAACGAGTCATATAAAGCCTTTGATCGCATGAAGGAAGTCATGGGCACATGTCTAGTGTTAACATTACCAGACTTCACTTTACCATTTGTATTAGAGTGTGATGCGTTCGACGAGGGCATCATGGTGGTTTTGATGCGGGGAGGACACCCCATTATGTTCGAGAGCAGGAAGCTCAATCATCCCGAGAGGCTATACTCTATTTATGACAAGGAAATGTTGGCAATCCTGCATGCCTTGACCAAATTTAGACAATATTTGGAGGGTAGTAATGTGGTCAAAACAGATCATAATAGCTTAAAGTATTTCCTTGAGCAGAAGGATCTCAGTGAGCACCAACAGAAATGGGTGACAAAGGTACAAGCCTTTGATTTCGACATAGAGTATGTCAAGGGGAAGAAGAACATTATGGTCGATGCACTTTCTAGGAGACCTGCGACATGTTCTTTGATGGAGGTTTCAGCGGATTGGAAATCCCATTTGTTAGTGGAATATTCTAAGAACAAGTTCACTTGTGAGGTTTTGGATGGACAGGTTCAGGATGATAGGTACAGGGTCATTGACGATGTCATATTCTACAAGGACATAGTCTACTTAGTGCCAGGCTCAGGGTTCAAGAAGAAGATCTTAGTTCATGATTCGCCACTGGAAGGCCATCAGGGGTTTTTCAAAACCTACAGGCAGATTAGAAAGAGGTTCTCATGGAAGGGCCTTAAGCAGGATGTTATGAGGTACATCAGTGAGTGTGTGACTTGTCACCAGAACAAGTCAGAGCAGCCACTTCCAGCAGGACTACTTCAACCACTTCCAATTCTAGAGCATAAATGGGAGAGCATATCGATGGAATTCATCACAGGCCTACCCGAGGTTTAGGGTAAGGACTGCATCTATGGGGTGGTCGATAGATTGACAAAGTTTGCTCACTTCTATGCCATACCGATAGATTACAACGTAGTTTAGGTGGCTGATTTATTCTTCAGGGAGGTCTTTAGGCTCCATGGGTTACCGAGGAACATCGTTAGTGAAATATCCCTTATCCCGCTGATCAAGATATCGACTACGAATCTATTGTTCTGTCTCACAGATCTGATACATTGGGGATTTCTAGATGCGTTTTATCTTCAGATCTGATACTCTGGGGGTTTCTGGATGCATTTTAGTTATGTGCTTGAGATGTTTTGTAGTTGTTGCATGTGCATGTTATATGTTATGGTTTAAATAGTATATATTTGATGCATGTGGAAATAAGGAACATCAACCGCCCAATAATATGTATTATGAGATTCAAGCATGGAAATACAATGAAATACTGGAAATATAGAAGATAGTCTTCAGTTAGATCTCATGGATCGTCACTGGAATACAAGAAAATAACATAAAATATCCGTGATCAGAATATGAAGGCAGATCTGATGCATGCACGAATAGATCATCAAAACTAGTGGTTTCGGAGAAGTACGGTAATCGCTACAAACTGGAAAACTCGTCCGGAAGGTTATACCCTTCGGAATGAGTTGGAAATTGTCCCAATAGAAGCGCCCTGGCCTCTAGAATGATACTGGTGACTGCCGGATTACAGATATGGCCTCTGATGCTCCAGATCTCGTCCCCTGGGGGTCTGCGCACCTCCTGGCTCTCTGGATGCACCCCAAATGATTCCACCAACGGAATTGGCTGCTATAGGACTCAAAACGATCGCCTCGCCAAATGCGGAACTGGGTTAGAAGGGTTTCCCCAAATCTGCTCTGATGCTCCCTCTATAACCCCAACTGTCCTTCCAAAAGAGTCGAGCCCTAAATGGCTAAATGATGTGCTCTGAAGGATTCCACCGTCCGAATCTGATGGAAAGTGTCTCAATCTATGCGCCCTGGCTGGATATCAATTGGGTCGGAAGGAAACTGCAATCTGAACTCTGATCTCGTGTAGCTACACAAACCCTCTATCTGACTAGCACCCCCACTGGCTGAGTTCCGCAACACTGATAACTGGATACTCCTGAATAGCACGGTGAAATACCTGAATGGTATCTCCGATGGGCTAGGGTGTGTCTCTCAACACTGAAACCTATCAATGGTGGTGGTTTCCTCCAGAAATCCACAAAACAGTAGAAGTCAAATCTCTTCCTCCTCTGGGAACTCTCAACATCAAATCATAACAATGCATAATGAGGAATTAGGTTGAATTCCTCCCTTTATACTCTTCTTGATCTAATTCACCATTGACCTCACTTAAGCTAGGCGCTTTTCCTCCTAAGGTGAATAATTAATTAATTAAGTCTCCCTTTAGCACCTTTTCATTCTAATTCTTCGTTGACTTGGGCTTAAGTGAGTTTTCCTATGCTTTTTGGCTTAATTCATCGTTTAGCCACCAAATCACCCTTATTTCTCCCTTTTGTTCCCTATTTGTGCTTGACTATAGTCTACGGGAACACATAGACTACTAAGTCACTCTGTGATGGCCTACTCCCGGATGTGCTTCAGTACATCATCCTTGAGACCCTTCCATGAGAATCTCTCCCTAATCTGCTGGTAGGTTTTGAAGAATCCCTGATGCACAACTGTAGGTGAATCGTGACAAACCTTCAGAACCTTCCCTTTTAAGGTAGATTTTGGAACCAAGTAGATTCGTTCCTTGTAGAAAATGACATCGTCTAACACCCGRTATCTATCATCAACTACCTATCCATCCAGTACCTCACAAGAAAAMTTGTTTTTGGAKTACTCCACCAACGAATGTGCCTTCCAGTCTGTCCAAATATCCATCATCTAACACCCTGTTGGCCTCCTGGACAAAGCATCTTCTACGACRTTCCTTTTTTCTTTAACATACTCAATGTCAAAGTCAAAGTCTTGGATCTTCAAGACCCACTTCTGTTGTCTCTCGCYGAGGTCTTTCTGATCYAAGAAATACTTGAGACTGTTGTGATCAATCTTCACTACAAAACTGCTACCCACCAAATACTACCTGAATTTGGTTAAGGCATGCATGATTGYTAGCATTTCCTTGTTGTAAATCGAATAGAGTCTTTCCRACGCGTTCAACTTCCTAATCTCRAAAACAATGGGATGACCCCCTGCATCAAAACTGATCCAATCCCCACCCCTGATGYGTCGCACTCTAAGACAAACGAYCGAGAGAAATCCAGAAGGGCTAGAACARGGCATGTGCYCATAACCTCCTTCATTTTCTCAAAAGTCTGTTGTGACTCATCCATCCAATGAAAAACACCCTTCTTGGTTAGATCTGTGAGTGGTGCTACCAACTGTGAAAATCCCTTGACAAACCGCCTATAGTAACTACATAACCCAAAGAATCCCTTCATCTCTGTGAGGTTCTTGGGTGTTCGCCAATCCAGAATGGCCTTGATCTTCTCTTGATGAACCTTTACTCCATGATCACTGATGATATGCCCCAAGTACAGTAGTTCTCTCGTCTYGAAATCACACTTGGACTCCTTGGCATATAATGACTGAAATATCTCTGATCCCGCTGATCAAGATATTTGCTATTGATCTAATGTTTTGTCTTGYAGATTTGATACACTGGGGGTTTCTGGATGCGTTTCAGTTGTATGTTTGAGATCTTGATGGTTATTGCATGTGCATGTGGGTTATTGCATGTGAATGTTGCGTATTTATGGTTTAAACAACATATAAAGGAAGCATGCGGRAGTAAAGAACATCAACTGCCCAATAACATGTATTATACAACTCAAGCATGGAAATACAATAGCATATTGGAAATATAGAATATCATYGTCARCTAGATCTCATGGATCGTCACTGGAATACAAGCAAATAGCATAAAAATAYCCGTGATCYGAAGATGATAGCATATCTGMTGCATGCATGGGTAGATYGACAAAAATATGYGATTCCGGAGAAGCAYGGTAACCGCTACCAGCTGGAAAACTCGTCCGGAAGAACAGACCRTCGGAATGYGCTATAAACTGCTCCAATAGAAGCATCYTGACCTCTAGACTGAAATGGATGARTGTCGGATCTCGGATCTGGTCTCTAAGGCACTGGATCTKGACCCCTRCGGGTTTGCGCACCTCCTGGGACACTGGATGCGCCCCAAATGATTCCACCAACGRAATCTGCTRCTATAGGACTCAAAATGATCATCTCRCAAAATGSRGAACTGGGTCGGAATGGTTTCCCCGGATCTKCTTTGATGCTCTGCATGCAACCCCAAATGTCCGTCTGGAAGAGCTGYGCCCTAAATSGCTGGATGGTGCGCTATGAATGATTCCAYTGTCAGAATCTGATGGGAAGTAGCTCAATCTAAGCGCCYTGGMTGGATCTCAATTGGGTCGGAAGGAAAATGTAATCAGAGCTCTGCCCTCRTGCARCTCCACAAACCCTCAATYTGACTTGCGCCGTCACTGATTGAGCTACGCACACTGTAACTGGACGCTCCTGAATGTCACGATGAAATACCTAGATGGTATCTCYGATGGGCTAGGGTGTGTCTCTCARCATCGAAACCGATCAATGGTGGTGGTTTCCTCCAGAAATTCACAAAACAGTAAAAGTTGAATCCTCTCCTCCTTTGGGAACTCTCAACATCAAATCATAACAATCCATAATGAGGAATTAGGTCAAATTTCTCCCTTTATACCATTCCCAATCTAATTCACCATTGACCTCACTTAAGCTAGGCGCTTTTCCTCCTAAGGTGAATAATTAATTAATTAAGTCCCCCTTTAACACCTTTTCATTCTAACTCTTCATTGACTTAGGCTTAAGTGACTTTTCARAAGTATTTTGGCTTAATTCATCGTTTGGCCATCAATTCACCCTTATTTCTYCATCTTGTTCCTTGTTTGTGCCCGACTATAGTCTACGRGAACACATAGACTACTAAGTCACTCCCTRCTGGCCTACTCTTGGGAACGGGACATCACAGTCCTCCCTTCCCRAGATTGCTTGTCCTCAAGCAACATCAATCCTGGGTGCTGSAAGATATGCTCTCCCTCCCAYGTGGCATCCTCCACTGGAAGACCCTTCCATCTAACCAAGCACTCCCTGATGATCYTGCTCCTCAATCTGCGCTCTCTCTGCTCTAGCACCTCCTCCGACACTAGCTCCAACTGACTCTCCTYATCCAAGGGTGGCAACTCCTCTGAGATGCTAACTTGTTGTTCCACGGCCTTTTTAAGGAAAKAGACGCGAAAGACATTATGAATCTTACTACCTTCTGGTAGCTCTAGCTCGTATGCCACCTCGCMTATCCTTCTGATGAMTCTGTATGTCCYGTAAAACTTCGACTTCAGCTTCTCTTCTCCGCTCCTCTTCAARGAGAACTGTCTGTATGGCTGTAATAKCAGAAAAACCAAATCCCCTACCTCAAAAYTGCACTCAACTYTGTGCYGGTCTGCATAGATTTTCTGCTRGTTCTGAGCTTCCYRCAAGTTCTCCYTCACTGATTGAAGGAYCCTCTKACTCTCCTCCACCCAGTCCTTGGCCCCCGGGACCCTGTTGTCCCCAAACACAGTCTCCATAAAGGAGGGTGCATYGTATCCATACAATGCCCTGAAYGGTGACATCCTGATAGACATACGGTAAGTTGTGKTGTATCAATACTCACCCATATGTAACCATMTCACCCAGGTGCGCTGCTGCCCCCCCACATAGTTCCTYAGATACCCTTCCACCCATTTGTTGACTATCTCTGTCTGTCCATCTGTCTATGGGTGGTAGCTGGTACTMGTGGCTAGCTCTGTGCCTRTCAACCTAAAARGCTCCTRCCAAAATGCGCTGATGAAGTGCCCATCCCTATCACTGACTATMTGCCTGGGTAACCCGTGCAACCGGAATACTTCYMTGAAAARCAACTCTGCTACCTGTATGGCCTKGTAGTCTRTGGGTATGGCGAAGAAATGTGCAAATTTGGTCAGTCTGTCRACCACCACAAATATACAGTCCCTGCCCTGCACTCTAGGAAGGCCTATAATGAAATCCATGGAAATGCTCTYCYATTTATGCTTTGGAATGGGTAGAGGCTATAGCAGCCYTGCGGGGTGTGTCTGCTCGGACTTGTTCTGTTGACAAGTCGTGGACTCGTGGATGTGTTTCAGCACATCGTCCTTGAGACCCTTCCATGAGAATCTCTCCCTGATCTKCCTATAGGTTTTGAAGTACCCTTGATGCCTTGTTGTAGGYGAATCATGACACACCTTCAGAATTTTCCCCTTCAAGGTAGATTCTGGAACCAAGTAGATCCRGTCCTTGTAGAAAATGACGTYGTTAAGAACCCRGTATCTATCATCAATCACCTATCCATCCATCACCTCACAAGCAAATTTGTTTTTGGAATACTCCACCAACAAATGAGTTTTCCAATCTGTACAAATGTCCATCATCGAACATCCTGCCGGCTTCCTGGACAAGGCATCTGCTACGATATTCCTTTTTCCCTTGACATACTCAATGTCAAAGTTAAAGGCTTGGATCTTGGAGATCCACTTCTGTTGTCTCTCGCTGAGGTCTTTCTGATCAAGGAAATACTTGAGACTATTATGATCAGTCTTCACTACAAATCTGTTGCCTACCAGATACTACCTGAATTTGGTTAAAGTATGCATGATCGCTAACATTTCCTTGTCGTAAATTGGGTAGATTCTCTCTGACTCGTTGAGTTTCCTGCTTTCAAACACAATGGGGTGGCCCCCCTGCATCAAAACTGCTCCAATCCCCACCCCTGATGCGTCGCACTCTAAGACAAACGACTGTGAGAAGTCTGGAAGGGCTAGAACAGGGCATGTGCTCATAACCTCCTTCATTTTGTCAAATGTCTGTTGTGACTCCTCTGTCCAATGAAAATCACCCTTCTTGATCAAGTCTGTGAGTGGTGCTCCCAACTGTGAAAAACCCTTGACGAACCGCCTGTAGTAACTGCATAAACCAAAGAATCCTCTCAACTTCGTGAGATTCTTGGGCATTGGCCAATCCAGAAAGGCACTGATCTTTTCCTGATGAACCTGTACTCCCTGCCCACTGATGATATGCCCCAAGTATAGTAGTTCTCTCATGCCAAATTCACATTTGGATTCCTTGGCATATAAAGACTGTGCCTGCATAATATCCAAGATCTCCCCCAAATGTGTTAGATGTTCATCCCATGTCTTGTTGTAGATCAATATATCGTTGAAGAATACTAGGAGGTACTTCCTCAACTGCCCTCTAAAGATATGATTCATGCAAGACTGGAAAGTGGTTGGTGCGTTGGTGAATCCAAACGGCATGACTAGGGACTCAAAGTGTTTGAAATGGCACCGGAATGTTGTCTTCTCAATGTCTTGCTCCCTGATGCTGATTTGATGGTATCCTGAGCGTAGATCAATTTTTGTGAAGAAGACTGCCCCATGTAACTCATCCATAAGCTCATCTATGTGTGGAATGGGGTAACGATTCTTGATCGTTTTCTTGTTGAGCGCTCTGTAGTCGATGCACATCCATAATGTGCCATCCTTCTTCAGTACCAAGACGACTAAAGATGCAAAAGGACTCATGTTGGGTCTAATGTGCCCCATAGCGAGCAATTCTTTGATTGCCTTTTCAATTCGTCCTTGAATTTCTTGGGGTGCCTGTAGGGTGCTGTAATCACCGGTGTAGCCCCTATCTCTAACTCAATCATGTGCTCAAAACCCTTGTCGGGCGATCTCCCTGGTGCTATCGGCCCAAATACTGACTCATACTGACCCAAAATCTCTATGATCTGTGGATGGTAATGCTCCCTACCCTCGGAATCCTTCCGCGTGGTGATCAAACACTCTGCTGCGTAAGCCACATCACCGTGACGAAAGATCTGCTCCATCCTCTTTGCCAATACTGCTCGAGGTGCTCCTGTAGACATGCCTCTCAACACAACTCTCGATCCACTGGCATCTCTTAAGCTCATGGTCAACGTCTGATAGTTGAACCCAATCTCTCCCAATGAATATAACCACTGTACTCCTAATACGACATCAATATCTGATAGGCCAACTACATAGAAGGTGTCTGTCAAAGTGTAGTTGCCTAGTTTGACCTCTAGGACGAAGATCATGTCCAAACATGTCATCATGTATCAATCAACCACTGCCACATGGAATCCCTCGAACTCCTCCGTGCGTAACCCCCTCCTGGCTACTAAGGACGCATCTATGAAGTTGTGGCTGGCCCCACCATCAACTAAAGTTGTCATGCGTTGCCCCTGTACAAGGCCCTTGAGCCTGAGAGTGTTGTACCTGGGTACTCCTGAAAGGGTGGCTATTGTTCCCCCTTTCACCTCTCTACGAGGCTTTGCCTCCTCCTTGGGTTGTTCCCTTGTCGGTATCTGAGGTTTCTTCGGCTGCAGCTCTGGCTCATGAGTAGTCTTAGTCTCTGAATCACTGTCTGTCGATGCCTGAATATCCTCATCCTCCTCCTCACTGCCTGATTGCACTTCAATGTAGTGGATCTGTCCCTTCCCCATGCATCTATGCCCGGGGACCCAAGGATCTCTACAGGAGAAGCAAAGCTTCTTCCTCATCAACTCCCTTCTCGTATCATCATCTCACTTGGGCTTGCCCTTCCATTCCCTTTGAGGATTCTTCTGATCCTTCTCTCTCTGTGGTACAAAGGGGTTGGTAAATGGTTTAGATTTTGGCACGGAGTTCGCCAAATCTCTAGTGCGTCGGATGGCATTCTGCAAGTTGTGAGGCCAGTATGCCTTCACCCATCCTCTCAATGGTTCTGTGAGCCCCTCGGTAAATAACATGATCAGTCGAGGCTCGGATATATCTGTCACTGCCACTGCTATCCTCTAAAACTCTGAGATGAATGTCTCTGTTGTGCCAGTTTGTCTCAACTGTGCTAGATCTCTGAAATGGATCTCTGGATCCCTCCTGTCAAATCTATCCATGAGTCTCTCTGTGAACTCTTTGTAGGAGGTGATGCGACTGTGGCCCAGTATCACCAATCCATGATACCATCACTCGTGTGCCTCACCCTCCAAGTGTAAGGTCATGAAACTGATGGCTTTTGATTTGGTCATCTGGTTGAGCTTGTAGTAGGTATCTAGCTTCTGTACCCAAGCTCTGGTGGTGCGTCTCGACGATCTGTCAAAAGAAGGTATCGTGAGTTTACCAACTTTTCGGATGAAATCAATGTTATGCCCCTGCTGCTACTGCGGCTGCTGCCCTCCCCTCTGTGGCTCTTTGGGGCGGTTCCTGAGTCTAAGTCCACAATACTCGACTAAGGTCATATCCTGATGGAAGTCATGGCCCAATGATGCATACTCCCTCCGATACTCTACAATGTCCTCTACATGAGTGGGCGGTCTCTGTGCTATCGGTACCTGTGCTGCTGCCAGGGGTGCCCTCTGGAAACTGGGAAACAACGGACGTGGAATCCTACTCGCAAAGGTGTATGTGCGAGTGGGTGAATGGGGTCTACTACTTGCCTCTAAGTTCCCCTGTGTTGCATGTGGGGATTGTGTGCCCGGGATGTCCACCATAGCCAATCTATCAGCTACCTGAGCCAAGGACTGAGACATGGTCTGTTGACTAGCTAACATATCACTGATAACCTGCATGAAGGTTGCATCTGGATCCATGGGGGCTTTACCACTGCCCTCCGGTCGCTCATATCTGTCACCTAGCCTCCTCTCTACTTCGCGCTCGGCCTCACGCTCTGCTTCTTTGTGTGCCTCTTCCTCTGAACTGGGAGGGAAAGGAGGAAAGTTAGGCTTAGTCCTTCTTTCCCTACGTCGGTCGTAAGTGATATATTCGTCACCTACGTGCTCATGACCATTTGGTTCTTCTGCTGTACTCATTGTCTTTAGTCAAAGGTTGGCAGGACTAAAGCTCTAATACCACTGAAATATCCTTGATCCCGCTGATCAAGATATTTGCTACCGATCTAATGTTTTGTCTTGCAGATCTGATACACTGGGGGTTTTTGGATGCGTTTCAGTTGTATGTTTGAGATCTTGATGGTTATTGCATGTGCATGTTGGTTATTGCATGTGCATGTTGCGTATTTATGGTTTAAACAACATATAAAGGATGCATGCGAAAGTAAAGAACATCAACTGCCCAATAACATGTATTATACAACTCAAGCATGGAAATACAATAACATACTAGAAATATAGAATATCATCGTCAGCTAGATCTCATGGATCGTCACTGGAATACAAGAAAATAGCATAAAAATACCCGTGATCCGAAAATGATAGCAGATCTGATGCATGCACGGATAGATCGGCAAAAATATGCGATTCCAGAGAAGCACGGTAACTGCTACTAGCTGAAAAACTCGTCCAGAAGAACAAACCGTCGGAATGCACTGGAAACTGCTCCAATAGAATCGCCCTAGCCTATAGACTGAAATGGATGAGTGTTGGATCTCGGATCTGGTCTCTGAGGCACTGGATTTGGACCCCTGGGGGGTTTGCGCACCTCCTAGGACACTGGATTCGCCCCAAATGATTCCACCAATGAAATATGTTGCTATAGGACTCAAAATGATCGTCTCGCCAAATGCGGAACTGGGTCGGAAGGGTTTCCTCGTATCTGCTCTGCATGCAACCCGAAATGTCTGTCTGGAAGAGCCATGCCCTAAATGGCTGGATGGTGTGCTCTGAATGATTCCACCATCAGAATATGATGGGAAGTAGCTCAATCTAAGCACCCTGGATGGATCTCAACTGGGTCAGAAGGAAAATGTAATCAGAGCTCTGCCCTCATGCAGCTCCACAAACCCTCAATCTGACTTGCACCCTCACTGGTTGAGTTGTGCACACTGTAATTGGACGCTCCTAAATGTCACGTTGAAATACCTGGATGGTATCTCCAATGGGCTAGGGTGTGTCTCTCAAAACCAAAACCGATTAATGGTGGTGGTTTCCTCCAGAAATCCACAAAATAGTAAAGTTGAATCCTCTCCTCCTCTGGGAACTCTCAACATCAAATCATAACAATGCATAATGAGGAATTAG
>JZKD02S1789400.1:58602-72675 GCA_000966675.3 Picea glauca | reverse complement strand
TTCCAAGAAGTATTTAAGACTATCATGATCTATTTTGACCTTGAAGTTCCTACCTACTAGGTAAGGGTGCCATTTCTTCAATGCATGTAGTATTTCCATCATTTTCTTCTCATAAATGGGTTTGAGTAAGTCCTTTCCATTAAGTGGCTGACTTTCAAAAGAAAGGGACCTTCCTTCTTGTATTAGAACAACACCAATGCCATTTACCAAGGCATCACATTCCACAATAAAGGTTTTTGTGAAGTCTGGTGTGGTCAAGATAGGAGATTTGCACATCACCTCTTTAAGTTTTTCAAAAGCTTGAGTTGCCTCTAGAGTCCATGAAAATGCATCCTTCTTAGCTAATGTCATTAAAGGTGTTGTTATTGTTCCATAGTTCCGAACAAACTTGCGGTAGTAACATGTCCAACCCAAAAATCCTCTAATATTCTTCAATGTTTTGGGAATCGGCCAGTCCATCATGGCCTTAATCTTGTTTGGGTCTACCTTGACTACTCAATGCCTTGAAAAAGAGAGAATTTCAGATAATAAGCCTCTTCAAGGGGGAAACCTCCTTATACACCACATAAATTTCCAAATACAAGATGATTCCAAATGAAAAATTTTCCTTGGTATATATAGGAGACTAGGAGGTACAATTATAACTAATGAACCCAAGCCGACATAAAATAAAATAAAAAATTACTAATGTAATATGCCCCAATTAAGGGGTAATGTGCCATTATTTAGGGATTAACAAGGGGCACCGATTCTTTGGGGATAAAATTATTCTTGAGTTGAAGGACCTTATTTCCATCCATGTATTAACTAAATTTAGAAGTGATTTGAATTTCCCTTTCAATCATGGGGTCACCATATTATTCATCATCTAAGTCCACATGGATATTGGAAAACTCCTCTATGACTTCCATGAAATTTTTGATACGTTGGTCATCCTCAAAAAAATTCTAGTACTTGATGTTATCAAGGATGGATGGTCTATACCTTATCTCAATTTCATACCTCATATGAGGGACATAAGGGGTTTTAAAGGTACTAGTTGCTACTGCTAAGGAATCATCATTCTATTTAAATTCTATTGAGATAGAAGTAATATTAAAAGCCTTATAAAAATTATCAATTAAATCCCATATATGATTTATGTATGCCCTCATCCTGGGATGTCTTGTCTGATAGCGGCCTTTGATTTTCTGCACCACTAGTTCTGAATCTCCAAATACCACTAGCTTAATGATCTGCATTTTTCTTGTTGCCTTCGAGCCTAGAATCAGGGCCTCATATTCAATTACTTTTTTAGTGGCTTTAGACCCCAGCTTGTAGCACAAATGAATCTGTTTCTTGTTGGGGGGAATGAATGCCACACCATCTCCTACTCCTCCTTTTGAATATGCCCCATCAAAAAACATTTTCCACATACCATGTATTTCTTCAGCAGGGATTTCCAAAGGGGGTGTGAATGTGGGAGACTCCTTGTATTCTTCATTTACTATGAGGATGTAAGAGCCAAAATCTTCATTAACAACATATACATGGTGATTTACAGGTTTTTCCTAATCACTAACCACATAAGAAAATTTTGTTTCTTTGTATAATATCTTGTTCTCTCCTCCAAAAACTGGTGCAATAGCATAAGTCATGTTCATGTGCATTGCACCACTCATGTTTTGTGCTGAAGTTCTTGATAGAATCATACCATAGTTTTAAATTACATAAACCACTACTACATCCATCATTATGATTTTGATAAGAAGTTGAGCCAAAGTGACTACCATATCTTTGATCCATCCATCACATTTTACTTTTTTGGCATTAAAAGAATAGATATCATGATATGGCCTAGTTATTTACAACCCCAAATTTTCCATGACTACTTTGGGCATAATATTGTGTGAGGCTCCATAATCAAGCATACAATTATGCATCATCATATCATGTATATTTAGTGTTACGTAGAAAGGTGCAACAAATTATTTTTTTTCATCTATGTGAGGGCCACAACTATGGCAGGAGACTCATCTTGTAGAATCATGGTATCAAGAGGACTTGTTTATCCTTTCACTTGTATCACTTTCTTAATCTATTGTTGGTATCAAGGATTTCTATCCAACTCCATCAGTGGGATAGGAATATTGATCTTGGACAATTCATTTTCAATGTTGAAAGGTGGAACTGGTTCCTCAGGCTCCTTAACTTTGTGTTCTCTTTTTGAAGGTTCTCCTTAGCCTTGGGAATATTATTTAGTTATTTTACTTTATCCCTAGAAAGACTTGGGCTAGGCTTCTTAGTTTGGGGTTGCCTATCTTGGTTGGTTTCCTTCTACCTAGGTTTGAGATCATATTTATTATGCATATCAACTTGTAGTGCATCAACAAACACCCTATACTGAACAAAGGACAACACTTCTTTGTTTGATTCACTTTTGGGGTTTTGATACCTCCTGTGAAGGGAATATTCATAATTATCTTGGTTTAGATGCAATGCATTGTTCTCCCCTTGTAAAATATGTATTTCGTCTAGATTCTCAGTGTATCCTTCATCCATCTCTTCCTCCACCAAGTTATTTTCATTATTATTTTTTACATGTGGTTGGATGGGTTGTTCCTCAATTCTTCTTTCTCTCCTCATGGGTTGAGTTGAAATTATTTTTGAACTGATTAGGGTTCCTCACCCCTCCTTCTTGAGGAGATTTATTGGTATTAATATTCTCTATTTCAAATCTAGACATCTTATTTGTCAAATTTCTGATTAGTCTAGACATTTCATCCATTCGGGATTCATGGGAATATTTGACTGGATCTGAAGGACCACAATCTTCTCTAGCCTTCTTTCTTTCTACTTGATCTGGATTTTGTTTCATTTTTCCTGATGCAATCATATTCCGTTCAATATATATTGCATCGTCGTGGATTATTACCATAGTTGGAGCCCTTCTTTCTCTTAATACCATGGCAAAGTCTGCATTGAAGGCTCCATCATATGTGACCTTAGTTGCTTGTTGTAAAGGTTTTGTGTCTCTATGGATATTGTTGTATAGCTTGTTAAATATTCTATTAGATTCAACAATAGGATCGTTTACTCTCTTCACGAGTGAGCCAAATTCAATCAAGTAATATAAACTGTCTCTCTTTCCCCCCCATTGCTTCATAAATGTTCAAGAGCGTGTCAATTATCTATTGAGACTATAGGAAGCTTCTTGAACCACTTCCAGACATATCCCTCAAAGGTATGAACAAACAACCTCATGAAGACATCATCATTCTCCACGAACATATTGTTAGTGAAGTCCTAGAAGGATGTTAAGTATACTTCAGCAGAATGAGTTGGTTCACCATTGTATTTTGGGAAGAGCTTCAAATAATTTTCAAGGAGGTCATGAATGTTCATGGGGAGATTCAATGGGCCAAATCTAGCAGTGACCCAAGGGTTTAAAGGTGGTGGGGGAGGTTGATTTCCCTTGGATCTTCCTCCTCCTAGTTTGTTCATAATATTTTCAAGAAGGATTTAAGGGAAGAACTTTCTTCTTGAAAGAACTCTATGGGCGAATTCTATAGATCAATTAAGGGTTCGGGAAGTAGCTTGGAAGTAGAATATGAATCAATATGTCTATCAATTAGCTCAACAAATATGATACCTCTACGAACAAAAAAAGTATATGTTTCCAAATTATGGTTACCTGAAGACGAAGAGATGTGACATTCTTTGATATTTCTCCAGGTCACGAGCTTCTCTAGATCTGAGTAAATTGGAGTATGCTTAGGATCTGGGTTGTTTCTGGTGTATATTCTATTAGACACCATATATTTTTTATGTGGAGTCGCCATGTGAAATTATCAATAGTTGGATGCCTAAAACTCGTTCACCTTCGAGTATCAGTACTTGCAATGTCATATCCCCAGGGAAAGATATCTTCAAATTATGTTCTCCGAAAAAAGAGCCATTTCAGATGTTATCCCTCGAGATGTTTTATTCTATTAATGGAACAATGTCGAGGCACCCCAGGGGCTAATATTTAGGGTGAGCCTTAAATCCATGCTTGCACTAATTGAAATTATGCCAAAATGTAGGTAAAATTTTCTCTCTCTCTTGTAGAACTCTCAACCCTCAAACAATCTCAGTCCAGATATTAAAACTTTCAGCCCCAAGAGGAATTTTTCCATGAGTGTTTCAAAAAATTGAGTTTAAAGATTGGAGAAGTGGTGTATTAGAAGAAATACATGATAAGCATACGAGGCACTGCAAATAATGAATCTCGTAGTTTATGGAAAAGAATAATGTGTTGAGAAATTAAGAATTCAATAGTTCTAACAAATATACCAGATCATTAAAACATGCATCAAACCATAGATATCTTCAAACATTTAAATCTATGGAGGTAACCTCTGCATATCATTAAACATATGGAGAAATGACAAGAAGTGATCATTGTTAATAGGAAATCACTTCACTATCATAATCATACAACACACAGTTACACTGAACATGCTATATAACTTTTTGCTTGAGATTTTATTAATGGGGAACTGATATAAGAAGAAAAAATGAAATGGAGGTTTTTACAAGAGCACATGCACAAAAATAAAGATAGACTGAAACATAACGCAGGGGATGAATCTCATGAATCCTGTGGCCTTAAATATATGTCTGTGCCTGAGGGGTTTTGATCAAACAACTTTCGTTGTAAGAAACTCTTAAATTCACCAAAGTGTCGACCCAAAAAATGAGCTCCTTATCTTACTTCACATGCTCTTCATTTTTAGGAAAACCATTTGTTTAGACCAATATTGCTTCTTGGAAAATGGATACCACTTGTTAGAATATTGATATGTCTTCGGGTTTTCTAACTGATTTACAACTAATGTTTTACTAGGTAAAAAATGTTTTTTATCCCCAAAGCTGACATGTCGCACTACTAAGAGAAATGTTCCATTTTCCCTATCTTCGCTTCTGTCGAGATCTCTCTAGGTGATTCAATTGATTCCCATTATTTTTCTAAGAACTTTGGACCTATGTTGGAGAGGGGAAGGGTTAGCCATTTACTCTCAGCTAACACCACCCAATTAAAACAAGGCATGATTGACCAATCCTATGAATATTCTCTCTCAAGCTTCTCCAATGCACCGATAGGATTGGAAATTTCACCTTAGGGTAGATTCCCACATGTCCTTCAGTTATCATATGTTGGCTAACGATACCAGATAAGGGCATTCTCTCCTTCACATAATGCATAACACACTCTCCCAATGTCTGTAGTCAAGATGGTTGATTACCTTCTCCAAAAGGGAGAGAATGCTCAGGTGGGTCATCATTTGTGACACCTAGCATCCATGTAACTCACCTTTATAAATAAAAATACTCACAGATTGGTTCCTTCTGATCCTTTGGTTTTCTCTTATAGAAGCTTGGCACATGTTTGGTGGATACAAATGATGGGATGAAGTGATTCATCACACTCAACCTAATCTGTTGAGATTCGGGGCTCACGTGAGTGTGCATGTCTAGATAATTATTACTATTCTTTGTCAGTTGTAGGAAGCAATATGATGATTGGTGAAAGGATGTATACATGATTCCAAAAGTCTTGTTATGCATCATATCTTTTCCATCTAATTTGGTAGTTCATCAGTGTATCCATCATCCACTTGAAATAGTTTTCCATGTTCCTTTGTTTAAAACATGCATCGTTTTCCTAATGGCTTAGCTCCTTTGAAAACTTGGGAGAGCGTGAAAATTTTTTGGTGACATTATGTCGATGTCATCATGGACCTACGAACACCTGCCAGGTTAATATTGGTCCATGTCAGTGTTGAAGTGTCTCTGGGCTCAACCTATGTGTAGTTGAGTTTGATATGGCGACTAGAGTCCCAATGGGCCCCTTTATATAGGTGGTTGTATTTGACGGGCTCAAAAAGTGCCTTGTTGGCACATCATACTATCTCATATTTCCTTAGTGTCCCAGGTGGAGTGTTGCATTGGCTCTATGTGGAGATGAGTGGGTGGGAAGAAATGTGTTGACTAAACCATAATACCATTTTCCTGACCCAGGGGAGTGGTTTTTATTTTTGTATCTCTATCATGTGACACCATTCATCCTTCAACACATGGCTCTTAAAACTACCATCGCACGCCAAGTGTCTGCTAACTCTCGTGCAATTTCCTGATGTGACATAGGATTTTCACCATAGATCAGGCTCGCTTGTAACCGTTGGATGATTGAGCCCCACACATTCATAAACACTTGGTTATTACATCCTTGACACATAATATAACCCTTGTATGAAAAGGATTTAGTCCATTTTGAAGTTTTATTATCCCCTGCTATGTTCCTGATAAGCGCTTAGGCGCTTGGAAAATTTAGTCTTGGCCTCTTAGGGCTTGATTTTTATGTTGATTTCTTGAGGGAACTTGAACATATTCCATTCCCCTTTCGATCCTTGATCTCTGTAAGCTTACCTTTAACCTCCGTCTTGTTGAATTTGGCTTCATAACCTCGATCAACATGTGTATCAATCACTGGATCAAATCCAATACTAACACTTAATAAGTCTATCTCTTGCCTCCTCATCCATTTGGCTCAAAATTTCCATCCTAGCCTTCCTAGAGGCATATTTCCTACTTTCCTCTAATTTTTCTTGAGTCACATTGAAGTATTCTTCAGAATAAAAAATACAAATTAGTTCCAATGTGTTAAGAAGGTTCACATAATCAGGAGCCTCATCACTAGGCTTATTCCTTGGGCACTCACACTCCCAATGTGCATCCCCAAATGGAAAACACCAAGGGGTCTCTTTTGACTCTATGACATTGGTGGTGGCCAAGGTGCTAGGGAATGTTTATTCCATTGAATGCCTAGGATTCTAAGATTGATTCAGCTTTTGTGATGGGCCCTCGTAAGGGGGATTCACTCTTTGTTGTTGGGCCCTCTCTAAATTTGTAACTTTATTCATAAGCAGAGTTTGGTTTTGAGTGAGACCATTTATATCTTCTTCAATCCTTTGAGCCCATGGGGCACCTATCTCTTGGGTTGGTTCAACACTATGCACAATTGTAGGCTTAGAGTTGGCTTTGTCTCTAGGGGTGTAAAAAGATTCAATATTGGAAGAACAAAGTTTTTCCTCAATCCTAGAAGCTTCTTCTTGGGCCTGTTCAAGGGTTTTAGTATGCTTTTCCTTAATCATATACCTGAATTTTCCTGGGTAGGCATTGATATAGTGGAAGGTGAGAGAAGGTATCTTGGGGTTGATTTCATCAAGGATTTTTCTAAGAAACTTCTCAAGCCTAGTATCAAGTTATTTAACGTTCTTGTTCTCTTTATTTTTTATCTCACCAAGTTTTAAAAGAAAATGGTAAGGATCACCCTAATCGCCTTATATTTTTATGAAGAATTTGTGAAAGTATTCTCAAGTCTTGATACCTTTATCTGGCAGGTTATTGTACCATTTCCTATCATATTTAAAAAAGGTGGCATAAAATAGTCTAAGGACAACATCCTCCTCCTCATCCGAGATGAGATGGATTTGAAAGCATGCCCAAAAGTTATCTAAGTGTTCTTTCGCAGTAGTGACATCATTTCCTGAAAATTTAGGCAACCACTTTTCATCCTTTGAGGGCATGTCATGAGGGTATCCTGGAACCGCAAACATATCCAAAGGATTGAAGTCCATGGTCGTTCATGGCCTATGAGCCATTGGATATAAAGGAAGTCTTGCACCAAACAAAGATTTGAAAACAGGTGAATTATGTGGAGGATTCCTTCTATAGGCCTTAGTAGGATAAGAAAATCTCGTATTAGGCCTTGGGTTAGTCTTCTCAACACTTGAGATTTGTGGATTTGCCAAATTATCTCTCTAAAAAAAGATCATCAAAGGGTGAAGGAAGGGGTTCTTCCTTCAATTGAGTCGCCAGGTAACCTTGTAGGGTAGGCTTTGGGATAATCCTACCAAAGAAAGGTTATAGGAAGGATTACTCAATCCTCACTGACAATGGCACCAAAATGTTATCACAAGATTTGTACTTGTGAAAAGACTCTACAAGATACCTATATGTGTAACAATTGGAAGTTTCTACCACTATCAACTAAGTAGATACTTCCCTAATTTTAGTGATGGAGGAAGTTACAACATAAAGGGCGCTTTCCTAGTGACCTCAAGGGATCAAATAACAAGATTAGCCAAGCCTACAACCCCTTGTCTCGGTCACCTAGTTGTTAGGTCTAGGTATGGGAGAGGCAAGGAAGGTAACAAGGTAATTGGTTCACCTGTATGAGAAAATAAACAATCCAAAGCATAATATAGAGAATTTACAATTTATATAACTCATTAATGACCTCTTAGACACTAGGTAATCAAATAAACCAATTGTTGTTGCAAATTACAACAGTAAGACAATGTATAACAACAATTAATATTTTGTAACACCACTAGGAAAAAGTACCCAAAAATATAGCAATTGAGGATAATAATTAAGCCTTCAACATGTGCAACAACATCTAATTGCTAGACTATAGTTATGAGTATCTTTAGCCACTATTTCAAGTAAGTATGCGACAATTAAAGTAAAACCTAGTGGTTGTAGTAAACCTTTATAAAAACAACAATAAAATAATTTGTTTTCTAAGGTTAGAGTTAGTAGGGTTACTCAAATCACTTTAGGATAGAGAATACTAATTCTAAGAATGATTTTCACCACAAGATATTTCTAGACTAGTGCCATTGTATTTCTAGGGATATGGAATCAAGCATGCAAGACCTTGAATATTGAACTAGATGATGAAGAAGAATGAAGTTTCAAAACCTAAGGTACAAATCCTTTTGGGCCTTAGTACTAAACCCTCAAGAAAATAATTTCTAGGGTGCAAAGCCTCTTGGGCACTCAATGCCATTTTTCCTCTTCTAAATGACCTATGTCAAGGATCAAATGACTAAGATCAAAACCCTAAGGTGAAAATCCTCTTGGGATTTAGGATTAAGAATCTTAGCAAGAGACAGGGTCTCTTAATGCCTTCACCAAACTAGGAAAAACAAAGTATTGAAGGAGAGAAACAATTATGTCTCCTTCCTAGGGTTTTACCGAAATAAAGTAACATGCAATAAGATAGCAATTAACAATTATACCATGAGAAAACTTATCTAACTAAATAAAATTACTCACTTATTCAAGTCATTATGCCAAGAGAAACTCTAGTTGTAACAAAGACCATCCAAGAATGTGAAAAGCATACACAACAATCCTCCTCCAAGAGTAGCACACTAGATCTAAGAAGACAAAAGAAAGATATCGAACTTTTTAGAGAGCTCTCCCACACAATTGTGAGGAGTGAATTGATGATGAAAATTAAATCGAGCGCTAGCCTTATTTGTATGGAAACCCTAACATTCAATTATCCACAAAGTTCAATAATTTATCTAACAAGTGGGGGCCGACCCCTCAAATTAGCGTCTACAAATGCTAAATCAACAAAATAATACGATAATGATCACACATGTGGTGACATCATGCCTTCAATGGGATACAAGGGCATCTCCAAGTCCATGTGCCATCTTCTGTGGTGCAAGCATGATGGGAGAAGGCCATGCATCATCTCAGGTTATCGCATGGTGTCCAAATGACAACAAAACCCATAATCTCCATCAAACCCTAGCATGATGTCATCATCTAAATGCCCAACATCCTGTTGAAATATTGTAACTTTGAAGAATATTCTACATGAGAGAGAATTGAATAATATTATTATATTATATTTAATTAGGCCCTATTGCGCCTCAGTAAAAGTCAACCCTATAATTGTGCCTTGACAGCTAAATGTAAATTAAGAGGGTAAAGTGACAAGTTAGACTAGACCTAATTACAGGTTTCCCAGAACACTATTTATAAGAGAGGCCAATGCCTTATTTGCACACACACAACATCCAGCTTTACAGTGCACATTTCTTGGAGGAGAAATTGCTACAAATAGGGGTGACATCAAGGAGGGTTTTGGTCTATCTCTTGGTATTTCTTAGTTAAGTGGTGTGCTACTCTTCCTAGTGAAGGAGTAGATGAGGATCTTCTATTTGATATTTGGTCTATCTATATTGAGGAATTTTTTGCTCAGTTTTCTCCCGCATGAGGGTTTCCCAGGATAATTTGTGTGTCTCTATTGTTTATGTGATTACCTCGCTTTCAATGATCTTATTTATTCATCTAATGTGCTAAATTATTATAATAATAAATAAGAACCACAATTTCTAGTTGTATGAGTAAAACTTTAACATGGGATCAGAGCAGGCCTAAAAGAGACCAACTCACAGTTTATAAGAAGTGACTTGCCTTAGCGTACCCTCTCCAAAATCTAGTTTTCAGTATTGCAACTATTGCAAAATTAGGTTTTTTGCATAAACCTTAAGTGTGACTTTTTCCCTATTTAAGGAGGACGTTGGGGGAAGTAACCACATCTAGGATCTCTCCCTATGAGGGCGCATCTAGTCCCTGAATAAGAATTCCAAAATTTGAAGTTTGAGAAATTAGGGTTTCCTCATAAAACCCTAAGTTGTAGTTGCAGTTGCAGTTCCAGTATCATTTGCAATTGTAGTATCAGTTGTAGATGCAATGCCAGTTCCTTCGTGGAAGTTCCTTCATGCCATTTACATCACCAGTTGTAGTGCCAACACCAATTGCAGTGCCAACACCAGTTGGAGTGCTAGCACCAGTTGCAGTGCTAGTACTGGTTGCAGTAAAAGTTTTTGTGAAGTGTTGGGACTAATTTTTAATGTCCTAGTGTGCCTTACCCTAGAAAATATCCAACTAACTTTAAGTTACAAGTTGCAACACCTTTGAAGTTTTAAATGTTTGTTATTTATTGTCGTTGTTGTCAAATGGTGCCACTACTTGTCAATGTTGTCAGAGGTATGTACTTACATATGTTTAAACTATATCATTATTTTAAAAGGTATTTGCATAAGAAAGGATCTTTTGTCTAAACAACAATCATAGATCTAGAGGGGTCTTAAATCCAACACAATCAGAGGAACTATGCACCCCAGGTTTGATTAATTTAATATGCCTCTACTTGTTATGGAATTATTGTAATCTTATGAATATCCAGGTTGCATTTTGATTTGCTGAAGTTGTCATACTAACCATTGGTTATAGAGTTTATTACCTAACTCAGATTTCTGTCAAGATAACATATTGTCTTAGTACAAAGGACAGGTTGAAGAAAGTACTTGTCATCTTGAGTGAAGGAGACTCAGAAGAAAATAAACACACTCATTCTTGAGGACAAGACTCTAGGTTCCATGTTTGATTGATTAAATTGATAAGATTAAAATTTACACATATCAAGTTTGATAACTGCTAAAAACTATATTTGTGATAACAATCTTTGAAAAGTTTTATTATTGAATACTTGGTAGCATGTGAGCACTATTGAGATAAATTCTTATTGTAACCATTTACTAGATATAACTAACATCTCCTCTAGGAGAAACTTCTTGTTTTGTTTCTAGGTTACCATGGAGGAATGATTGATCACAACACTAGAAGAGTGTTGATCTCATTTCCTATTATTGAATTTGTTACTTTTTATCCTTGTAACATCCCCAGCCACCAATAGGTCGGGCAATACTACCACTACAGAACATTCACACACACACACACACACACATATAACATGCATTTTAATTGAAATTAAACACATAACACAGAGTTATTGTTACCATTCAGATTCAAACAATATTAACAGTAAATTCACATGCAACGGAACACATGATACATTCAAGCATCAATAGCACAAACATGCATACCGTATAAGTTAAGCACAAACTGATACTTATCTTTGAAACTGGAGTAACACCACCAACTACGTGCAGAACTTCCACGAACCTCCCAGCCTCAAACCATGCTGCTCATCACACTCAACAGTGGGTCACCCCCAAGCTGGGACTAAGCTCCACCCAGGGCAAGGGAATCCTAGAATAGGTTGAGATTATAGGAAAATTGGACAGTGTCATCGAAAGGAATCTCTCTAGGAGCCTTCTTACGCCCACTACTCACAAAATATCATTCCCCACATGCTTGTTCCACCCAGGAGTATACACCTTCACTGTCACACAATCCATGGACTGCTTCACCTCCCTCTCAGGGTCTCGACAACATGTCGGATCAGGAATTCTCATAGCTCTGTAGCTGGTGTTGGACTCTCTCTAGGAGAAAACCACTTCCCAACAAACTCTCTCACCTGGAGAGAGATGATCACATGCCTGACAACTTGCCTCTTCAAGCATGGGCCTGACAAACTGATTCTTCAACTAGTTTCAATTCAATTCCCGCAAGGTAAGGATAACAACAACAACAACAGAATTCGGTTAATTCACAGGTGACAACAACAACAGGGAATTGGGTATAGATATTCAAAAATAGAAACAGTCAACACTAAGACATAGAACGACTCAGGTAACACACAGGACATTAACCCAAACGATTAAGGAACAAACTCAAATTTGTAGTGTGGATAAACTTGGGTTCACAGGACACACAGGTCAGCTTCTCCCTTCCTACTGGTTTCTCATATGTGCGAGGTTATGCAAAGGACAGATGCAGAGGCCAACGAGTTCAGGCGGAGGACGGAAGAATGAGAAGAGAACCCCCTCCATGGATTGACTATTGGGTTTTTAACTGTATGTGCCCATGTCGACACCAATCTTCCTGGAGTTGCATGCACTCCATTTAGCATATGTTCCTGTTTAAGGAACTTAGGACAACACTTGGTCAATTGTCTACCTTAGCCTTTAGGAAATAATAATAAGTTATTATCCCCTTTATAGGTAAGCCCCCTATATTATCCCCTAGGCCCACACACTTAGCCTCCTCCCTTACCCAACCTTGTGGAAGCTTAGTCCCCCATCACTCTTTCTTCATGGTCGGTCTGCACGCATCAATGTTTAATGTTTATTAATGTTCTGCATAATTACATATACAAAAACAGGCTCCTGGCCTTTAACACTTAGGCTCTCTGGCCTAATAAATACATAAGCCCACTAGCTTATCAACACTTAGCTCACCAGCCTACAAAACATGTTTACAATTCATAAATACAATAGGGATCTTCCTTGGGGATATTACAATCCCCTCCCCTTATTTTTGCACTATCCTCAATGCAACTCTTTACACAACATCAACGAGATTTCCAAAATCTTCAAAAATATGCACATAGTTTGCCCGCATAGCATCCTCATGCTCCCATGTCACATCCTCAGGACCGTACTAGGTCCACTGGACCTTTACAAGACCTATGGATCGATTACAAAGTTGTTTGCTCTTCCGGTCCAATATGCACACATGATGCACTTGCAAGACGCCTTCTTGCTCCACCTGAATCACATTCTAAGCAATAACATGATTAGCATCATGTATATGTTTCTTAAGTAATGAAACATGAAACACATTATGTACATTCATGGATGGCAAGCATATATACAACTATTCCAATCCTTTCTAGGATTTCAAATCACCCACAAAATTTGGTTGCCAATTTCGAACATTTTCCCAGCTTAAGGGAGCTTTTGTTGGCTTTCACTTTCAAGAAAACATGGTCACCCACTTTAAACTCTCGGTGGGTTTTGTTATTATCATCATAACTCTTCTTCCTATCTTGGGCAGCCTTCAAATTCTATTTAATGTTCAACATTTGCTCTTCCATTTCCTTGAGCAACTCTGGCCCAACTATTGCTCTATCGGCTAGGTTGTCGCAATTTATTGGAGTGTTTCACTTTCTGCCATAAAGTGCTTCAAATGGGATCATCTTCAGTGATGCTTGATACCCATTGTTGTTGTAACTATCCCCCCCGACCAACCTGAGGCTGGGGTACGCCACTCCAGAGCAACCACTCATGCTTTGACGCCAGTCGGTAACATTTCCAGCCATGAGGCCGGGCCATGCTACTCTAGGGAACACTTTTGTTCCCATACTACGAAACATACAGTAGCATACCCAATAGTCAACTAAGCAATGCCACCTAAATTTACTCTTTAGACTGCATGCAACTAAAACATATACATACAACACGCTCGTGGAAGCTTTACATATAAACATAAACA
>JZKD02S1789400.1:20450-33946 GCA_000966675.3 Picea glauca | reverse complement strand
ATATTTCGACTCCACTATCCAATACCTTTCCAACGCCTACTCACATGCTCAATTCTGAGTCTCGAGCAAAAAGTTATGGCTATTTAAAAATTGTTCATTAATTTTTCTCTTCATTTTTCAACTTGCACAACTCTGCACTGTAAATATGCATTTTCGCACCTACTCCTTTGGAATTTTCGTAGGATCTAAATTGAGTTTCCTCATATACATATTATGTACATTCTTTCCAAGTTTCACCTCATTCTGGGTTCTGGGCTACTAATTTCAGCCTGCTAAAGTTCTAGGCCAGAATACCATATTGTAACTAGTATGCTACAGGTACCTTCTTTTCCATTTTACACATTTTTAACATTCTTAGAAATTTAATTTGGCTCCAGGAATGTCTTCTATGGCTCAATATATTTCCGTTGACTGCTCCTGTGCCTCAATCTGATTCCGGAGCAGAAAGTTATGGCTCTTTGAAGTTAGATGGGTCTTAAATTTTACCCTTCACTATTTGTGTTGTAACTTTCTCATAAAAGCTTCGTTTGACGAATGGTTTACACCATTAGAAATATCTCTCCAAGATATTTTATTTGAGCTAAAAATACAGGGTGTGCCTTGACACACTCTATTCTCGCGGTTTTTTCATGGCTAAAAATGCTCTTAAGGGCCTCAAAAACGCACTACAAAAAGCTGACATTCAAATAGTATAAAATGTCGCGGAAATTTGTTGGTTTTCTGTAGTTGTTTACCTTCCAAACGACTTCATGCACACAAATTTCAACATGTAACCAATATTTACCATGTGCAGCAACAACATAAGGTAAATCGTGCTTCGCACACTTTAAAACCATTGTCTATCACTTCTCTATCACGCCAATAACTTGTGCACACTACTTTTATGTCACGCGCCAATATCCACCGCACACAGTGTTTGTACCGCGCATTGATATTTCGCGCACATTTCACTCAATGCTCTCCACCATGCCAAAGTTTAGTATGCCCCACCACACACCAATACTATGTGTGCACCATTAACTAAATTGTCGTGTGACAACATATACCCACTTTGCGTGCACACCAACCAAACTCCTTTGCGCTCTGCCAATACTGCGCACACCACACGTGCCATTATTATTTTTCCACGCGGCGCCAAAATTTAGTGCGCACACCCGCACACCAACATTTTCTACGTGGTGTCAAATTTTTAGTGCGCACACCAACACACCACTATTTTTCTGCACAGTGCCAAATTTTTTATCGCGCGCACCCGCATGCTAACATTTTTCTGCGCAGTGCTGATTTTACCTATCACAATCTTTTCACTGTGCCATATGCATTGTTATTGCACCCAACTACACACATTCACCTTTATGCACATCGATTCCTCGTGAATTCCGCTGCAGAAATTGGGGGTTTTTTCCTAAATTTTTCCCAATTTACCATAGACATTCTACAACTATGAAATTTCTTCAATTTCACCCCGATAACACCCATTCAACCTCTGTTTTAACAAATCGTTGTGGGTTGACATTTCTAGAACAAATTTACCCAAAATCAATTCACGAATTGGAAATTTTAATTACAAAACTCGCTCCAACTGACATGGCTTCACTGTAACTTCAAATTCGACTAATTCGAGGTCTGAATTTGATAAAACATATATTAAATCAATAATATCTCACCACATGGCTGAATTTCTCAATTTTCTCATGGATTTAACAACCGAAATTGGGGTTTTTTCTCAATTCTGCGTCATTGCTTCTAAATATTACCATGGATGCTCTGCAATTCGAAATTTGGCCACTTCCAAAGAGATTCTTTGTGAAATTTCACTTCAACTCAACTTGTTCAGCCCATCCAGGCTCAGCGTTGAAAACTGAAACTCTAATACCATATTGTAATGTCCCCGACCAACCATGTCGGGCCACTCTATGCCAAAGAACGCTTTGTGTTCTCTCTCTGGAACATACTGTAACATACCCGACATCCAACTGAGCTATGCAACATAAATTTTTCCAACTGTATGCAATTAAAGTATATACACACAAAACTCTTGCGGATATATATATAATGTAAACAACTAAATACATATGTAAATGCACGGATTCATATTGAAATAATAGTAAACATATACATGTAGCATATACAGGCAATACCCATAAATATACAGATAGTTATAAACACACATAAGATAAACCCATAAAATAAGCATGTAAATAACAATGCAACATGTAAATTTATCACATGATTGACACTTATCTTGGTAAGAATGTCACCAACTGCGTGCAAACCTTCCACGAACCTCCCAACCTTAGAACACACTGTTCATCACTCTCAACAGTGAGTCACCCATGAGCTGGAACTAAACTCCACCTGGGTAAAGGGATTCCTATCCAGGCTAAAGGCTGATAGACAAACATGAAAGACTCTGTCTCAGGTGCCAACTCAAACTAACATCCTGCAGTCCCTCATTCCCCACATGCATGTCCCACCCAGGAAGTGTGCCCCTTCTCTTCTCAATAGTCCTTCGACTGCCCCACTTCCTTTTCAGGCTTCAGCAATAGGTCGGACAGGAAGTCTCAGAGCACTGTAGCTACAGTTTAGCACCTTCAGGAAATCAATTCCCAGCAATTCTCTTACCCAGAGAATTGCTCATAGGCCTGACAACCCGCCTCTTCAATACCCCATAGGCCTAACAACCTGCTTCTTCAATCCAACTCCTAAGATAACCAAATACACCAACACAAAATGGCTATGGCTACAGGTTCAGGTACATTCATGAAGATACGAAGGATAGCTCAATGGGTGTGTGCATGCTCATGGATGATTGACTGGATGACTCAATGATGGATGAATCATGGAGAGAATGATGGAAATAATGATGGGAAATGAACTAAGTCCCAACAATATGTATGCATGTCCCCAAATTAACACTTGTCATGTTGGGAGATACTTTTGCCCACTTGTCCCCCACTTTGGAACTTAGGATAAAATAATTACCCATACTTTATACCTTAAATAAATATTAACATAATATTCCTTTTTGGCTTAAGCTCCCTAGATTAGCCCTTTTCTTTAACTTTTAGCCCCACCCTTTCCCCATCTAGTGGATTTTAGTCCTCCATACTCTTTTATCGTGGTCGGTCTACGCGCAATGATGTATTTTATATTAATTATGAAATATATACAAAAGTAGGCGCACTGGCCTTTAGCATCTAGGCTCTCCGGCCTAATCAAAACATAAGCATCCTAGCTTATAATAACTGGCTCACCATCCTATAAAACAAAACATATACACAAAGGCTCCCTGGCCTCAAAATCGCATGCACTTAAGTTGTTGTGTGCGGTATCCAAAAATGTGCACACTTCATCATTTTACTGTGCAGTACATGTGCACACTATTCCATGAAAGTTGCATACAAAAATTATATCAAACAACTCACCAGCTTAAGTACATTTTCATTTTACATTAGTATTGGATTCGACCTAGGGATATTACATTCGGGGAGTGGTGACGATGCTTGCTAATGCTTCTTGATCTTCTTTTCGTCTTAGGGGTCTTGCGACTCCCTGTTTTTCTTGCGTCAATCTCCTTATCCAACTTCTTTTCTATTATCTCCAAACTCTTCATCAACTTTAAGTTGAATTCTCCCTGTTTTTCCTTAGCTTTCATGAGCTTTATGTTATCTTCTCGATGAGTCTAGGTATCTTTCTGCAATCGATCAATGAGTTTTAACATATGCCCGTCCTTATCTATGTCTTCTCCATGTCCATTGCAGTTCGATCCTTCAACTCCCAAATGGGCATCCATTCCTTTTGCTTCATTCTCTGTATTGGAAGCAGTACGTGCCTCTTCCATTTATTTGTACTCAGTGGCAACTCTATTCGATTCTAGCACTCGTTAAACTTCTGCAAACACAATGTGCAGACAACCGGAACTTTTCAGGCCATCATTCCTTAACAAATCCCACAACATTCATAAACAAATCTGAATCAAGAAAACTTTCAAACTCCATTTTCTTTCGAGGCTCTTCTCTGTGAATTTTTTGGGCACTAGCCCTTTTCTCTCTATTCCCAACCCACGCGACCATGGGTCATGACCAAGCGCTAGATCAATATGCACTTACTCAGAACTTCGGGTTTCAGAAGTCTTCAAAGCACATCACAACCATTTTTCCGAGTTCCGAACTAATGAACTCGTGAAGTAGGGTGGATCAACGGTCTAAATCTACTCAACATCCGACGAATGACACTTACTATGGAACCTCAGGCGTCTGAGTTTCGGAACTTCGAAGCTTCAAGACTTCAGAGGATTTCACATATGCATATCCCAAACCGTTAATCTTCGAACATTCCCAATCACCTTTGGTGATGCCTTTACGTCACATCGTTGAGTGCTCTTCCAACTGTGGGGGCATGCAACGACGGTTTGGAGAAACCCGCCTTTCGTCCCATAATTATTCTGACGCTGACACATAACCCCTCGGTGAAACTGCAACTTGGATTGCGGGACGGCCTTGGATAATTAACTTCCTTGCAAATTGGGTCCCCACAATTCCTCCTGACCGTCGATCTGGATGTATCGTGATCAATGCCAGTGTGGGTCCTCTCACCTTTAACTACGTTATTCCACCTCAGGGCCCACATTGTAAAACTATAAACATTCTAGGTGAGGGCACGTGGTAGGTATAGGAAAGGTCCACATCACCTCCTGGTGACATCATCATGACTCACCACTTTGTCTCTTCGGGATTTGGAGCTTTAAAGTCACAGCACTTGCCTCCTCACGAAGTACTTCCACCCAAAGTACATGATCTCTTGACGTGTGTCCTTCGCAACGGACGGTTGCAATCTACTTCGGGTATTTTGATTTCTCCTCGATCACAGAACTTCCGAAGTGCTCTCGCTCTAGAGTTTTGGATCTTACGCCACCTGTCAACCTGGATTGGATGATTGTTGATCCTTTGCCCTTGAATCCAATGAATTAGGATATGTTTCCTCCTCAACGCTCTCCTTTTCTTTCTTGGACATGGATCTAACGTCCCAGACTCCTTCCAACAACAGATCTAACGACTATTGTCGCTCCTCCTTTTGAGCTTCGTTTCTCGAAACCCTTTCTCCTTAGAGGATTGCTTCGACACTTAGTCGACTTTCGGATCTGTGCACTCCTTGCAACAAATCTTAGCGTCCCTTCATGATAAAACTCAATCTATTTCTCCCGAGCTTTTTGGGTCAAAGAATCTGTCGATGCACTCCTTGCACCCAGGGACACTCTGAACCTCGAATTTTGTCCCTTTCGAAAACAATTCACTCTAAAAACTTTGTCTCGTTAACCACTAACATGGCCCATCCAGGCTCAGTGTTGAAACCATGGCTCTGATACTATATTGTAACATCCCCAACCACCGACATGCCAGACAATGCTACCATTGTTGAACATTCACACACACACATATATATAACATGCATTTTAATCAAAATTAAACACATAACATAGAGTTATTGTTACCATTTAGATTCAAACAATATTAACAATAAATTCACATGAAACGGAACACATGATACATTCAAGCATCAGTAGCACAAACATGCATAACGTATAAATTAAGCACAGATTGATACTTATCTTTTAAAGTGGAGTAACACCACCAACTACGTGCAGACCTTCCACAAACCTACCAACCTTAGACCACGTTTCTCATCATGCTCAACAGTGGGTCACCCTCGAGCTGGGACTAAGTTCCACCCATTGCAAGGGAATCCTAGACTAGGTTGAGGTTATAGGAAAACTACATAGTGCCACCGAAAGGATTCTCTCTAGGAGCCTTCTTACACCCACTACTCATGGACTCTCATTCCCTACATGTTTGTTCCACCTAGGAGTATACACCTTCACTGTCACACAGTCCATCGGCTACGTCACCTCCCTCTCAGGGTCTCGGCAATAGGCCGGATCATGAATTCTCAGAGCTCCGTAGCTGGTGCTGGAATCTCTTTGGGAGAAAACCACTTCCCAACAAACTCTCTCATCTCGAGAGAGCTGCTCATAAGCTTGACAACCTGCCACTTCAACCACGGGCCTGAAAACTCGCTTCTTCAACCTGTTTCAATTCAATTCCCGCAAGGTAAGGATAACAACAACAACAACAACATTTGATTAAATCACGGGTGACAACAACATCAAGGAATTGGGTATAGACATACAAAAATGACAACAGTCCACACTAAAACACATCATGGCTCAGGTAACACACAGGACAACAACCCAAACAGTTAAGGCACGAACTTGGATTTGCAGTGTGGATAAACCTAGGTTCATAGGACACACAGGTCGACTTCTCCCTTCCCACTGGTTTCTTATATGTGTGAGGTTATGCAAAGGGTAGATGCAGAGAACAACGAGTTCATGCAGAGGATGGAAGAATGAGAAGCGAACCCCCTCTAGGGATTGGCTCTTGGGTTTTTAACTACATGCACCCAGGTCGACACATGTCTTCCTGGAGCTGCATGCTCCCCATTTAGCATACGTTCATGTTTAAGAAACTTAGGACAACACTTGGTCAATTGTCTACCTTAGCCTTTAGGAAATAATAATAAATTATTATCACCTTTAGAGGTAAGCCCCCTAGCTTAGCCCCTAGGTCCACACACTTATCCTCCTCCCTTACCCAACCTTGTGGAAGATTATTCCCCTGTCACTCTTTCGTCGTGTTCAATTTGCATGCAATGATGTTTAATCTTTGTTAATGTTCTGCATGATTACATATACAAAAACAAGATCCTGGCCTTTAACACTTAGGCTCTCCGGCCTAGTAAATACATAAGCCCACCAACTTATCAACAATCGTCTCACTAGCCTAAAAAAAATGTTTACAATTCATAAATACATCATGGCTCGTCCTTGGGGATATTACAATCTTTGTTTCAGGAAGGTCACAAGTGATAGCTTTAAAGGAGCTACTGTGATTATTGTTCTTGCTATTGTTTTATTATTATTATAAAGAGTATTATTCTTGTATATTGTTTATCCCTTTTTGTTCTTGTTCCGGATAGGTCACAAGTGATAACCTTCAGGAAGCTATAGTGATGGTTGCAGGAGGCAACATATTAGATGAAACATGGGACAGACTATCCAAGTTGTATACATGACCGTATACATTCGTGTACCAAAGAAGATCAAGAAGAAGCTACTTTTCAGATACAAAGTATCTCATATGGAGATTGATTGTAAGGAGCAGAAGGCTCCAAAGATGATTGGACATTACAATAGAACTCACAGTAGACTTATTCAATGAATAATGAAGCCACCATGACAGGAAGAAAATTCATTTGAAGTATGACTCAGCTTTTCATATTAAGACTTGGTATTCAAAAACCAAGTATATCCTGCATAGACTATGAAGTTTTTGGNATTTTCATTTTACATTAGTATTGGATTCGACCTAGGGATATTACATTCGGGGAGTGGTGACGATGCTTGCTAATGCTTCTTGATCTTCTTTTCGTCTTAGGGGTCTTGCGACTCCCTGTTTTTCTTGCGTCAATCTCCTTATCCAACTTCTTTTCTATTATCTCCAAACTCTTCATCAACTTTAAGTTGAATTCTCCCTGTTTTTCCTTAGCTTTCATGAGCTTTATGTTATCTTCTCGATGAGTCTAGGTATCTTTCTGCAATCGATCAATGAGTTTTAACATATGCCCGTCCTTATCTATGTCTTCTCCATGTCCATTGCAGTTCGATCCTTCAACTCCCAAATGGGCATCCATTCCTTTTGCTTCATTCTCTGTATTGGAAGCAGTACGTGCCTCTTCCATTTATTTGTACTCAGTGGCAACTCTATTCGATTCTAGCACTCGTTAAACTTCTGCAAACACAATGTGCAGACAACCGGAACTTTTCAGGCCATCATTCCTTAACAAATCCCACAACATTCATAAACAAATCTGAATCAAGAAAACTTTCAAACTCCATTTTCTTTCGAGGCTCTTCTCTGTGAATTTTTTGGGCACTAGCCCTTTTCTCTCTATTCCCAACCCACGCGACCATGGGTCATGACCAAGCGCTAGATCAATATGCACTTACTCAGAACTTCGGGTTTCAGAAGTCTTCAAAGCACATCACAACCATTTTTCCGAGTTCCGAACTAATGAACTCGTGAAGTAGGGTGGATCAACGGTCTAAATCTACTCAACATCCGACGAATGACACTTACTATGGAACCTCAGGCGTCTGAGTTTCGGAACTTCGAAGCTTCAAGACTTCAGAGGATTTCACATATGCATATCCCAAACCGTTAATCTTCGAACATTCCCAATCACCTTTGGTGATGCCTTTACGTCACATCGTTGAGTGCTCTTCCAACTGTGGGGGCATGCAACGACGGTTTGGAGAAACCCGCCTTTCGTCCCATAATTATTCTGACGCTGACACATAACCCCTCGGTGAAACTGCAACTTGGATTGCGGGACGGCCTTGGATAATTAACTTCCTTGCAAATTGGGTCCCCACAATTCCTCCTGACCGTCGATCTGGATGTATCGTGATCAATGCCAGTGTGGGTCCTCTCACCTTTAACTACGTTATTCCACCTCAGGGCCCACATTGTAAAACTATAAACATTCTAGGTGAGGGCACGTGGTAGGTATAGGAAAGGTCCACATCACCTCCTGGTGACATCATCATGACTCACCACTTTGTCTCTTCGGGATTTGGAGCTTTAAAGTCACAGCACTTGCCTCCTCACGAAGTACTTCCACCCAAAGTACATGATCTCTTGACGTGTGTCCTTCGCAACGGACGGTTGCAATCTACTTCGGGTATTTTGATTTCTCCTCGATCACAGAACTTCCGAAGTGCTCTCGCTCTAGAGTTTTGGATCTTACGCCACCTGTCAACCTGGATTGGATGATTGTTGATCCTTTGCCCTTGAATCCAATGAATTAGGATATGTTTCCTCCTCAACGCTCTCCTTTTCTTTCTTGGACATGGATCTAACGTCCCAGACTCCTTCCAACAACAGATCTAACGACTATTGTCGCTCCTCCTTTTGAGCTTCGTTTCTCGAAACCCTTTCTCCTTAGAGGATTGCTTCGACACTTAGTCGACTTTCGGATCTGTGCACTCCTTGCAACAAATCTTAGCGTCCCTTCATGATAAAACTCAATCTATTTCTCCCGAGCTTTTTGGGTCAAAGAATCTGTCGATGCACTCCTTGCACCCAGGGACACTCTGAACCTCGAATTTTGTCCCTTTCGAAAACAATTCACTCTAAAAACTTTGTCTCGTTAACCACTAACATGGCCCATCCAGGCTCAGTGTTGAAACCATGGCTCTGATACTATATTGTAACATCCCCAACCACCGACATGCCAGACAATGCTACCATTGTTGAACATTCACACACACACATATATATAACATGCATTTTAATCAAAATTAAACACATAACATAGAGTTATTGTTACCATTTAGATTCAAACAATATTAACAATAAATTCACATGAAACGGAACACATGATACATTCAAGCATCAGTAGCACAAACATGCATAACGTATAAATTAAGCACAGATTGATACTTATCTTTTAAAGTGGAGTAACACCACCAACTACGTGCAGACCTTCCACAAACCTACCAACCTTAGACCACGTTTCTCATCATGCTCAACAGTGGGTCACCCTCGAGCTGGGACTAAGTTCCACCCATTGCAAGGGAATCCTAGACTAGGTTGAGGTTATAGGAAAACTACATAGTGCCACCGAAAGGATTCTCTCTAGGAGCCTTCTTACACCCACTACTCATGGACTCTCATTCCCTACATGTTTGTTCCACATAGGAGTATACACCTTCACTGTCACATAGTCCATCGGCTACGTCACCTCCCTCTCATGGTCTCGGCAACAGGCCGGATCAGGAATTCTCAGAGCTCTGTAGCTGGTGCTGGAATCTCTTTGGGAGAAAACCACTTCCCAACAAACTCTCTCATCTGGAGAGAGCTGCTCATAGGCTTGACAACCTGCCACTTCAACCACGGGCCTGAAAACCCGCTTCTTCAACCTGTTTCAATTCAATTCCCGCAAGGTAAGGATAACAACAACAACAACAACATTTGATTAAATCACGGGTGACAACAACATCAAGGAATTGGGTATAGACATCCAAAAATGACAACAGTCCACACTAAAACACATCATGGCTCAGGTAACTGATCTGAAAATAGAAGGCTGACTTGTTATGCTATGCAAGCACCCTCTACCTCATTAAATAAATCTTAACAGGACCTTGCTCCATGTGTTAAAAATGTGCAACTTGTTTATGTGTAAGGTTCTTGCCTCTTCTTGTCAATGTTCATGTGAGAAGAAAGGTTATTTTAAGTGATTAAATAGGTGTTATAAACCAATGTACAGCAATATAAAATGCAGCAAATAACACATCAAATCACAACAATACCAGATGATAAAGCAGTTCACCCCCTTTGGGCTACATCTGCTGGACCAAACCTCCCAAACTAGGCTTGTCCTCTTGTATTAAAAATGCTACAAATGCTAATACAAGAATATGAGTGTCTCTAAAGACAATTATGACTGTAAATACAGAATCATAGGATAGGAATTAGCTGAACATGCTCTTTCCCAAACACTAAACAGTGAAATTGTACCTTATACAGTACTTTCCCCAATTGGCACTAGTGGCCCTTTAATCTTGCATGGAGAATTTCGAGGTGAATATGACCTCAAATGGTTCTGAAACCTCTGCCATCAGACTCAGAAGGTCGAAAATAGCAGACATAGGCTTTTGAATCACCAAAAATGGATGGACATAGCCTCCAAACAGCTCAAGCACTGAAATGGCCCTGGTGGCCCTGGAACTTCCACGAAGCAAAATCACCTGCAAATGACCTCAGATGGCTCTGAAACCTGCTCCATTGGCTCCAGAAGGTCGAAGAGACCCAAAATCCACCAAAAAAAACGTCCAGAAAGGTTTCCTGTAGCTCCAGTTATCCCAATAACAAACTCTCCTTCTCTTTTCCCCAAAAAACTCCACTAAATTAGGCATAGCTGGAGTTAGTTAAGCTAAAAATAGCAAATGCGCCAAATAAGGCGGTCTCCGCCCAAAAATGCGCCAACCGTTTAACCCGACTGTTTGTAAATGTATCGGTCACAAGTGAAATGTAGTTATAACCGTGGCATTAAAATTAACCCCCGCGCGAATAGCCTTTGTACACAGGCGTGGTCACATGTCACCGGTTAAAACCGTGACTATATAATTAACCCCCGCGCATAATGCAATATATATTTATATATTGTCGAATGTCCAACATAATACCTCCGTGGGTTTTAAACCACATTCCGCGCGCAATGGTTAACAGTTCTAGTCATATCAATAAACTTGGAACCGTGGCTTTAGAGTTATGAATAACCCCACGCCATTTAACATAAGTGTTGGTCACATGTCAACACATATAACCGCGCGTTTAAATAAATGAAACCATACGTAATATATACGTTGATATGAAATGCCAAGTTTTAAAACCCACGCGCGCGCCGATACGGGGCGGGGTATGGTCATGTGTGTACATAATGTGACCGGGGGCTGGGGCTGCCCGGACCCCCGCGCGATAATACAAATAACTTCCATTTAAATAACCATTCAATCACATGGCCACTAAGAAACATAGCGCGACGCATTGGTGAAATGGAATTTCTTAAAGCTTTGACCGGAGGGGAAGTCGGGGGGTCGAACCCCGCGGCTTCATATAAATTTTAAACGACCAATTAGTCAAAATAGGGGTGCCACGTGGCAGCCCTTCATTGGGCCACGTGGCACCTTTCAATTTGCCAACAATATGCCACGTGTCACCACATAACTCGTCCAGCTGTCATCCAATCAACACGTGCCACGTCATCGCCATACAGTCCAGTCACAGGCTGCGTCATCCGTCCACGTCAGCCTGCCACGCAGGATGCTGACGTCACCCTGGTGCCACGTGTCACCCATCCAGTGGTGACACGTGTCACCTCAAGATTGGTCAAATTGCATGCCAAAAAGTCCAAAACCTCATGACACATGGCATCACCTGGAGCCGCCATGTGTCCTGTACGGACATCCACGCTAGTTGTACGGCCTGCCACGTCAGCTGTACGGCCTGCCCAGTCAGCATCCAAATTTTCCCTGTTTGGCTCGGCGAACAGACCTCGATAACTTCTCCATACGGACTCCGTTTGCGAAAATAAATATACCACCGAAATCAGGAGAACGAGACGGACGCAATGGCACCGTTTTCTTCAAATTCAGAGCACTTTGAAAATTGAGCAAATTTTAGACCCCTGGTCCAGATTCTGATCAGTAACACACAGGAAAACAACCCAAACAGTTAAGGCACGAACTTGGATTTGCAGTGTGGATAAACCTAGGTTCATAGGACACACAGGTCGACTTCTCCCTTCCCTCTGGTTTCTTATATGTGTGAGGTTATGCAAAGGGTAGATGCAGAGAACAACGAGTTCATGTGGAGGATGGAAGAATGAGAAGCGAACCCCCTCTAGAGATTGACTCTTGGGTTTTTAACTACATGCGCCCAAGTTGACACATGTCTTCCTGGAGCTGCATGCTCCCCATTTAGCATACGTTCATGTTTAAGAAACTTAGGACAACACTTGGTCAATTGTCTACCTTAGCCTTTAGGAAATAATAATAAATTATTATCACCTTTAGAGGTAAGCCCCCTAGCTTAGCCCCTAGGTCCACACACTTATCCTCCTCCCTTACCCAACCTTGTGGAAGATTATTCCCCTGTCACTCTTTCGTCGTGTTCAATTTGCATGCAATGATGTTTAATCTTTGTTAATGTTCTGCATGATTACATATACAAAAACAAGATCCTGGCCTTTAACACTTAGGCTCTCCGGCCTAGTAAATACATAAGCCCACCAACTTATCAACAATCGTCTCACTAGCCTAAAAAAAATGTTTACAATTCATAAATACATCATGGCTCGTCCTTGGGGATATTACAATCTTTGTTTCAGGAAGGTCACAAGTGATAGCTTTAAAGGAGCTACTGTGATTATTGTTCTTGCTATTGTTTTATTATTATTATAAAGAGTATTATTCTTGTATATTGTTTATCCCTTTTTGTTCTTGTTCCGGATAGGTCACAAGTGATAACCTTCAGGAAGCTATAGTGATGGTTGCAGGAGGCAACATATTAGATGAAACATGGGACAGACTATCCAAGTTGTATACATGACCGTATACATTCGTGTACCAAAGAAGATCAAGAAGAAGCTACTTTTCAGATACAAAGTATCTCATATGGAGATTGATTGTAAGGAGCAGAAGGCTCCAAAGATGATTGGACATTACAATAGAACTCACAGTAGACTTATTCAATGAATAATGAAGCCACCATGACAGGAAGAAAATTCATTTGAAGTATGACTCAGCTTTTCATATTAAGACTTGGTATTCAAAAACCAAGTATATCCTGCATAGACTATGAAGTTTTTGG
>JZKD02S1789400.1:0-20440 GCA_000966675.3 Picea glauca | reverse complement strand
TCCTTTTTTTTTTTTTCACTGTGCGGTGGATGGTCGATTGTCCTTGTACAACTTCAGTCAGCTCCCATTGATCATCCCTCTAAGTTATCCGCCTGATAAATATCTTAACTGTACTTCTCCTCCATCTGTGACAGATTTGACTACATATGGTCCTAACCAATGCATTATGAGCTTTCCTGGGTGTTGAAACGATTTGTTGTCATACATCAGTACTAGATCTCCTTCCTTGAACATTTTCTTCTTGATGTGTTTATCATGTCAAGCTTTATCTCTTGGTTTCTGAACTTGTTGGTGGAATCATTCTAAGATCCGATCTTCCTCCATGGTTAGTAGTTGATTCAGTATTTCTTGTATTGTGCCTCATTCTATCATTTGTGTGATTGTTGCTACGTGCAAGCTTGGTACTAAAAAATCTAATGGCACCACCGCTTCTTGGCCATAAACCAATTTAAATGGTGTGTTCCCTGTCAACTTTTTGCATGTAATATTGTATGCCCATAATACTGCTGGTACTTTGAGGTCCCAGTCATCTCTGTTGATGTTACATATCTTTGTCGGCGTGTTCTCCAGAATTTTTTTGAATGCTTCCACTATGCCATTTTCCTGTGAGTGATATGGTGTGCTCTTCTGATGATGGAATTCGAACTCTTCAGTCATAGCGTTGATGGTGTTATTTATGAAGTTTGTGCCTTGGTCGCTCATCAAGACTCTTGGGTACCCAAATCTAGTGATTACTTGTTCAAATAGAAAATCTGTTGTTGTTCCTGCGATGCAATCCTTCACTGGTGCGGCTTCCGCCCATCTTGTGAGGTATTCCATCATGGTGATAATGTACCTTGCTCCTGTTCTTTTTGTTGGTGGATTGATTGGTCCCACAAAGTCTATTGCCCACTTGTCGAATGCTTGTAATGTTACTTGTGGTCGTAATGGCATCTCGTCCCTTCTGTTGGGTTTGCCTACCCTTTGACAGACATCGCATGTTTGACAGTACTCCTTTGAGTCTCTATGAATCGTTGGCCACCATAGTCCTATGCGCAATACCTTCTGTTTGGTAGCTTTACCTACGTAATTTCCTCCTGCTATCCCCTCACAGGCTTCTGCTAACACTCGTTGTCTTTCGTGTTCTAACACATACCTTCGCAAGATGTTATCTACGCCCATATTATATAGATGTCCTGCAATCAGTTGATAGTCAATGATGCAGACTACCAGGTTTTTCCTCTACGCAATGTTATATCATTGTGGCGCAGTACCTATGCTTAATTATTGAATGATGTCTGCGAAGTATTCATCATCAATCTATATTGAAAATAACTGTGCATCTGGAAAGTTGTCTTCTAAGTTTGTAGGTTATTCTCCATTGGTGACCCTTGATTGGTGGTCATGTCCTATGTTCAATTTTCCTGGCTTGACTATTACTTCAAAGTCAAATTATTGAAATAGTAGTAACCATCAATTGATTCTCCCCCCCCAACACTGGCTTGTTGACTAGGTATTTTAGGGCTGAGTGATCTGTGAACATCTTAAAGTGGTTTCCCAATAAGTAGTGTCTAAATTTTTGTAGTGCATAGACCATAGCTAGGCCTTCTCTTTCTATCATGTTATAGTTTTGTTTAGAGTCTGATAAATTTTTGCTCACAAATGTTATCGGGTGTTCCAAGTCTCCCGATCTTGGTTGTGCCAAGATAGCTCCAATTGAAATGGTTGATGCATATACATGTACGTGGAATGTCTTCTTCCAATCTAGAAAGACTAATATCAGCAGGGTAACCATCTTTTCCTTCAGGGTATCCAACCCATGTTGACACTCGTCATTCCACTGAAACTTTGTATCCTTTCTTAGCATCTTTTCCGTCGGTGCAGTGATTTGCGTGTATCCCTTGATAAATTTCCTATAGTAACCTATGTGTCCCAACATCGCTCTTAGTTGATGGACTATTTTTGGTGGTGGTAAGTTAATGATGACTGCAATTGTTGCAGGATCTACGAGTAAACCTTGTTTGCATACTATATGGCCCAATAGTATCCCGAACAGTGTTCCAAATATGCATTTCTTTATATTCAGTGATATCTGACACTATCTGCATCTTTCCAACATTAGTTGTAAGAATTCTACATGGTATTTCAACAAACTGTAGACTGTCCAATCATCCAGGTATACTTCGAGAAACTGGTGGATGAATTCCTTAAACGCAACAATGACTACTCTAGAAATTATTGTTGGTGCATTCTTTAGTCCAACCGACATGATTGTGTACTAGTAAGATCCCCATTTTATCGCAAACGTGGTCTTGTATATGTCTTCTTGTGCTATCTTGATCTGATGGTAGCCTAAGAATCCATCAATGAATGAGTAAGCTTCATGTCCTCCTACGTTCTCTAGCACTTCATCTGTGAAAGGTGTAGGGAATGGGTCATGCACGCATGCATTGTTCAACTTCCTCAAGTCAATGCATATCATTATCCCTCCTTGTTTCTTGTCCTGTACTACCATCGGGCTTATTCATTCTAATTCTTCGACCGGTTCTATGATGCCAACTTCGAGCATCCTGTTGATCTCATCTTTGACTTTCTGTTTATATATAGGGTTCAGTCTATATGGTCGTTATCTGATCGATCTTGATTCTGGCCTAAGTGGTATATTCATCTCTCCTAATTCTTCTGTTATACCCTTAATCTCTGTAAATGTTGTGGGAAATAAGTCATTGTACTCACGCAACAACTTTGTGATGCTTTCCACTATTTTCTCATCCCAACAATCTCCAAAGCTAGCCATTTTGAGATGCTCGATTGTCCCAATGTTGACTTTCTTTACTCAAATCGGTGTGGAAATGACTTTTGATTCTATTGTTGGTCCTTCCACATCTCTTTCACCTTATGCTTCTTCTATTTGAATATTGCACGAATCGTCTTCATCTGGTGCTTCCTCTTGCACATGGTAACACAATAACAGTTCCTTGATTGTATGTTTGTTCCGTTGTCGATCTTCTGTGATAAGTTCTACTTCTGGTACTTTGATGAATATCACTCCTCTTATATGTTTGAGAGTTGCATCTATGTTGGGGTTCTCATGCTCAAATGAGAAAGTGATTGTGAAACTATGTTGCAATGTCATCCATGTCATAGTCCTTTGCACAATTCCTGGTCTATATACCAGTTCATTGGTATGCCCTCTAAAGTGTGTATGAAATGATGAGGCCATTCCTCTGGGGGTGTCAATTTCTAGAGTGTTTTACACTCCACCAAGTGTTATGTTGGTTCCCTTTGTCCATCATACTTCTATTGTTTGTTGTTTTTCTGTTCTGCGATGAACTTTATTCGCAGTAACCGCTTACATTGGTACCAATATGTGATTGTCTCTTTGTGTCTGCCCCACCATATTTTGGGTGTGTCCTTGAGTTCTATATCAAGTGTTAACAGTCTCTGGTTCTCTAATAATTCATATTCGTACTGTGTCAAGAATGTTTCCAAATCATTTATTCCATGAAAACTGGGTGGTTCTCTGATTTTTGTGCCTACCCATCTTACTGCACGGTCTATTCTTGCACATCTTCTCGTGGACACTTTCTGTAGCCTTTGTTGCTAGTTTTCTAAATCGGTATCTAAATCTGTTGCACATGAAGTAATGCTCCACCAACTGAGTATCCCACCTACAGTTGGGTTCACGTAATCCTCATCGCACGCAGTTGTTCTTTACAACTGGCCAATTTCCTCCAAGTCTAGGCAAGTAGGTTTTACAAACCTCTCCCCTTATGATGGGTCTAATGGCCCGATGACCCTGTATTCTCCTGACTCAAATGTCATTTTCCTAGTCTTCAAGTTGATTATGGCCTAGTTTTCCAACGCCCAATCTAGACCAAGCAATGTCGGGTAAGGTGTTTTTTTGTCCACTATTTCAATGACTTTGAAATCATCTTTAGTGCGCACTCCATCTAGGTCGACTGTCACTCCTTGCAGTCTACCTATTGTTAGGACTCTATGTTGGTTTGTCAGTTTCAATTGAACATGTGAATATCCTAATGTGGGTTCTCCCATGCATTGCCATGTCTTCTTTGGTAATACATTAACTTCAAATCTTAGATCTAGTATAATGTCTCCCATGTTGAAATCTCCAATGTTGGCATTCAATCTAAACTCCCTACTTGTTCTTCTTATTGTGTGTAGGTGATTAACCATTTTTGGTTCTAGCTTCCCTTCCGTCTCAATGCTACATTTTTCTAGTATGTTTTGTAATATTTTCACAGATGATGGATCAATTAATACCTTTACACATGATTGCAAAAATCCTTTGACGGTACTTACTTGTCCCATAGAATGTATTTCGCTGGTATGATCCAATAATGGAGGCATTTCATACTCGGGTGCTTCCTTGCTTTTTTGTGAAGTTGAAGTCGTCGCAATGTATTCCTTATGAAATTCTTGTCGGGATTGCTTGAATATCTCCTTTTCCTTCTGTGCGTCGAACTACTTCCTTGGTTCGACATTCTTTCTCACCCATTTATTTTGTGTTGGCTCTTGTCAAACAATGTCATCCCCTATTTTCGCTCCTCCGTGAGTAACTATATTAATGTTTCATCCTTCATTCCTTGCTTCGGCTGAAATCCACTAAAAATTCTAGTTATTGTGGTTCCTCTTTTCATGGATCTTTACTAGTAGTGTCAAACATTCTTCTGTATCGTGGTCCGATGCATGACAATACATACAAGATGCTGGTGGAAGTGGACATTCCCTTGCATAATGTCTTGGTTGCTGACAATTGTGACACACTATTGGTCCTCGACCTCATCTGAAACCTCCTCTTTCTCGTCCTTTGCCTATGTATCTTCCTCTATATCCTCTCGGTGCATTATACTGAGGCAACTGATTATACTACGCGGTATTGTACTCATGTTGTGTTGCATTGTATTGTGTCTGGAAATTATTGTATGGTTGTTGTGTAGTATTATACTCCTGTTGCGCAGTGTTGTATGGAGATGGAACTTGATTGAACTGTGGTGTTGATTTCCCACTCGTCATTTTGGCATGTACTCTATATGTGTATGATGTCCTTTCTCGCATCAACTCCATAGTTCTACAATCTTTTTCGTTGTGGCCCACTGATTTGCAAAAGGTGCAATATGAGCTCTTTGGATTTGTCTTGTATTTTTGCATCATTGTACAGTGATAAGGGTCATGACCTGGTTTCTTGCAAATTTCACACCATAGTCCTCCTTTTGGTAACATATTTGGAATTATTGCTGCCATATACTGTGTGAATGTTGGACATTCGTTCTTATGGTGGCCTTCTGTTCTACATGTGGTACACCAAACAAATTCTCGTTTTTCCTTGTTCTTATTATGGTTCAGCTGAAACTTTAGGTTCTTCAAATCCTCCTTCATTTCTTCAATAGATGGGTCTGTCTGACGGTACTGGTTTTCTTCCAGTTGCAAGGCTACCTGCAGAGCCTCTGCCTGCGTTTGAAATTTTTGTTGTCGTAAAGGGTATTTTAAGTGTGGGAGTAGTGAGTTGACAAACAGGGGCCGATGTTGCATATCGGTCATGAGATATTTTAACTTTCCCTTCAATCACTTGAATATATGATCAATCTCCCATATAGATTCTCCTAGTTTCTTTCGGATTTTGATCATCTCATTCATGTACTGGTCTTCTGAGCTTGGCTTCTGGAACATGTTTATCAGTAACTTCTTAATGTCTGTCAGTGTCCTTATCGTCCCAGGGGAACTTTTGTGTCTAAGCTCATGTACTAGCCTAGTGCACAGTCTCTTAGCATAATCACTAGCTACGCAAGTTTGGTATCTTCATCAGTGATCTGTTTTTCTTCCCAGATATTTGCACAAATAAACAAATGCTTCTCAGGGTCTTCTATTGCTTCTCCTTAAAATTTTGGTAACCTAATGGTGGGATCATGTTCTGCCATTCTGAATGTTGAACTACTACTTCCGCGCGGTGTCGATACCTGACTAGTGCTACCTGAACTGGCTCCTCCAGTTTTTGTTCATTGTGTACATGTACTTCTTGTTGTCTGATTATTTCTGAACTTTTGTTGTCTAAACAGTGGTGTTCTCTTTGGTGTATTAGTCGCACATGGGTTTATGGGTTTCACACTGACATTAATATGGATAGGATGGTTGCCTCATCCTCCCACTCTTGGACCTCTTGTCTTCCTCTCATATGTCGCGCGAAGGATTTCCTCAATCTGCTCCATAGCCCAGAGATCCTCTACCTCTTCCTCATCACTCTCCAAGCCTTCGACTCTCTTCTTTCTATTCACCTTTTATTGGAAGGGTACTCCTCTACACGTATTTCTAGTTATCTCCATGATATGTTTGACCTGGTTGTCATCCATAATGATTGGGTCCAAAGGTTCCTTCTTCTTGCCCTTATCCTTTCCTCCTTCCATTTCTCCTCTTTTTGTCAGTGCTTCCCCCCTTCCCCTATGCATGCAGGAAAGTTTAGATGTCTGATTCCATGGACATTACACCTTTGTTATATAGTAGTATCTTAATAGAAGTATATAGCGATCGAATGTACCTTCCTCTAGGTCCACATAGAAACTCTTTCTCCTCTATGCTATACGATTTCGTTGTTTTGACTGCAAACTCTTTTATAAATCCTGCCACAATGTTATCCAGCCAAAAATCTACTGTGTCGGTGAATTTGTTGTTCACCTGCTGCAAATGCTCAATCTGTACTAGGGTCCAATCTAGCTGTCGAAACCGATTCGTTGTGTGGTTATCCTTCAACCTTAGTATCCACTCCTGCAAGAGATGTGGAAAATTACAGAAAAATACTTCATGCAAATAAGGAAACACATATTTCTCAAGATATTTACGAGGTGTTAGTCTAGGGTTTCTATTATATTTTTGTGCAAACTCTATATCCTTAGTTCTTAGCCAAGTTTCTATCTCTTCTTTTGTGGGATTCCATGGTCTCAACATTCCCTTATAATGGCTCATTGGTCTCTTCCCTAATATCTTCTCGATCTGCCTCCAACATATTTTTGACATGTCTCTGCTACTCAATCCTCTCTTGTTCCTTCCAACGAAAACATAACCATTTGTTGGTTAATCTACCTTCTATATTATATGAGTTTGTATTGACCCAAGGTTCATGTATTTCAGGTTTCCAACAAAGCCTCTAAAACTATTGGCCCTCCTGGTAAACCAGAAGGCAACACAACACACAGAATGCACCGCGCAGTCTCACCCGAGATAGCTTTAATGGGTGTTTGTAAGACTCAAATGTTTACAGCCTAGGATTGAGTGTGAGATAAGAGAGCAATGCATTGGATCATTATTATAACTTGTAAATGCAACCTACTATTATTCACGACTAAGCAGTAGATCCAATAGATTATTCCCTCAATATCGCAACAACATTTAACAGGCAATATAATAACTCATTCATTCAACATAATAATAACCATTGAAGATGATAAAGATATGCAAGCATTCATCACATAAAATAGATGTTACTGTGGTTCACCCCCTCCTGGGATACGTCCACAAATATTTGTCTCTCAACTCTTTATTATAATATTCTCGCATCTACAGTGTCGTGCGCTTACAACTCTTCTCAGTTGGGTAAGATCTATATGAGGTGAACTAGATCGCATCAGGCTCCACAGCCTGTGATCTAACCCTCAAGATCTACCTTCCTTCGTCCTCTCTAGCTCAACATCTTATACAAAATAGGTCTTACAAAAAAAAATTACCTATCACATCAACTCGTGCGTAACTACAATAGCATAATAATACTCCGAAGTGAACCATCCATGATGCCTAAGCATCTATATTTATACATTTCAGGCTCTTCAGTTGTTTACAATACCTTACCAAAACCATAACCCTACCATCGTTAGGTCTTCCTCCCATGCGTGCATGTTGTTCTTCATTCCAATTGTTGCTTTATTTACATGCGCATGTGTTGTTCTTCCTTCCAGGTGTTGCTTCCCTTGTGCATGCTTTCTTTCTCAAAAACCACCATGTTTTTCCACTTTGTCTTGCCTCCAACAGATTTAACACCCACCTTTTCCAATACTTCAAAAGGAACATACCGCAAATCCTTGATCTTCTTACCAAGACCCTATATCCTTTCTTTATTCAAATTAAACCAAACTATGTCTCCCACCTTAAATGTTTTCTCAATTATTTGTTGACCATGTCCAGCCTTGTACTTTTCCTATGATTTCTTCAATGTCTCGTGTACTTGCAAATTGATCTACCTAGTATTTTCAACAATTTTTTATGCTTTCAATGCATCTCCTATGATGTATTCAATCACGCCTCCTTGTTGTCCATATACAACATCCAAGGGTGATGGTGGAAAACACAAAAAACAAGTTTCAAAAGGGGACTTACCGATAGAACTATGGAGTGCTATGTTATAAGAGTGTTAAATATAAATCAAATTTCCATCCCATGTATTTGGATGCTTCTTATTATAACCCCTAAAAATATAAACTAATGTCATGTTGATGAATTATATCTACCCTTTTGTTTGTGGATGGAAATTTATATATCTCTTCATCTTGATGCTCATCTTTTTCCAAAGTGTAGTCCAAAAGGAACTGAGAAATCCAATATCCCTATCTGAAATTATCCGCCTGGTATCCCAAAGTGTACCCAAACCTTTTCAAAGAACATGTTTGTTGCTTCTTGTCCTTTGATGGTATTTTTACAAGGCATAAGAATCCATATCTTGTTGAATTTGTCAACTACCACAAACAAATAGTCATTTCCCTTCTTGGTTGTTGGCAAACCACCCAAAACATCCATGGCGATGTTATCCCATGGTATAGGGGGTATAGGTAAGGCACAGTATATATATTTCTTTATGTTACTAGGATTACTCGTACAACAAAGTATGCATCCCCTAATAAACCAAGTTACATCTTCTTGCATTCTGAGACAATACACTTACCTCTATAACTTAGAAATTGTCTTCCCAACAAAAATATGTCCTACAACCCTTGAGGTGTGATCCTCTCTGATAAGAAATAATATTTCACCTTTAGGAACACAAAGTTTTTCTAACTTGTAGAGAAACCCATTCTGGAGATGATAGTCATCCTTACCGCCACCTAATTCTAGATGAATTCAGCCCTATAGTTGTTGAAACATGTCTTTAAATTCATCATCTTCCAAGTACTCCTCTTTGTATGCATCATGTGTAAAAGGATCCATGTGAATAAGACTTCCAAAAGTTGTAATCTTGAATGTGGGTTGCCTTGAAAGCATGTATGTCAACTTATTAGTATTTCCCTTCTTATATTTGATGACTAGATGAAATTGCTTCAAAAACCCCATCCACTTGTAGTGTCTAGTTTGTTGGATCTTACTCTAGGACTGCAAATACTTCAATCATCATTGATCAATGTGTATATGGTTTCCATGCCATCAGATAGTGCTTCCACTTCTTAATATCTTGAACCAAGGCATAGAGTTCCTTATCATATTTAAGGTATTTCAGGACTCCACCGTGAAACATTTCATAATGATATTATAATGGATTAGTACCTCCCTACATTAAGACTGCTCCCATATCATATCCACTTGCATCTGTCTCCACTTCGAAAGGATTATACAAATCATGTAATGTAAGAATTGGTGCTTGACTAATTTTTTGTTTCATCTCATTGAAAACTTTATGTTGATTCTTCCCCCACTTGAAACTCTTACCACTAACTCTTATGAAATGAAGTGACATAACTACAATTAAAAATAATGTGATCTGTCAACTATCATGGATATTCCATTGGAACAGTTCATCACAACATATATGATAAATAAAATTGAAATCTACACTATGAAGGTTAAATTCCTTTAGATTTCAAAATATTTAGTTACTGATTGTATGCTTATGCATGAAATAATAAAATGAGGAAAATAGAGAACAATACAGTACAATCACACACCATCCACAGATAATACAAATATTTGCTTTGGGAAACCATTATAGGAGAAAATCCAACTAGAAGGTGAGGTTGCTCTGTTCTCTTTCTCTAGTATGGAAATAATGAAAGTACAAAGGAGAAGGCACTCTCTACGGAGTCACCTGAGACTTGTGTCCTGTTAGGCTGCTACAAAACATTAACCCTATATGTTATGCTCTCAAATTTCCCACTCTCAGTTGTTCTACTCTGTATGGAAAAAAATACAATAACATCGAATGGAACCCCTTCTCCTCCTAGTGGCCCAATATTTAACATAGCTTGATAGCCATCTAGGGGTAGTTTTTTTACTTCCTCAACCCTCAATTGTGGCAGGGTTTTGAAACTTATAGAGTCTTCTTGAAATTCCTCACATGGATAGCTCCATATGCATGATTAATGGGGGTTGATGTGGAATCCTCTCGTACCATGGTGGTCAAACATGATAGGTCAACTTGTGGGAGGTATAATTTTTTTATACAAACTCCAATTAACGCAAGGTATGCAAATCATTGGAAAGATTTCAGAGTGTAGAACACCTTCAAGGGGCTGTGTGAAATTTTTGGTCACCAGAACCCAAACAAACACCGTTCAATTCCTCAAAATGGCTCAGGAAGGATCCAAACCCCAATTTTCCAAACTGGGATCTACCACTAAAATGGCCCTGCAAGTTAATTACTCCAATTTTTTCCACTCTCAAAGCATCAAGATAGATGAAAAATAATATAATGATCCAATATGGATCATAAATCCCCATTTAGAGAGGCTTTTGGTCTCCAAAATATTTATTGAATGAGGTGAGGAAATTTTCATCTACCTTCTCCATGGAGTACCACTTTGCTTTTCCTAGAGGTTATCCTTTCAACCTAATCTGCCAAAGGTCACGTTTCCCTTGTCTTGTACTTTTGGACCGCTTCTGTAAAATCGTATGCTCTTCTAACTCTTCTTAAGAATTTGGTGTTAAGTCCTCTATGGAAGGTAGGACCTGCTCCTCTTCCCAATCCAACATGGAAAGCTCATAGAGTTTGAGATTCTCCACATTCACTATTAGGTAAATGTGTATGTATGGTGGTAGACTGAGTATGTAGGAATTATCTCCTATCGTTTCCAATATCTCAAAAGGACCATACCGTAGAGCCTTGATCTTCTTACCAGTACCCTATAGCCTTTCCTTATTTAGTTGTAACCATACTTTTCCTCCCACTATAAATTTTCTCTATGTTCTGTGTTGGTCATGTCTATCCCTGTACTTTTCCTATGACTTCTTTAGTGTCTCTTGTACTTGCAAATGGATCTTCTTGATCATCTTTTTATGCATCTCCTGTGAGGTCCTCCCTCACTCTTCTTTGTTTTCCATATACAAAATTTAAGGGTGAAGGTGGTAGATACCCAAAGAAAGTTTCAAAAGGTGACTTACTAGTAGAAGTGTGGACTACTCTATTATAAGAGTGTTGTATATAGATCAGATTTTCATCCCAGGTCTTCTAATGCTTCTGATTGTAACCCCTCAAAATATGCACCAAAGTCATGTTGATTACTTCCATATGCCCATCTGTCTGTGAATGGAATGTTTTGGACCTATTCAATTTAGTGTCCATATTCTCCCATAATGTACTCCAAAATACACTAATAAATTCGGTATCCCTATATGAGATTATGTTCCTTGGTATCCCAAAGTGCATCCAGAACTGTTCAAAGAAATTGTTTGTTGCTTCTTTTCCATCGATGGTATTTTTACAAGGCATGAGAATTCCCATTTTGTTGAACCTGTCAACTACAACAAATACATAGTCATGTCCCTTCTTGGTAGTTGGTAAATCTCCAACAAAATCCATGGAAATACTTTCCCAAGGTCGAGTGCGTATAGGTAAGGGATGTTATAGATATTGCTTCCTCTTATTGGGATTGATGGTACAACAAAGTATACATTCTCTAATATATTGTGCTACATCTTCTTGCATTCTAGTCTAGTACACATACCTCTGTAAGTTGGAAACTGTGTTCCCAACATCAAAATGTCTTGCAACCTTTGAGCTATGATATTCTCTGATAAGTTGCAATCATTCACCTTTAGGAACACAAAGCTTATCGAGCTTGTAGAGTAGACCATTCTGGAAATGATAGTCAGCCTTGTTTTCACCTTATTCTATATGAATTTTTCCTTGCAACTGCTGAAACACCTCTTTGAAGTCCTCATCTTCTTTGTATGCCTCTCTTTATGTGTCATGGGTAAAAGGCTCCATGTGCATCAAATTTCCCAAAGATGTAATGTTGGATGTGGGTGGTTGTGAAAGCATGTTTTCCAACTTATTTTTTCTACCCTTCTTATACTTTATGAACAAATCAAATTGACATAAAAAAAACCATCCACTTGTAATGCCTAGTTTGTTCTAGCTTACTCTGGACCTGCAAATACTATAGTGGCTTGTGATTTGTGTGGACTATGGTGTCCTTTCCCATCATATAGTGATTCCACTTTTTGACAGCTTGTACCAAGGCATAAAAATCCTTGTTGTAGGTAGGGTAGTTGAGAACTACTCCATTAAATACTTCATAATTATAGCATACGGTCCTTCCTCCCTACATCAGTATTGCTCCCATGACATACCCACTTGCATCTGTTTCCACTTAAAAGGGTTTATGCAAGTTTTGTAGTGTGAGAAATCGTGCTTGACTGATCTTTATTTTTATCTAATCAAAGGCCTTGTGTTGATTTTTCCCCCACTAGGAACTCTCACCACTGGTTCTTATGGCATTGAGTGGTGCATATAACGATGAAAATGAAGCTATGAACTTCTGCAAATACTGTGTTTCCCCCAAAAAAATCCCAACTTCAGTGAAATTTGTAGGAACTAGACATTTCATGATGGTCTCCATATTCATGTGATCTATCTTGAGCTCCCCTCCACCGATCACATACCCCAAATACACCAAATATTGTTGAGAAAACTTGCATTTATTGAGATTGGTCAATAGTTGGTGCTTATTCAAAGTCTCTAAAACATGCATAAGATGTGATAGGTTCTCCTCCCAGGTAACATTATAAACCAATATGTCATCCAAATAGACAATAACAAATGAATCTAGATAAGGGCATAAAACATCATTCATTAGTCTCATAAATGTAGTCGGTGCATTGCATAAACCGAATGGCATAACCAACCACTCATAAAAACCTTGCCTTGCCTTGAAGGAAATCTTCCAAGTATCATCTTCTTTGACTTGTACCTGGTGATATCCTGATTTCAAATCCATCTTAGTGAAGTACTTGGCATGCTACAGTTGGTCCAACAGATTATTGATCCTTGGTACAGGGTAACGATTCTTCAGTGTAATCTTATTCAATGCCTTGTAATAAATACACATAATCCAAGTTCCATCCTTCTTTGGAACAATTATGATGGGTGACCCAAAAGGTGAGGTAATTTTTTGAATCACACCTTACTCCAACAACTGCTATAATTACTTCTTCACTCCATTCGCTTCTATAACATAATATCTATATAACCAAATATTCGACAATGGGGAGTCTAGAAATAACTATATTTCATGCTCCACATCCCTCTTCGGTGGTATCCCTTTAAGATCCTTGAAAACCCCTCTATATTCCTCTAGAAACTCCTCAAACTAATGTTTCTTCTCTTTAGTACACTCATCTATGGATTCCTTCACTCTCATTGACTCACCATCAAATTGATATTCTCTTAATAAAAGAAAAACATATTTCTTACTAGAACTAATCAACTTCTTGGCTTGGTTGGAACTTACCAGTGAGCACTTTGACTTGCTTTTATGCATGTTGATGATGTAGGAATTCACATCCTTGATCACTCAATACTAGTTGGATCTCTGCATGAATATCACATCCCTCATATACATGTAAGGGATTCCAAACACTTCTCCACATACATCAAGTGGAACTACATCCAATTCCACTTCATCAATAAAATCAACACTTATAACAAATTTAACCTTACATGGTTTTGTTACCTTTATCTTTGTATCGTTGTTTACCCAACCCAATGGATAGGGGATAGAATGATCGTGAACCTCCAATCTAAGCTTTCTAACCAAATCCACTGCTATGAGATTAGCTTGTGAACCATAATCGAACAAAGCATATATCTTGGTCTTCTTCACTTGAATGTGGAAAAGCTTGGTCATCTCCTTCTCTTCCTGGTGATGAAGGCTACTCAGATTCACCTCCTTCTACACAAATGTGTAGACAATATTTTCATCCACATCCAAGCTACTTTCAACATGATGGCTTGAATTTTTGGCTAAAAGGTAATTTTTCTTTCCATCCTTATTGTAGTTCTTCGGGTTCAACTTTGTATGCAATTTCCAAAAAATTTCCTCGGTGTGGCCATCAATGTTGCCATGATTGCAATGGTTGTTGGGATCTTTGCACTAATGTGTAGTGGTTGTTGTATTCTTATATTTCTCCCCTTTCCACTTCTTCTTCCCCTCCTTGGAAGCTTCTTGGTTCTCTTTATGCTTCGAACCACTTGGATGCCCCTTATTTTGGCCTATGTCTTCTAGATATTGTACCCACACACATGCCTCATACATTGTCATTGGATTGAAGAGAATCACATACCATAGATGATTGTGTAATCCCCCTAGATACTTGAGGAGTACATCTGGGTTCTTGGGAGATATACCCAGCATGATGGCCATATTTATGAACTTAGTGGTGTACTCCTGTATACTCTGCCCCTACCTCTTCCTGAAGTGATGCCACCAGATACATTGGTCCTCTACATACCTAATAGAGTAGAATTGGGACTTGATGAGGGTTTTGAAGTCTTCCCACCTAGTTACTGGTGGATCACCCTCCAGCCTAAGTGTTTTCATATGGATTTCCCACTAGGTTAAACCATGGACCTCTAATTTCAATCTATCGAATGAAATATTCTACTCTTAATCTATATGGTGAACGTTAAAATAAACTTCTAGTTGTTTCAACCAATGATTCATTTTTAATGCATCAATATCACCTTGGTATTGGCTTTATGTCCACTTTTGCTTCCATCTTGAATAGGGGATTGTGAAGGGTTCTCGACACTTGAACTCCGCTTCTCTTTCTAAAAAAAAATCCGCAAATCCTTTCCTCAGTATTCTTGATCTCCCGATTTTCCCTCCTATCTGATATCTAAGTTAGAGCCTCCATTATCTCTGGATGGTCTAAGCTTTCTTTCTATAGTCTCCATGAGGAGGTTCATATTGTGACTGATGTCATAAACTTGCGCTTCCAAACTCTCAAGCCTCTCTTCTGTTGGATCTTGAGGGTTGTTATGAACGTACTCGTCCACCATCCGTAGGGTTTCTATGACTTCTCTTTAAGTCGATTCCTGGATACTGAAAATTCCCAAAAATACCCAAAATAAAAACATGCTCTGATACCAAAATTATTTGTAATTTGTTGTGGATATTTCATTGGAATAGTTCAACCATAACAGATCTGATAAATAAAACCGAAATCTACACTATGAAGGTTAAATTCCTTTAGATTCCAGAATATTTAGTTATTGGTTTTCTTCTTATGCATGAAATAGATAAAATGCGGAAAATAGATAAAAATAAGTGCAATCACACACATTTCACAAGATAACACAAATATTTTCTCTAGGAAACCCTTACAACAGAAAACCCAACTAGAAGGTGAGGTTGCTCTGCTCTCTTTTCTCTGGTATGGAAATAATACAAGTACAAAGGAGAAGGCACTCTCTATGGAGTTACCTGAGACCTATGGCCTGCTAGGCTACTACATAAAATTAATCCCCTCTTTTATGCTCTTATATTTCCCACTCGCATTTTCTATGCTATGCAAAGGAATAAAATACAATAACATAGAATGGAACCCCTTCTCCTCCTATTGCCTTGGTATTTAAGATAGCCCGATAGTCATCTAGGGGTAGGTTTTTAACTTCTTCAACTCTCAATTGTGGTGGGGTTTTGAACCTTATAGAATATTATTGAAATTCCTCACGTGTCTAGCCTCATATGCATAAATAACGAGGTCTGACCTGGCATCCTCTCGTACCATAGTGGTCAATGCGATAGGTCAACTTGTGGGAGGCATAATTTTTTCATACAAACTCTGAATGACGCATGGTCTACATCATTGGAAAGGTTTCAGAGTGTACAAAAATGTCAAGTGGGTGGGAACAAGTTTTGGACACCATAACCCCAAAAAACATCATTTAATGCCTCAAAATGGATTTGAAAGGTTATGGACCCCAATTTTCCAAACTAGGACCTGTTGTTATAGGATAAATCGGTATATGCGAACATTAACAKATCTCCCTAGATCCACCTAGATATAGAACAAAACAGGACAGGACATGAAACTTCCCCTAAGTTACAATCATTGAATTTGTCATTGGATRAGGAATAAGTGACATACCTTTAGATATCGCTTCCTTATGTCTTTGTTGTCCCTGCTTCACTTTGRTGGCCTTGTGATATCAGATCTACAACGACACAAATYGACCAAGGTGAAAGAAACAATAATACATTCAATGAAGACCTAAACATGTGATCAAGGAGTCATGTAATAAAATAAGAGTGATTTTATGGGAAAGGGGCATGCCACTGTATTATATTAAATGAAAGTAGAAGATACAACCGGATTGCCTTGATGTCACAAGATTCCTTTCAATGGTCCTTCATTCCAACACACACACTTGCTCCACACTTGCATGAAGAAGATCCACTATGGCTTGATGGAAAAATGGAGGCCTCAAGCATCAATTCAAAGAGGATTCCTCACACAATTCTGAACCTATTCTTTCATCAATTCTCTATTCAATGTTGCTTAACCTCTTCCTTGAGAAACCTTTCATTATATAGGAGAAGGAGAGATGGTTTAAAGGGATGAGGATGATCCCACTAAATATGAGAAGTCAGTAGGATGCCAACCATGCGAATACCAACTCATTTTCTAGAAGATCCTCTTCTAGAACCTTCGTAACCTCTTCTCCCTTTTAATCTTTGAAGCAGGTTCGTACCCTACTTATAGAGCAAATTGCGAACATCTCACAATCCAAATATAGAGTAGCCTGCGATAATCAGGGTTTCTCGCACCCTACAATACATGTAGCCTGCGAACTCATCTTAAAAATATGCTTTGTAGAAGAAGACAACAGTCACTTTTCTCAGGCAAAAGGTCCTTATGAGAGCCTGAACACATAACTGTAGAGACATCACTAGAGTGACCAAAATAATGTGTAACAGAATTCCCCCCAAAGTATGAGGTTGGAACTCGTGACAACCGAAATACTTTGCAAAATGTGTGTGTGTGTCAAAAACAAGGATCGCACCTAATTAGAAACCTGCAAACAATCAAGCATATGCAGAATATAATGCCAATTCTGAAGTAGGCATTCCCATGCTTAGACCATAAATGGATGAAATCACAAATGTATTCCATGGCCACCAATCATACACCGTGGATCCATGTCACCAAAATGCTACATAGACACCAGAAATACACTGTGGATCTATGTTAGAATACTCAGATTAGGACATAGCCACGTGACATACAATGTGGATCTATGTGTCGATACAAATCATAAATACTCCATCACAACCTAGACCAAAAAGATGAGACCTGGGGTCTTCAATCCCATCGTCTGAAAGTACAAATCTAGCCATGTGATTACATGTGTCGAAGTCAAACATGGTAGAAACCACTTGATTATTGATCATTGATGAAAACCGTTAACAAGTGCGAGGGAAATCACCATTGATGTCAATGACTCCCAAGGTACCTAAGTACAATCCGACCGAATGTGAATAAATGAGTCAAAGTCTAACACCCGGCAGAATCTCTCGATCAGGGACCAATGATGTGAATCCACTATCGAAAGCGAAGAGACCTGCCATTAAGGCATGCAGGTTCTAAGGTACTAAATGATTTATAAGTCTTATTCTCAGATAATGAGTTGGAGTTGACCGAAAAAGACTCGTCACAGGAGGGCCTTGCTTTATCCCCCATCAATGACACAAAATAAGTAACAGATCTTTAGGGTAAGTCAAAGTATGAATATGATTTGAAACAGACACGGGGAAGGCCGACACGGTAAGAATTTAAAACTACAGATGGATGACTCAATGGAGGGCTTGTTTGGACTTCTCTTGAACATATGAATGACACGACAATAATCTTGGCAGCATTGACTCAAAGATGACCCAAGATATGACCTTGTAGTAAGTCATATGAGAGACAAATGGATTTCCCAACCCGGGTTCAAATGACAAACAAGGGGTGTCATGCTCAAGAGCAACGCTTACTGCCACTAATACAAATACAAAGACACATCCCTTTCCAAAAATTCCCCCCACCATTTCTGGTGAGTACCTCTTTATTTTTACACAAGCTTGAGGAAGATAACATATTCTTGTCAATGTAAGCTCATCCTTTGGACGAGTCCCTCAGAGTACATTTAACGAACCCTAGGAAGGAGTGGTTCGGTCCCATAAGGGTCTTTCGATGTTTGTTTAACGAGTCCAAATATAGAAACCTCGAGGGTTTTTCATGTTTTGAGAGTCTGAAAAACACTTAAAGAGAACTCTCCCAGTTCCTTTTTCGTAAATTAGTTTGACGAAACCGAAAAAGTGATAAACTACCGCTCACTAAACGTTTTCTTCAAATATTTTTACAAGCATGAAAAGAACAAGATCGCTCGGCAATATTTTCATTTTTATGGAGCGTGAAAAGAGATTAAAGGATACTCCCTTATTTTCTTTGTTTTCGTGTTACCATGATGAGTACGAAAAGACGACAAAACTATACTCGGTTACGTTCTCATGTATTTTCGAGCACGAGAACGAACGAAGACTGAGATCGAGGTTTTTCCTACAAAACCATAAAAAGGTATTCATACATATGACGGAAAAAGGGAAAAAATACTCGTACACCGTCGTTCAGGCTTCTAAGTCATCTATCTGTGAAAAACCATGCTCACAAGACCACTAGGGCATTAGGTTTTTAAGCAAAATAATAAAAATAATATAAAACAATTAATGAGAAATAGTAAAAAGTGAATAAATATGGGTAAAAATCCCTTTTTACCATTTCATTGTTACTTTGTCAAAAAATTGTCCAACATACCTCTTTTCCCCAATTTTCTTCGCTTGATTGTGGGAGGTACAAGCGGTCATTTGGCAAACGGTTTTAGCCAACCAGGTAATCTCCTAATTCTTCAACTTTTTCATGGATTAAAATTGATTTTTAATGGCAAATTTTAGTGTTTGAGTCCATTTTGGGGTCGGTAGGTGCGCTCAGGCATTCTCACAAGTGAGCCATTCGGGACCTTCGAGAACCTAAGGTTCTCGCAAGTGGGCTTCAGTTCACCTACGAGAATCTCGCGATGTATGAAACCTTCACTTGCGAGAGCCAAAAATTGGATTTCCATGCGTGTTTTTGCTCAATAAAAATTTATTCAAGAGGTTCAAACGAGTTGTTAACTTCCTTCTAATGGCTCCATTGCAGGTATTGATCATCACAATGTTGGAATGGAGGGAAAGAGAACACGAGGAGGAGGATTCCATTGCCGAAAATGATCCACGTACAGTTGTTGCCCTCCGGGAATGTGGGATCTTAAAAATTTTCAGGATCCCAAGCATGAGAGCCCAACTTAGGTTGTTAGAGTACCTGGTCCACATGTGGGATGTGGATCAACAGGCATTTCATGTAGGGGTCCAAACGCTCACACTAGATATTGAGGATATCTATTTTCTGACGGGGTTGTCACAACATGGATACCATGCGACTTTGACTGGAGGTAGAGGCAGTGGACTTCCTATGAGCGAGTATGTTTGCCAATATTGTGTTCCCAAGGCGGAGAGAAGCAAGGGTAAAGTTGCCATTTGGGGGGTCCAGAATCTCACCTTATGGACTATCTTGTTTACCATTACATGCATGGCCGAGAGAATGGCTCCGCACATGGCTCTCCAGAGTTATTTCCAATATGCAATAGAGTGCACAAAGCCTCGGGTTTTCAACTGGTCGGACACGGTTCTTCGCAGTATGAAGAGGAAACTGAATAAGTGCAGAAGAGGTAACTTGAAACAGTTTAGGTATGGGTCAATTTTGGTGTCATTCTTCTTTGAGAGGGTCCCACTATTGCGTCTACAGGTAGATTGAGGTTTACCGGCTCCATAGGATCCGAGGATCCTGAGGTGGTGTAACCTCATGGCTCGGAATGTAGTAGGGCCTATAATCAAATATAACGATTCATTTTTTGACTGGTTGAGGCCCCAGATGTTGATGATCGACGACTATGTGTATGCCGGCTTGGATTTCTGAGGAGATCCGGATTTGGTTCTTCTTGATGATGCTCAGTGGGGTGACTTAGGTAAGAAGTACACATTTTTTTCTTTTTAAATGTTTTTTGTAAATTTTATTATATAAAATGTTTTTTATGTTTTCGATCCAAGGAATAATCAAAAAATTTCTTTTGATGACACAGATGTGGGGCCGTATCGACCTCCAGGAACAT
>JZKD02S1789389.1:50308-63459 GCA_000966675.3 Picea glauca | reverse complement strand
GACGTAAAGCATGACACTGTGATTCCTCGCTTCTGACCTAGTTGTTAGATGTAAAGCGAGATGATGATATTACTTGCTTCTGACCTAGTTGTTAGACGTAAAGCAAGATGTGACTAACACTGAGATACCAGCTTAACCACTGTGACATTGCGCCACTGTGGTACTATGATGTGCGAGCCTAGTGCTGTGATGAGGTATCATTTTTACTGATACATATTTGATGCAGATGATGATAACATTATTTTGAGAATGATGATGCTACCGATGACTCGTAAATGTGCTAGACAATTTTTCAAGATGATATTGAAGATACTGTCCTCCAGATGCCACTGATGATGTAGACCTCTCTCGCCTGATGCTGATGAAGAATACCCTTCTTGTTAAGGGGGAGTGTTGAAATAATGTAATTGCGAAGAGCATTCTTATTATTATTGGATTAAATCCCCATTGCGGATTAATCATGTCATTATTATTATTATTGTTATTGGATTAACCCCCATTGTGGATTAATCATGTCGGTAATTTTATAAGGACCAAATCCCCTTTTGCGGATTGGTCATCAGACAATTACAAAGGACAGAATAAGAAGTCAGCCCCAACAGTTATCATGGAAGACCCAGAATTAATTAAAGGTGGGTTTACCCACCCAGACTGAGAGGTCGACCCTGCCAGTTGTGACCTTTTACATGTGCCATTCTTGTATAAATTAGAGGCTAGCGCCTCACTTCAAACACACAACTCACTTGCTCATTCTCTTATGAGGCAAGCTGTAATTACCAATTAGAGAGAGGGAGAAGAGTGGCACATCTCTTGGAGAGGACTATCTATATTGGTTTGAGTTATCTCTTGAACATTGTATAAGCTATTTATGATAAGGAAGTTTTTGCTGGGTTTTCTTCCCCTAGAGGGTTTCCCAAGATAAATGTTGTCTCTTGTGAATGTGTATTTCTCAGTGATCTTGTTCATATTATGCTCTTATCTATTGAAATGCAAAGAACTATAATAATGGCATAAACATTAACACATTTATATTTTATCCTCTGGAGAGTTATACCGGTTGGTCATTGCTTTCATTCACTTTCAAAATTTTGACTACATATCCCTGAGTGTCCCTCCTCTTCCTTTCCAACAACATTATAAAAAACCCCCAAAACAAACCAAATCTAGCCACCGATATCCAAAGAAATATCAAGTGACATGAGAGAGCCCTCTCTGATTTGAGAAGACTAGTGCCTCAACTCTAAAGCTGGTTGAAGCAATTACCTCTATCTTTTTTCTATCAACCGGACAAAAAATATTTTGAGAAGATTCATCCCTAATTTGGCTAAAATCATAAAACATATTACCAACATGCTCAAGAAGGGAAATGAAATAAAATGGATTCATGAGGCTATAAAATCTTTTGAAGACATCAATGTGGCACTGACTAAGGCCCCTGTACTGACCAATCCTAATTTTGAAAAATATTTCATATTGTTCTCTTTTTCTTCAAAACACACAATGGCTGGTGTTTTACTCCAGAAAGATGATTTTTTTTTTTAGAATCCCGTAGCATATTACATCAAGACATTGATGGATGCTCCTTTGAAGTATGGCATCATGGAGAAGAAAGCATATGATTTAGTCAAGGCCTTGAAATAATTTAGAATTTACATCCTACATTCCCATACTATTGCTTATGTACCCAACAACTCAGTGAAAGACATCTTAACCGAGCTCGATCCTGAAGGAAATAGGGGAAAACAGATTGCGGTGTTGTTAGAATATGATCTTGAAATCAAACCCACAAAGTTGATCATGGGACAGGGGCTAGCTAAGTTGATGGCACAGACCAATTGCGAAGTGTTAGGAATAAATTTCATTGCATACCCATCAGAGGTTGCAGAAGAGGAGAAGGTGACTCCACAAATATCCCAGAGATTTATCGATTCCACATGGTATGAAGACATCATATTTGTGTTGAAAAATATGCAAGCTCCTCCTGAGTTTAGTAAAAAAAAGTCCTGGCACAAAAAGATGATCCATGCATTATGGGCTGACAAAATATCCCCAAAGAGAGCCATAGCCACATCCCCTTTCCAGATCGTTTATGGTACAAAGGAAATTTCTCCTACTGCATTGGGATTGCCAGTGATGAAGCTGTTACATGAGTAGGAGGTGGAAACAAACGCAAATCAGAGAAGAGATGATGAACTAATCACCATACAACAAACTAGGGAAAAGGCTTTCCATAATGCCCAACTGTGAGAAGACAAGATCAAAAAGGATTTTGACAGACATACCAAGATGGATGATTTCAAACCGGGAGACTTGGTACTAAAATGGGATGCCAGAAATGAAGAAAAGGGAAAGCACAGGAAGTTTGACCATCTCTGGCTAGGACCGTTCAAGATTGCAACATATTGTGGAGGTAATTCCTACATACTACAAGAGGATAACAAAGATATCGTTGGAGGAGGGAATGTGAATGGTAGGTTCCTCAAGAATTACATTGTTTAAACAATCATCACCCCTCCCATTCATTGTACATAATCATTTTTACGTTTTATTTTCTCATAAAGAAGTTGGAATAAAAGAAGCGTAGTTGAAGCCCGAGGTGAAGGCCCTGAGCTATGCTGAGTCGATTTTGAGTTTTTTAATAAATACTAGCGAATTCAGATCACACGAGTAGATCATAGCCCAATGGATAGGCACTTGGTCTATAGTTCTTTGCTACCTCGCAGGGAGGATAACATCCCCAGTTGGAGCCTATGTTATCACCATAACAATTCTTAGATAGGATCCAAGTTTCAGATTTAACAGAGGGCTAGAGCGGTGTGGAGATGCGATAAATTTGGAAGACTGGGTCACATCTAGTGGAGAAGGGCCAATATAGTGGAGGCACAAAAGTTGATGGGGCCCGACGGGCCACAGATCTTAAACAACCCATATCAACAGTCAAGAGACATATCGGGCGAGGAAATAGCGCGAAGGTTAATCGCTCGAGGATGGGCTGGGGAAAATATCACGGTTTCACCTTGTAGACACGTGGTGCCACCAGAGGCATATCGGGGCAAAAAGCGGTCTACCCAAAATCGTTTTGTCTCGCACCCGATATCAAAAAGTGTGTATAAAAGGAGGGCCCTGGTCATTATTTTATGATATTTCAAATCATTCGAACGTTTGAAAATTGGTGCAAACGCTTCGTTCGAAACTAAAGCTCAACAATGAATCAGTCTCACACATTATCCACTGATTCACGGGTATTTTTCATCATAGCCATGAATCCTGTCATTTTATTTGTAATAGAGCAAGACCCCACCTCTAAACAAGAAGACCTAATTGACAGGGACTCCGATGTATTTGACACAGAAATAACAGTCTCACCCATTTTCATATCCAAAGCCAATTTGTTAGAGAATGTCGAAAAATGAATACCCTTCCTCGAAGCAGCACAAGCCTCCATTACCCCTTATTCCATCGAAGTTGCTTTCACTTTCCCAAAGTTCATAAGATGGTGTGTGGAACAATATTCACAAGAAGAAAAAGTCATTTTAAGTTAGGGTCAGAGGTGTAAAATAGATAGCCCATCAATTCGACATGCCCTCATTATACCAAAGTCTTCCCCCGCAATGTCAGAGACCTTAGAGGAAGAGAAACTAATCACAGTCTACAGAGAATGTCCCCTTGAAGACAAAACCCTGTTTTTATAGACCATTGTTAAACCCAAACATCATTATGAGAGGATGTCATTACCTATCAGTGTAAGCGTCATGGTTATTGAGGTCCAGTGGGCCTGCTCCATACTTAGGCAAATTCTAGGATTGGATAATGACAAGTTTGTAGTAGAGGTCATGTTGGGTTTCCTGTTGACTTTTTTTCAGTCAGATTCCAGTCAGTCAGTCTGTATAAACTTTGAAGATTTCATCATCGATAATGTACACAATCAGTTGGTAAATTTCCAGTCACTGAGACACTTCATGTATTACACGCATTTGCTAAGAATGTTCTTGGAAACAAGTAAGACAAAATTCCCCGAAGATGCATTCATCTCGACTGAATGCAAAAGGATCACAATGCTTATTTTTATAAATAAGATCATGTCCAGGGTTTATAGCCTAATCTTCAGCACGAGCTTGCCAAGGGTTTTGGAAGAAATGAAAAGCTCTTTACAACCCAATCTAGAGAACAGGGTAGGAGATTGGATGTTGTTCATGCATTCTATTGTAATTTAGGTATATGGTTATCAAGAGGGACCCTAGATTTTACTGGTCTTCTTGATTCCCAGAGTGTTTTCCCTAGAGTTCATCAGACAAAGGATCATTTCAGAGACAAAGCAATTTTTGAAGACGCACAAAGCATATAACTTAAAGTTTCCCTTCATAATAGGACCCTTTGTGGTAAAGACTAGATCTTGTTTGCCTCAGATCCAGGCCAAGATCAATGGATTTGGGTTTGCACAATTACAAGGGAGGAACTATGATCCACATCAAGTCATATCTAAGAGAATACTTATGAGTAGACAAAGCCCCTACGAGCATGAGCATGTTGAAGAATTTGATAAACTGGAAAATATGGAAACTTGTGCAAATATGGAAGTCACTTTGCAACCTGATCAAACACAAAAAATAGAGTCATCCCCTCAGCAGATCCAGACACATAAAACTTCTCCAATATTGATTATTAAAGCCCCCAAGATGAGTATTTATAACAAGAGGAGCATTTCAGAGGCCTTTGGCACCAGTGGTCAGCAAAATGTTATCAAGAAGGTGAATATCACATAGTCCCCACATATAGTAAACATGGAGGAGGAAGAACCTAAGGAGGAAATGAACATGGAAATGGTGGAGATCAAAACCACAAACGAAGAAGCTAATACAGAGAGCATGCCACAGAGTGAAAGTAGCTCAAGGGATTTCAACAACAAGAAACATGTCTTTATCAAGACACCTGGGGCAATCTACCAATCCAAAGAAGATCTAGTGAATCAGTATGATGTGAAAGGAAATATGGCCAATAGTGAAATAAGATATTTATTACTCGAGGTAGAAAGAATATCCTAGCACAAGTCTTCCCTATTCTCAGTTAGGGATGTAGAAATAAATACTTTTAACATAGCAGTGGAAGATGATGATAAAGTGTCTGAAATCAAGATGCATTATGAAAATATTGGTTCCCCAGACAAGGTAAAGTTCCACAGAAACGCCAGTGACATGCTATATTCAGACTACCTGAGTCTAAGTCTGAGGGTTTAAAGACTAACAACCCATACACTTAAATTAGATGGACAGTTGAAGTAGGAAAAAGCATCCAACAAAGCCTGGCAGACCCAGGTCAAAAGATTGGAATCTGAAAGCCCTCAAGGGGTAAAATATTCTTTAGATGAGAAAGAGAAGAAGATCCAAAGCCTGAAGAAGAAGTTGAAGATGTCTGCCACATAACATCCACAGACAATAGATATAGCTACTTTAGAGCAAGAAAAGGAGACATTCAGACAGGAAGCACTAAATTACAAAGCCAAAGTATTGCAGCTCGAAAAGGAAAAATAAATTTGGTCATAAGGACAGGCAACAAAATCAGACATGGTGGATATTGTACCTTCTACTATAGAAACTGGATCAAGCATTGATGGATTGGTTCATGCTATGTCCCAAACAATCTTAAAGACGTGAGAGATCAAGGGCCTTAAGGAGGTCATAGAAAATCTGCAGCAAGAGATGAAAATGAAGGATGAAAAGATGGCCCAATTCTAAAAGGAGAATCAAGATTTGCAAGAAAGGGTGAACAAGATGAAGACGAGGTTGAAGGAAAAAGCATTGTTGCAAGGAGATAAACATGTAATCTGAGATGTTGTTGCTGCTAAAGATGCTAAGTTAAGGGTTTATCTGAATTTTATAAATGACAAAGATAGTATGACTATCACTGCCCGAAGTAGATGTACTGTTGTTAATGAGACACTGGAGAAATTCCTTGGAATGGTCCCAAAACGCTATTAATTTGCTAAATTATGTGCCCACCACTGATCTTTAGACCATTGGGGTAAAAGATATAACTACACCGATCATTTGGACCAAGAGGATCATCACTAAGAACAATTTGCTCAAGTCGGTTCAAACCAAAGCTGTGCAAATGGAACAGAGTATACAAGATTTTAAGAATACATTTGAACAATTGTTTATCAATGGCCTCCCACCATTTTGGGATGGTAAAGGGAAATTATATGATCAATAGGAATACAATTCTCTCCTCACTTAGTGCAGGATGGATCATTCAAAATTTGAAGGCCTGGAAGAGAACCTGAAGGGACCCAGTTTGGTGGGATGTTTGGCCAAAAAATTTGAGATTTTGAATCAATTTAAGATAGTTAAGACCGGGTTGGAGACTATGCCTTATGCTACTTGCATTGATCTAGAGATTCTGATAAAGGAAATGATGGATTACGAGATTCCTTCTTACTCACAGTGGAAGGAGATCGTGCGGTTGGGCAGAACGAAATGCAGTTTTCCAGGGACCAGTAAGTAATATCCAGGCATCAACAAACTGGAAATTTCAAAAAAAGATTAGAGCAAGACAGATGGCACAGAGGAAGTCGAGCAGTCAGAGAGATCCGTCCCTAGTTTATGAAACGTTTTTGTTTAAATCATTGTAAATCGGTTCGCCTACCGAAATTGTTGGCTTGTAATCATTTTAGTTAGTTTTAGAAATTGAAACGCTTCAGTTTCAACCATTGAAATCGAATTGTATAAGTACTAGGAGTTTTGAATGAATTAATATTGGCAGAAGTGCAAGGGCACCTTTTTGGTTGTTTGAACTACATTGTAATTTTCTGAAGCTGAATTGAATACATATGTAGAAGCTTTTGAAATCTCTATGAAAAGATTCTAATGGTTGTAATATGAGTTTTTTCTTCTCTCATCGTATGTATTTCCTATGTTCTTTATTTCCATTTGCACTGTCTTTTGTTTAAATTGGATAGTTAAAAGCTTAGAATTCATCTTGTGATGCTCTTGGCTTAAGCAATTTAAAATATGTGAATTTCTTCTTAACTAATTCAGAATTCATTTCAGTAATGCTCTGATGCAGTTATTTGTTTTCTCCTTCTTCCTACACTCTACTTAAATTCAATTTATAACTCAGATTCATCGCCTCATTAAGAATTTATCCTCTAGAGAGTTCTACCTCATGCTGGTCATTGCTTTCATTCACTTTCAGAATTTTGAATCCATAGCCCTGAGTGTCCCTCCTCTTCCTCGCCAAAAACCTTATAAAAAACCCCCAAAACAAACCAAATCTAGCCACCGATTTCCAAAGAAATATCAAGTGACACGAGAGAGACCTGTCTGAGTTGAGCAGGCTAGTGCCTAAGCTCTAAAGATGGTTGAAATAATTACCTATGTTGTTTTTCTATCAGACGGTCAAAATTTAGAGAGTGCTAAAAGGGTGGTCATAGCATCTTCTTCAAATTGGAAAATTCCATATTTCTTTATGACTTTAGCAGGATTGGTAGTAGATTGAATAGGGATTTGATGACTATAGATACTACCAATTACTGATGAAGCAGAAGGTTGCAAGGAGGAGGCACCTTTGGTGCCACTACCACTACCCTCAAATGTCATGTTGAATATGATAGGTATGGGTGATAAGGGAGAACTGGAAGAATCAAAGAAAGTTTGCCTAAGAGCACTTTCTTGTGTTGATAAGACAATTTTCCTCCTTCCTATTTCAAAAATAGGAGTAGCTTTACGGGACAACCCTCTTCTCCTTCGAGAGATGCGAGGATTAGAGGACATGAAAATAAATACCAAAGATGTAGGAAACAATAGGTTATTGTTTATTTCTCAGTTGCCTTTGCCTGGATTCCCAATGTTCACATATATTTATGTCCCTTTCAATTACTTCCCAAGAGCGCTCAAGTTCAGCACAAGCACTAGCTGTTTCTAAAATAATGTTGAATAAGGTCAATGCAATGTTGGTTTGGTCATCAAGACTGTTTCCAATATTGGGTTGTCTTGTAACATGTACTGTCATGGAAAAAGTCAATCAAAGAGTAATCCGATAAAATATAAAAATAAAATACAATTGTGATACAATCAACCAGATAGATTTGGAAGATCTCCCCAGTATGGTCTCCAAAGCAATGTTGAGGAAAAGTTATGAGGAACCTTACTCAAGCATTTTCAGATATTGTTGGGCTAAGGAAAGATAGTTGGGAATGTTACTCGAGGTTTATAGCTTAAAAATAAAAGAAACAATCACTTAATTCATGGGTATTAAGTACGAGGGACCAAGGATGTTTTTTCATATATTATATGTAACTCTGCAAAATAAATAAACCTAAATAGAAATTACATGAGTATGTACATGGAGATAAAAGAAAAATATGAACCAAATCATCAAAATACATATGTGAGATTGAAATCATAAGCCTGATATTTATATCGATTTCATTATGAGATACAAAGCTGATTTCTCTTTACAAACCCATGCGAGGGTAGGGACAAAGTTAGATTTAGAAGCCTCCGATGGGAACCATACAAAAAGACTCTAACAACAAAAGAAAACTGAAGCTAAAGATTTGGATCAACTTTCCACAAAATTTTGTCACTTGACTCTGCAAAATATTCTTTATCAATCATGAAATTTAATTCATAAATAGACAAGAAAACACAGACCACCAAAGATAAATCATACACCTTTAAAAACGAGCTGCTGAAATATATGATTAAGTTTTGAATCCTGCTGCCTTCAATAAGACCCTATTGTCATCAATATGGTTAATGCTAATTTTTCAGTGAACTATGGCTCATCTATTCCTTTAAATTTTATGTTTCAACAATTACTTGAACCATAACTATTGCAACAACCAAGATCACAAGAAGAAGACCCATGTACAAGTACACAAGAAGTATCCTGGGAAACCCTTCATAACAAGGGAGGAGAACCCAACCAATCCTTTGATATATTACTCAATAGAAAGACATCCCACACCATCACCAAAAATAACACACAAGAGGGTGTTGCAATTCTCATAATTTCATACCACGACTTCTGAAATCATGAGATGACATAATGAAAAGTGTGTTTCCTCAATGGGGATTCACCTTTATTTATATAAGACTTGTCACATCAAATGATGTGTCTATTGGCACAATAGGGTCGTCCTCAATAACTCAAAATATAATTAATAATTTCCATATTAATTATCTTTTATATTAATTACCTTTTATATTAATTATCTTTTACATAAATTATTAATCACATTAAGGTGGGGCCGACCTGTACCCTTTACATTACAATTAGGGTTACATGCAGGTGCAACTCTTGAAAAATATAGCAAGGGATCTTATACACCCACTAGTGCTCATCCACTAGGGGCACATCCATAGGGATGTCCATATCCCTGGCTCATTGCATTACAAAGAAGAACCAGTTCTTCACACGTTCACCTGTGCTCATCCATAGGCACGTCCACTCAACAAATCTTCTTTCCCTTTGTCTCACATAGGATAATCATCTATATTTTCTCGTCAACTCTATTTCACAGAGGAGGTTAATACATCATCTTCATTTCTGTTCTCATGATGATGCACCCACCACTTTGGGATTTCACACGTTCACCTTGTGCTCAGCCACATGCACATCTAACTCAACAGATCACCTTTTCCCACTGGAGACTCATCCAGAGTTCTTCTCAACTCTCTGAATGGAGGAGGTCATCTCTATGTCCAGCTCTGATTTAGATAGGAACCACGTACCCTTCTTAGGGGATTTCTCTCTGGTTTGTAAGCCAGAGAAAGATCCACATAGTCACAATGATCCACATCTCACAGGTTTGTAAGCTAGAGAATGTCTCACATAGCTGCAATCATCAACACTCCCTCTCATCTAGGGAGGAATTCTTCATCATGACAAGTCTCACATGGATGTACTTTGAACTTTGTCTTGGATGGAGTCATCAACACTCCCTCTCAACTAGGGAGGCATTATTCACCAAGTTAATTTAGTGAAGGTGTCTGCAATCTTCTCATGTGTAGGAAGGTACTTCATGTATACTATTTTTCTTTGCATCATATCTTTGATATAAAGATATTTCATCTCATCGTGTTTTGATCCATCAAGAAACACTAGGTTCTCAAATATCTTTACACAAGGCTCTTGGTTATCATCATAGGATCCATCTCATGGTTAAGTAAATATGTTAGAAGCTTGTGAAGCCATATGGATTCTCACATTCGATGCTATATACTCTGCTTCTGTGGTACTCAAGGCCAGAGAGTTTTGTTTTTTGCTACATCAGGAAATCATGGAAAAAATCATGGTAAGAAAACAACCAAATGTGATCTTTCGGTCCACTGTACTCTCTTCTCAATTTGTATCGGCATATCCTGCAAACTCAAGTTCACACTTGATCTAAAAATGAAGAAGACTTGTATTCTTGAAAATATTTGCAAGTTTAATTTTATGTGTTAAAATGAAAATGGATCAATTTTGCAACACAACTTTTATATAAATTACTCATTCAAGATGCATATAAACAACAACATAAACAGTGAACATAAAACACATAACACAGCAAATGATAAAGGAGTTCACCCCTCTCTTGGGCTACATCTCCTGGTCCAACTTCCAATGGATCTTTTGTATTATTTTCTCAAAGTGCTAAAAAATGTGCTTTATAATGCTCAAAGTGCCAAATAGACAGCTCCAATGGCTTCAGAACATCCAAAAAACCCTAGCTGGGGTTTTTCGGCACCTCGTTTGGCCAAAAATTGAAGAAGATAGGCTTCCTGGAAGTTCCCCTTCAAACTTGTTGTCTCTGGATTGCCAAAATGCACCCTTTGTTGGCTCAACCTAGTCCCCATGCATATTTAAGTGTTAAAACTAAGCACTGAACACAACCGCACAAACGGTGCGAACTGTAGGACGATTATGGGCACACCTAGCCCCTAACCGCCAAGGCCGAGGCCATGTGGCCCATGTGACCACACGTAAATGAAAACGGGGCTCTGTCCCAAAGGATAATAGAAAAGGGACAAGTGGCGGACATTGGTTATAACCGTTTTAAACCAAATACAAAACCAAATCGTGCGCGCCAATAGTGTGACCATGGGTCATATGATATGGTATACATGACCGGGGGCTGGGGCTAAGCCCCAGCCCGGACCCCCACACCAACACACAACAACTCAAATTTAAATTTAAATTAAACCATATATATAATAAGGAATACGGCGGGGCGCATTGGCAACACAAACTTTGCAAAGACTATACATGTGGGTGGAGGTCACGGGGTCGAATCCGGTGGACTCCAAATAAGTTTTATACAAGCAACCAATAAAAGGGTGCCACGTGGCAGCCCATGACTGGGCCACATGGCACCGTACAACCAACCAAATACTGCCACATGTTGCAATATCATTCATCCACATTTACCAACTGTTTTCCACTCAGCCTTGCCATGTGTCGTACGGACTGCCACATCAACATCCCTACGGACTGTACAATTAGCATCCCTTTTTTTGCATGTTTGTCATTTTGAATAGAATGCGATATCTCTTTCTCCCGACATCCGTTTGAACCCAAACGAGTTGCATTGGGTTCGTAACGACGAGGCCTACGCTCTTGTTTGATTTGAAGCAATTCCGAGCACTTTGAATTTTGAGCAAAGTTTGATCCCCTGGATCACACCTCCCCATTGGAAAGATTTTGGACCTCCAAAAGACTATTTTCAATCTATCTGAAGATGAGGGTATAGCTTCCTCACCTTTCCAACCTCAATCCACTTGGCTTTTCTTGGATTTGTACCTTTAAGACCAACTCTAAGATACTCCACATTTCCTCGTTTTGAAGTTCGCATTCTCCTGTCAAGGATTGTGTCTTCATGCAGTTCTGTAAGATATTCTGGGGAAAAATCATCTATAGAAGGAATTTGAACATTCTCTCCTTGATCATCAATCAAAGGAGGCTCATACAATTTCAAATTCTCAACATTAACAACTACATACATTTGCATATAAGGAGGCAAATCTAAACAGAAGGCATTATTATAAATCTTGTCGATAATCTTGAAAGGACCATATCGAATTGGTTTCAATTTTTTACCTTCTCCTTTAAGCCTCTCCTTACTAATGTAAAGCCAAACTTCATCTCCAACTTGGAAACTGTGATCAACACGATGCTTGTCATGTCTCATTTTGTACTTGGCTTGACTCTTTTCCAACTGCTCTTGTACCATCTGATGTATCGACTGAATTTGTTCAATGAACTTTTCTTCCCTATCAATGTCATATTGACCATCAATAGCAATATCCTTCCCAAAGATAAAATCTAATGGAGATTTGAGAAAATAACCAAAACATGCTTCAAATGGCGACGTTTGAGTTGAAGAGTGCTTAGCTCGATTGTAAGCATGCTGAATGTAGTGTAAATGCTCATCCCAAAATTTAGGATGCTTGCTGCAATAACCACAAAGAAGATGCACCACTGTTCTATTTACCACTTCTGTTTGACCATCGGTTTGCGGATGAAAAGTTGTGCTCTTTTTCAGTTTGGTGTCCATGAGTGCCCATAAACTCGACCAAAAACTTCCAACAAATCTAGAATCCTGATAAGAAATAATGGATTTAGGCAATCCAAAATGCACCCAAACATTTTGAAATAACATTTGTGTCGTTTGCTCAGCTGTAACCTGCCTCTTACAAGGCATCAAAATACACATTTTTCTAAATCGATCAACCACAACATAAAGATAATCATGATTTCATTTAGACATAGGTAGACCTCCTACAAAGTCCATAGAAATACTTTCCCAAGGACGAGAAGGAACCGGAAGTGGAGATTACAAACCCAAATTTTTGTTGCTAGGTTTTCTTGTGGCACATAATGAACATCTTCAAACATATCTTGAAACACTTTCATTCATTTTAGGCCAATAACGGTACCTTTCCAAATTATCCACCGTCTTGCCTACACCAAAGTGACCAGCAATAAGAGAAGAATGGGCTTCTCTTATTATGTTGATTCTTTCACCTTGTGGAATACATAACTTGCCAATATTATACAAAAGATTATCATGCACATGGTAATCCAATTCCTCAACATGGTTAGAATGACACAAATTCTCATATACTTCTTTAAAATCAGTATCTAAAGCATATTGCTCAACATAACTC
>JZKD02S1789378.1:86021-101357 GCA_000966675.3 Picea glauca | reverse complement strand
CACAGGGAATGTTAAGGCGATGATTCAAGCCTTCGAATCCTGCCATGATGTATTTCCTCTGGTTCTCTTGTAAATATAGTTGATTGCTTCCATTTTACCAAATGCATATGCTGATCAGTGAAACGGAATTTGGTATCATAAATGTTGTGTTTTTCAGGGTTGGGGTGTAGCCGTTTTAGTGGGGGTCCCTCATTCAGATGCAGTTTTTGCAACCAGTCCTACGCATTTTCTGAGCGAGAGGACATTGAAAGGAACCTTCTTCGGAAACTATAAGCCCCGTTCTGATTTGCCAGGCCTTGTAGAATTGTATTTGGATAAGGTAAGACTTCTATCATTTATTTAGGGCAGTTATAATATATATGAAAGCAAATTATTCCCTGATAATTCATTTATTTGCTTAGATTTCCTGATAGAAACTGCTCACTCCGACCATGCTTGCTGATTTTCTTTCCTCGTATGTGATCTTTATGTAATCTAAGTTCCTTCTTTATTGTTGTTTGCAGAAGCTTGAACTGGAGAAATTTATTACACATGAGGTTTCATTTGCAAATATCAACAAGGCATTTGATTACATGATTAAAGGAGAGAGTCTGAGATGTGTGATTAACGTGATTGGTGATTAAATGGTAGAGAGGAAGTCGTGAGTTTAATATCAGTCTGGAGTATTTACAGTTGATGTGACATTTAAAGTTTTCTTAAGTTTCAGCAATGTGAGCATTTGTTATCATTGAAAGATAAAAATAAAAAATTTAGGATTTTGAAGAATTGGTATTGTCATGGAGAATCCTCCATACTGGAATTTTGGGAACTTTGAATGATTGATATTATTAAGAATAATCAAAATTGGATGTGATATTTAAATTTTTCTTTAAGTTTGTTTTGTTTTATATTGTGTGGTGGATTGTTAAGATGACATTTGGTTATTAGATTTGTTTTATAGTTTTTCCAGTATTGGATAAATAAAAAGGGTTTGAATTAACAATTTGAAAGAATTTAAAATAAATAAAAAGGATTTGGATTAACAATGTGAAAGAATTTAAAAGAGAAAGATAAAAAGATTTAAGAATTAAAATAAATAAAAAGAATTTGGATAGTTTGTTTTGTTTTATATTGTGTGGTGGATTGTTAAGATGACATTTGGTTATTAGATTTGTTATATAGTTTTTCCAGTATTGGATAAATAAAAAGGGTTTAAATTAACAATTTGAAAGAATTTAAAATAAATAAAAAGGATTTGGATTAACAATGTGAAAGAATTTAAAAGAGAAAGATAAAAAGATTTAAGAATTAAAATAAATAAAAAGAATTTGGATTAACAATGTGAAAGAATTTAAAAGAGAAAGATAAAAAGATTTAAGACTTTTAAGAATGGTTATTGTCATCAACTTGTGACAACTTGCATAGGTTCAGGGGGCTGCATAGTCCACCGGTTAATAGGAGGCGGAACCCTCCCTGTGCAATAAGTTCTAATTGGGGCATGCGCAGCGACAATGTGGGGATAGTTGGAGCAGAAGCAGTCACATTGAGGGCAAAGGTCCAGCAGCCGAATAAGCAGCCGAAGAAGTTGTTGATTTCGAATTTTGGAACTTTAAATAATTGATATTTTTATAGTGTGAATTAAAATTAGATCGGTGGAAAATTGAAGAATTGTTATTATTGAAATTTTGGAATTTTGAATAATTGATATTGTCATGCTTAATCAAAATTGGATTTGTGAAAAATTAAAGAATTGTTATTATCAAATTCAAAATTGGAATTGTGGAGCTTTGAAGATTTGTTATAATGAAAAATAAAAATTGTAATTGTAAAACTTTTAGAATTGTGGAATTTTGAAGATTTGTTATAATGAGAAATGAAAATTATAATTGTGGAACTTTGAAGATGTGTGTTATTAACTTGATTGATGATTAAATGATGGAGAGGAAGTAGTGAGTTTAATATCAGTCTAAATTATTTAGAGTTGATGTGACATTTAAAGTTTTCTTAAGTTTCAGCACTCTGAAGGTATTTGTTATAGCTTTGAAAGATAAAAATAAAAAATTTAGAACTTTGAAGAATTGGTATTGTTAAGATTAATCAAAATTGGGTGTGATATTTAAAGTTTTCTTAAGTTTGTTTCATATTGTGTGCTGGATTGTTATGATGGCATCCTGTTATTAGATTTGTTGATAGAGGTTTGCATGCATTTGATAAATAAAAAGGGTTTGGATTAGCAATGTGAAAGAATTTGATATCAATTTGAAAGAGAGAAAATAAAAAAATTAAGACTTTTAAGAATGGTTATTGTCATGGAGAATCTATATTGGAATTTTGGAATTTTGAATAACTGATATTTTTATAGTGTGAATCAAAATTAGATCCGTGTAAAATTGAAGAATTGTTATTATTGGAATTTTGGAACTTTGAATAATTGGTATTGTCATGATTATTCAAAATTGGATCTGTGGAAAATTAAAGAATTGTTATTATGAAATTCAAAATTGGAATTGTGGAGTTTTGAAGATTTGTTATAATGAGAAATACAAATTGTAATTGTGAAACTTTTGGAATTGTGGAACTTTGAAGATTTGTTATAATGAGAAATGAAATTTGTAATTGTGAAAATTTGAAGATTTGTTATAATGAAAAATGAAAATTGTAATTGAGAAACTTTTAAAAATAATTATTGTTGCAATTTTCATGAAAACTTGATAATCTGGAAAAAATAAAATTAAAATTTTAACATTATGAAGAATCTTTATTTTTATGAAAAATAATGTTTTATATAGAATTATGAAAAATGATTATTATATTTTTGAAGGATATTTCTAAATATAAATAATGTAGAATTTTGAATATTTGTTATGATTTTGAAGAATAATGATTAAAGAATTGTGTGAAGATAAAGAAAAAAAAAAGTCATTATAATTTAAAAAAGTATTGTTGGAAATGGAAAATATAGTAAACAATTTTTCACTAAAAAAATAAAATGTTGCTAGAAATGAAAAATATATCAAATAAGGTTTCATGAAAAAAATCAATAAGTTGTTGGATATGGAAAACATAATAAACAATGTATCATTTGAATACACAAAAAAATAACTTGGAAATGAAAATAAAGGAAAAAGAGTCCTTATTATAATTAAAAAAAAATTAAAGTGTTGTTCCAAATGGAAAATATAGCAAACAACTTTTCATGAAAAAAAATAAAGTGTCGTTGGAAATGGAAAATATAGCAAATAAGGTTTCATGAAAAAAATTAATGTGTTGCTGGATATGGAAAACATAATAAACAATGTACAGTTTGAATAGAGCTGAAAATAAAAGTACCTTTCCAGGAATCTTCTTTATAACTTCTTTTATTTACATGGGGTTACACACATAAAACATCAAAAATGGAAGCACACATATATTTAATTCATCTAATTTCTCAAACGCTCTATATCCTTTTGAATATGTTGGGTTGCAATATTTTAACCTTCCCATTCATCCATAGTGTTCAAGATTGCAACAAATAGATACCCAAACAATTTTCTAGCCAATCAATATTCATTCAAAAACTATTTTTGCTAAAAACTAAACTTGTCTTTTGTCAATTGAGTGGTTAATGCATCAATCACCATTTTCTCCACTTCACAAAATCACATCTATAATACCCCTTTTTATGTTGTTCCTTAACAAAGTGATATCACAATTCAATGTTATTGGTTCTCAAATGAAACTTGAGATTTTTCACCATTTCAATCCAAGCTTGAATGCCACATTTCATCATGAGGGAATAACCTTCATGTATACCAATGTTGTCAATTAATCCTTTTAACCAAATCAACTCCTTGGTTGCATGGTAAACATAGACACTTTGCTTCAACAATGGATAATTAGATCGTTGGTTGCTTAGTTGTTGACAATGCTATTCCTCTAGTGAAATTGAAACAATAATTGGATGTGGATCTTTGATTATCCACATCCTTTCCCAATCTTCATCACAAAATCCTATTAAATTCAATTTCAATGTATCATTCGAACTCTTAGGTGATGCAGGAACATCACTCCACCTCAGCAGTGTGCCAACATTACAACTCATCAAAGCGTGTTCAAGGAGGGGAGAGGTGCCAGCCCTCTCATTTTTCCCTCAAATTTAATTTTTAAATGTAATTAAAGAAATTGAATGTTGTAAGGCTAGAAGAGCCGAGTTGATGCCTTTATACAGGCTGTAGATAAGGTCATCTTTAATGGATGACAGGATGATGGAATCTAGATCCGATTCGGACTAGATTGCCATTGAATGTAATTCAATGTAATTAATGAGAGTTAGGTGAGTTGGAGGGAGAGCTCGATGAGCCCCTCTTTTGTAAAAAAATCTCATTGTATCAAAATTCATTAGGTCTAGCATGAGGAGATGAGCAAGTAGAGAGTAAGGAGAGGAAAGAGTCGAGACTCTATTGCAATCCAAGATTTTGTACACACTGTAAACATGCATTCATATTAATAGAAAGAGCATTTTTTCCTGCATGATATTATTTCTGTATGTTTATGTGTTTTATGAATGTCATGTATGTGTTTATGAATATATGTTGTGGATGTATGTGTTAGATTTCATCTACAGGGGTTAAGATAGAATCCACTATTTGTTTGAGAGTTTGTTAAAACGTTTTGGGTTCTTTTAGGCGAAATGAAAGGAATGCATGACAGAGTCTTGAAAACTCTATGAGCCAGCACAAGGAGTGTGCATATTAAATTCAAGTCGAATTCAGAGGAGAACGTACCAAGAGGGCACACCAGAACATACACATACTCAGAGAGAAACCTCTAGGTTGTTGAATACCTTGGAGGAGAAATTGTGCAGAGGAGGCACAAAGAGACAGGGTTACTGAATAACTTGGAGGAAAGTCTGTGCAGTAGTAGGCGTAGCACAAAATTGTTGAAGATTTTGTAGAGCTTTGCTAGGGGGGCATTGAGAAAGTGCAAGGAGTGCACAAAACCAATAGGTTCTAAAGTGTTGGAGGAATTTGAGGAAAACCTAGAGTTACTGGACACTCTAAGGGAGAAGCTTTGCAAGGTGTGCATTGAGTGGATCCAAGGAGTGCATGAGTGAACCTAAAGGATTCAATATTTAGGAGGAAAACCTGTGCAAGGAGTGCACCAGGCCAACACCTAGACAAGTGTTGAAAGTCTGAAGTTGTCTGAAGGCTCGGTCGAGCGCAAGGAGTGCGCGAGAACTTTAATTCGAAGTTCAGGCAGAAAGGTTTCCAAGAGGGTACACCACAAGGTTAAGACTCGGAGGAGAGTCGATTGAAAGTCTGCACAGAAGGCGCAAGGAGTGAAGCAGAAGCAGACTTATTCCATGTTCCAAAGCTCAGGAGGAAAAACATTGTCGAGACCCAGCAGTCCGGTTCACAGGAGGAATATCAAAGGTCGTAGCATTGATACTTAGACGTTTTCCCAACTTTGGGAGGAAGCCAAAGATTAAGTGGAGGAGTTAGAACAACCAGCAGATTCACTGCAGGAGGAGAGATCTGGACCGCTAGACCAGAGTCCAGACATCGACAGGAGAACGAGGTAGTGAAGTACCAATGTCCCGAAGCCATGTGGGATCGTCCATCGTCCGAAGGGACAAGTGGCAGATATCTAGAAACCTGAAGAAATCGTCCTCCAAGAGTTTTCAGTTGAGCAGAGTGCAAGATCACCAAAGATCTGAAGCCCTTAGTGGATCCTGAACATTGATAGTCAGGAGGCAGGCGGAGAAAGATCAGAGAGTCCAGGAGATAGAGTTTCGGAAGATTTGTGAGGAGAAAAAGTGAAGTCTTAGAGAAGTTGTGAAGAACGAAGTGGATCTGGACCATTGGATCCAGAAGGACATGTGGCGGAGATCCACGTATTTCGGAGGAAAGGTACTCTGGAAGAAAGAGGAGAGCAGTGTGGAAGGAACTCCCGAAGGCTAGAGTCCGAGGTAGATCACAACTATTGGTTGTGGGAGAGTCATGGACCGTAGATCGGGTCCTAGGTAAATTCGTCGATTCAGAGATCGGGAAAAAGGGGGCAAGTTGCTTGCAAAATTTCTAAAGCACGGAGTCGCGAAGAGGACTGTCCTGAGGTCATAGCTTGAGGTCATGTGAAGAAGAAAAGTGGCATGTATAAAATGATTTGTGGAAATAGCAGGGTCCCGAAGACCGGATCCATATCAGAGATTTGAATATCCTAGACCGAGAGGTCGCAGAGACCCCAGGATGGGAGGGGGTCATGCATCAGAGTGGTATCATAGCCACATAATTGATTTCTGTATGCAGAGGAAACATTTTGAATACATCAAGTAGTATTAGAAACTAAATTTCATTTGTAGACAATAGGTGAAAGAGGAGACATAGTATTGATTCTCTGTGTGTGATTGTTTGCAAGTGTGCAGTAGTCAACAAACAACCAGGTGGGTTGTAGGAGAAGCTGGAGGTGCTCTTAGTTGCAGAGTAGACAATAGACAACCAGGTGGGATGAAGGCAAAAAAAGAAAATGGCTACTGAAGGCCATGAGCGTGGTCAAAGAGGAGGCCGCTAGTAGAAAAGAAAAGCATAAATTGACAAGGAGATCAGCGAAATCAGAGAAGAGATGGAGATGCTAGCATTGAAGATGCGGTAGGAGGCAAAGGTACATTGGAGGTATGAATGGACTTTGAAGGAGAGAGCAAAGTGGCATGTTCATAAGTTTTTGACCAGAAGGCAACAACAAGTGTTGATGAGATGGTTGAGGGAAGTTGAAACCCTCAGTGATACCAAAGAGGAGATGGTTTGCATCTGTGAGCTAGAAGTCGGAGAAAACCTTAGTGCTAAGGAGAAGATATCAATAGAGGATCTCATGATTTTCCAGGAGGGTAGTGATGAAGATTCAGATTGCTAGGTGGGAAATGAGATGAGATCAGTTTATCTCATAGACTGCCAGGAGGGTAGGAGCGAAATCCCAGTTTGCAAGGTGGGAAAGGGAGATGAAGTGAGACTGTCTGAAAGTCTCAGGAGCTCAGAGGTGAGTTCAGATCAACAAGATGTGTTGATAGAGGAGGATCAAAGGAACATTCTAATCATTGGGGGAATTGAGATATTCTTGCCAAATAGCCAAGTAGAGGCCATAACACATGTTGCGAGTGCAGTAGAGAGATAGACAGCTGTGACTGTCATAAAGGAGGAAAAGGAGAAGATAATGATATCTTCCCTAGCAGAAGAAGAGGAGCATACAATTGAGTTGCTCTCTTAGTGGGAGATGGAGTTGGATATACTAGAGGATTGGTTGAACAATCTAGGACCAGAAGGTGGCTTCTAGGAGGTAGTCATGCTAGATGGAGAAGAATACCAGCCTGAGGAGCAGCTGGAGGAAGCTAGAGTTGAACCAACACAAGAGGAGCTGGCAAGAGTTACTCTGTCAGAGGAGATAGTTGAGCAAGAGTTCAGTGAGGAGATTGCAGAATTGGAGTCTGCAACATAGTGGCAAGCCAAGGCCACATGATATGAAGACATCATGAGAGATCAAGTTGATCTACCCTTTGATCAGCATAAGGAGATGCAACTGAGCAGACTGCATGAAGGGATCCAACTAGTGGCTCAATTGGAAGATATTATTGAGATAAGGAGGTTGATGTTGAGGTCATCACAAGAAAATATCAACAAGAGGAATATGAACATAGGAGGACCTGGAAGAGAAGCAGGGAAGCAACAACATCAATAACAACATATCAACGGAGCAGGTGGACAACTCCAAGGGAAAGTTTGGGATCCAGGAGGATTTCAACACTAGAGCAGAGGAGCTCATGAGCAAGATATCATGATTTTCCTAGAAATGGAGTATGATGCAGGAGCATTGCTCCACCTCAACAATGCGCCAACATTCTATCTCATCAAAGTGCGTTCAAGGAGGGGAGAGGTGCCAACCCTCTCATTTTTCCCTCAAAATCTAAATTTTAAATGTAATGAAAGCAATTAAATGTTGTAAGGCTGGAAGAGACGAGTTGATGCCTTTGTACAGGCTATAGATAAGGTCGTCTTTAATGGTTGACAGGTTGATGGGATCTAGATCCGATTTGGACTAGATGGACATTGAATGTAATTCAATATAATTAATGAGAGTTAGGTGAGTTGGAGGGAGAGCTCGAGGAGCCCCTCTTTTGTAAAAAAATCTCATTGTATCAAAATTCAACAGGTCTAGCATGAGGAGATGAGCGAGTAGAGAGTAAGGAGAGGAAAGAGATGAGACTCTATTGCAGTTCGATCTTTTGTACACACTGTAAATAGACATTCATATTAATAGAAAGAGAAGTTTTTCCTGCATGATATTCTTTCTGTATATTTATGTGTTTTATGAATGTCGTGTATGTGTGAATATATGATGTGGATGTATGTGTTAGATTTGATCTATAGGGGTTAAGATAGAATCCACTATCTGTTTGAGAGTTTGTTAAAACGGTATGGGGCCTTTTAGTCTAAATGCAAGGAGTGCATGACAGAGTCTTGAAAACTCTGTGAGCCGGCGCAAGGAATGCACATCTAAAATTTGAGTCGAATTCAGAGGAGAACGTGCCAGGAGGGCACACCATAACATACACATACTCAGAGAGGAACCTCAAGGTTTTTTAATACCTTTGAGGAGAAATTGTGCAGAGGAGGCACATAGAGACAAGGTTACTGAATACCCTAGAGGAAAGTCTACGTAGGAGTAAGCGTAGCAGAAATTTGATGGAGATTCTGTAGAGCTCTGTCAAGTGGGCATTGAGCAAGTGCAAGGAGTGCACAGAACCAACACGTTCTAAAGCGTCGAAGGAATTTGAGGAAAACCTAGAGTTACAGGACACTCTGAGGAAGAAGCTCTGCAAGGTGTGCATTGAGCAGATGCAAGGAGTGCATGATTGAAATCGAAGGATTCGAGATTCAGGAGGAAGACCTGTTCAATGAGTGCACCAGGCCAACACCTAGACAAGTGTTGAAAGTCTGAAGCTGTTTGAACGCTCAGTCGAGCTCAAGGAGTGCACGAGAACTTTTATTCAAAGTTTTGGAAGAAAGGTTTCCAAGAGGGTACACCACATGGTTAAGACTCGGAGGAGAGTCAAGTGCAAGTATGCACAAAATGCCCAAGGAGTGAAGTAGAAGCAGAATTATTCTAAGTCTCAAATCTCAGGAGGAAAATCATTGTCGAGACCTAGCAATCGAGTTCACAGTAGGAATATCAAAGGTCATAGCCTTGATGCTTAGATGTTTTTCCCAACTTCGGGAGGAAGCCAAAGATTAAGTGGAGGAGTTACAACAACCGACAGATACACTACAGGAGGAGAGATCTAGACCGCTAGACCAGAGTCCAGACATTGATAGGAGAACGGGGTAGTGAATTCTCGAAGTCCTGAATCCAAGTGGGACCATCCATCATCTTGAGGGATAGGTGGTAGATATATGGAAGTCTAGAGAAATCATCCTACGATATTTTTCAATTGAGAGGAGTGCAAGATCGTCGAAGCTATGAATCTCGAAGTGGATCCTGAACGTTGATGGTTAGGAGGCAGGTGGCGAAATATCAGAGATTCCGAGAGATAGAGTTCTGGAACATTTGCGAGGAGAAAAAATGAAGTCTTCGCGAAGTCACGAAGAGAGAAGTGGATTTGGACCGTTGGATCCAGAAGGACACGTGGCAGAGACCCACGTATTTCAAAGAAAAGGTACTCCAGAAGAAAGAGGAGAGTAGTGTGGAATTAAATCCCAAAGGCCGGAGTCTGAAGGAGATCACAACCATTGGTTGTGGGAGAGTCGTTGTCTCAGGTAAATTCATCGATTCAGAGATTGGGAAAAAGGGAGCAAGTTGCTTGCAAAATTTTCGAAGTGCAGAGTCGTGAAGAGGACTGGCCTGAGGTCATAGCTCGAGGTCATGTGAAGAAGATAATGGGCCTGTGTAAAATGATATATGGGGCTAGCAGGGTCCCAAAGAGTTGATCCAGCTTAGATATTTGAAGATCCTAGACCGAGAGGTCGCAGGGCCCCCAAGAGGAGAGGGGGTCCTGCATCAGAGTGGTATCAGAGCCATATAATTGATTTTTGTAGGAAGAGGAGACAGTCTGAATACATCAATTAGTATCAGAAACTAAATTTCATCTATAGACAACAGGTGAAGGAGGAGACAGAGTACTGATGCTCTGTGTGTGATTGTTTGCAAGTGTGCAACAATCAACAAATAACCAGGTGGGTTGTAAAAGAAGCTGGAGGTGCTCTCACTTGTAGAGTAGACAACATAAATATAGGTGGGATGAAGGAAAAGAAAGAGCCATGAGCATGGTGAAAGAGGAGGTTTCCCATAGAAAATAAAATCATAAATTGACAAGGAGCTCAGCGAAATTAAAACAGAGATGGAGAGGCTAGCATTGAAGATGCAATAGGAGGCAAAGGTATGCTGAATGTATGAATGTCCTTTGAAGCAGAGAACAATGTGGCATGTTCATAATTTTTTAACCAGATGGCAGCAACAAGTGTTGAGGAGATGGATGAAGGAAGTTGAAACCCTCAATGACACCGAGGAGGAGATGGTTTGCATCTGTGAGCCAGAAATCGGAGAAAACCTCAATGATGAGGAGAAGAGATCAATGGAAAATATCATGAGCTTCCAGGAGGGTAGTGATGAAGGTTCAGATTTCCAAGTGGGAAATGAGATGAGATCAGTTGATCTCGTAGACTGCCAGGAGGGTAGGAGCGAAATCCTAGATTCCTAGGTGGGCAAGGGAGATGAAGTGAGACTGCCTGAAAGTCTCAGGAGCTCAGAGGTGAGTTCAAATCAACAAGGTGTGCTGACAGAGGAGGATCAGAAAAGCATTCTAATCATTGGGGGAATTGAGATATTCCTACCAAACAACCAAGTAGAGGTCAGAGCACATGTTGAGAGTGCAACAAAGAGACAACCAGTTGTGACTGTCATAAAGGAGGAGAAGGAGAAAATGCTGATATCTTCCCCAGCTAAAGAATAGGAGCATACAGTCGAGTTTATCGCTCAGTGGGAGATGGAGTTGGAGATGTTGGAGTATTGGTTGAACAATCTAGGACCAGAAGGTGGATGCCAGGAGACAGTCATGCCAGATGGAGTAAAATACCAACTTAAGGAGAAACTAGAGGAAGCTGGATTTGAACCATCACAAGAGGAGTTGACAGGAGTTAGTCTGTCAGAAGAGATAGATGAGAAACATCTCAATGAGGATACTGAAGAATTGGAGTCCGCAACAGAGTGGCAAGCCAAGGCCACATGATATGAAGATAACATGGGAGATCAAGTTGATCTGCCCTTTGATCAGCATAAGGAGATACAACCAAGAAGACTGCATGAAGGGAGACAGGTAGTGGATCAATTGGAAGAGATTATTGAGGAGATAACGAGGTTGACATTGAGGTCATCACAATAAGTTGTTAGCAGGAGGAAGATGAACATAGGAGGACCTACAAGAGAAGCAGGGAAGCAACAACAACAACAACAACATATCGGGGGAGCAGGTGGACAACTCCGAGAGAAAGTTTGGGATCTAGGAGGATTTCAACACTAGAGCAGAGGAACTCATGAGCATGAGCTCATGATTTAACCAAAAATGGAGTATGATATAGGAGCATCGCTCCACCTCAAGAGCGTGCCAACATTCCAACTCATCAAAATGCGTTCAAGGAGGGGAGAGGCGCCAACCCTCCAATTTTTCCCTCAAATTTAAATTTTAAATGTAATTGAAGCAATTAAATGTTATAAGGCTGGAAGAGATGAGTTGATTCCTTTTTACAAGCTATAGATAAGCTCATCTTTAATGGCCAATAGGATGATGGGATCTAGATCTGATTCAGAATAGATGGCGATTGAATGTAATTCAATGTAATTAATGAGAGTTAGGTGAGTTGGAGGGAGAGCTCGAGGAGCTCCTCTTTTGTAAAAAAATCTCATTGTATCAAAATTCATTAGGTCTAGCATGAAGAGATGAGAGAGTAGAGAGTAAGTAGAGGAAAGAGCCAAGACTCTATTGCAGTTCGAGCTTTTGTACACACTGTAAACAAACATTCATATTAATAGAAAGAGCAGTTTTTCCTAAATGAGATTATTTTTGTATGTTTATGTGTTTTATGAATGCCATGTATGTGTTTGTGAATATATGTTGTGGATGTATGTGTTAGATTTCATCTGCAGGGGTTAATATAGAATCCACTATATGTTTGAGAGTTTTTTAAAACGTTATGGGTTCTTTTAGGTTAAATGCAAGGAGTGCATGACAGAGTCTTGAAAACTCTGTGAGCTAGCACAAGGAGTGAGAATCTCAAATTCGAGTCAAATTTAGAGGAGAACGTGCCAGGAGGGAACACCAGAACATACACATACTCAGAGAGGAACCTCAAGGTTGTTGAATACCTTGGAGGAGAAATTGTGCAGAGGAGGCACAGAGAGACAGGGTTATTGAATACCCTGTAGGAAAGTCTTCATAGGAGTAAGCATAACACAAAATTGTTGAAGATTATGTAGAGATATTCCAGGTGGGCATTGAGAAAGTGCAAGGAGTGAAAAAAACCAACATGTTCGGAAGTGTTGGAGGAATTTGAGGAAAACCCAGAGTTACTGGACACTCTAAGGGAGAAGCTCCGCAAGGTGTGCATTGAGCGGATTCAAGGAGTGCATCAATGAACCTGAAGGATTCAGGATTCAGGAGGAAGACCTATGCAAGGAGTGCACCAGGACAACACCTAGACAAGTGTTGAAAGTCTAAAGCTATCTGAAGGCTCAGTCGAGCTAAAGGAGCGCGCGAGAACTTTAATTCAAAGTTCTGTGAGAAAGGTTGCCAAGAGTGTACAACACAAGGTTAAGACTTGGAGGAGAGTCGAGTGAAGGTCTGCACAGAAGGTGAAAGGAGTGAAGTAGAAGCAAAATTATTCCAAGTCCCAAATCTTAGGAGGAAAATCATTGTCGAAACCCAACAGTCGGGTTCACAGGAGGAATATCAAAGGCCGCAACCTTGATACTTAGAAAATTTTCCCAACTTTGGGAGGAAGCCAAAGCTTAAGTGGAGGAGTTACAACATCTGACAAATCCGCTGCAGGAGGAGAGATCTGGACCACCAGACTAGAGTCTAGACATCGACAAGAGAACAGGGTAGTTAAGTCCCGAAGTTCCAAAGCCAAGTGGGACCGTCCATCGTCCAAAGGGTAGGTGGCAGAGATCGAGAAGTTTAATTCGAAGTTCTGGGAGAAAGGTTTCCAAGAGGGTACACCACATGATTAAGACTCGGAGGAGATTCAGGTGCAAGTATGCATAGAATGCACAAGAAGTGATGTAGAAGTAGACTTATTCCAAGACACAAAGCTCATGAGGAAAATCATTGTCGATACCCAACAATCAGGTTCGCAGGGGGAATATCAAAGGTCATAGCCTTGATTCTTAGACGTTTTTCCCAACTTCGGAAGGAAGCCAAAGCTTAAGTGTTGGATTTACAACAACCGACAGATACGCTGCGGGAGGAGAGATTTGGACCGCCAGACTAGAGTTCAGACATTGACAAGAGAACGGGGTAGTGAAGTCCCGAATCCAAGTGGGATCGTCCATCATCTGGAGGGACAGGTGGTAGAGATCTGGAAGTATAGATAAATCGTCCTCTTGGAGTTTTGAATTGAGCTGAGTGCAAGATCGTCGAAGCTATGAATCCCAAAGTGGATCCCGAACTTTGATGGTCAAGAGGCAGGGGGAAAAATATCAGAGAGACTGGGAGATAGAGTTTTGAAAGATTTGTGAGGAGAAAAAGTGAAGTCTTCGCGAAGTCATGAAGAGAGAAGTGGATTTGGACCTTTGGATCCAGAAGGACACGTGACAGAGACCCATGTATTTCGAAGGAAATGTACTCCAAAAGAAAGAGGAGAGAAGTGTGGAAGTAACTCCTGAAGGCCGAAGTCTGAAGGAGATCACAGCCGTTGGTTGTGGGAGAGTCGTGGACCGTAGATTGGGTCCCAAGTAAATTCACAGATTCGGAGATCGGGAAAAAGGGAGCAATTTGCTCACAAAATTTTTGAAGCGTGGAGTCACGAAGAGGACTGGCCCGAGGTCATAGCTCGAGGTCATGTGAAGAAGAAAAGGGGCCTGTGTAAAATGATTTGTGGGGCTAGCAGGGTCCCAAAGAGTTGATCCAGCTCAGATATTTGAAGATACTAGACCGGGAGGTCACATAGCCCCCAGGAGAGGAGGGGGCTTTGCATCATCATGGAATGTAATTCCCATGCTTTAAATAGTGCTTCTTGGGGCATGCTCCTTAGGGTATAAGGATGCCAATACTCCACATGAAATATTTCATGATGTTCTTGAAAAACTAAAACTCAACAAAACATGATGTGAAACATTTCCCACTGGGCACTCTACTTTAAATTTAAAATTTTTGAATGTCTCAACATGTCTCATGTTTTTATACGTTCATGTCCCCATATCCTAAAAACTACTTTGAAATATCACGAATAAATTTTCTTAATAAATAAATTTTTGATATTACTTTGGTTACATGGCCAAACTCCTCTCTTTCCCTGCATCTTTGGACATGAAGTAGCTGGGTATACACTTTGTTCTGTCTTGTGAAGTCTGCATTCAAAAAAAAAATTAGGCATACTAGCAAGCATGTAGAATTTCAAAAGGGAAAAAATGGAGGTGAATTTCCTGGTGATTTGTTGCTATATATATATATATATATATATATATATTACAAAAACGGGTAGAAATTTATATTAAAGGATTGCCATGAATTGTAAAAAGGTGGCCTGAAGTTTACAAAATTTAGAGATCTGGCAGAGCCAGCGATTACAACCATAGAAATATTTTCTTTTCTGCAACTTTGACATAAAAAATTACACAAAAAACTTGTGTTAACTTGAGAGAAAACTAAAAGAGGTCTAGAAGAGCTTGAGAACTATATCTGGATCTGCTCCATTGGCTTGAACATGGTGTGTAGTTGGTTGATGAACTTCCTTTGATCCCCAAGATGAGGTAGCATCCTAGATTGGAACTGCTTGGAAATCTCTTTCTCTTTCTCTTAACATGTATTTGAACCACTTGACTGGCCGATTTAACCGCCGAATTGTTTGCATCATAAGAGTGACTTCCCTATCTCGATGCTCTTCTTTTTCCTCCAACTTTGCTTCCAATATCGTCAGTTTGGCGTTATGAGATGCAATAATTCAATGTTGAGTTCTAAGCTGCTACTGGAAGGAGGATAAAACACAAGGAACATAGTCTCGGTTTTGGCATTGTTCCATTCTTCGCTGCCTCCACATATAACGAACCTGGGTATAAGAGATGAAGGACCTTGTTGATGTTTGGACAACATCGGGAAGACATTATTCCCCCTATATATAT
>JZKD02S1789378.1:62027-85947 GCA_000966675.3 Picea glauca | reverse complement strand
ATGACATGACATTTATAATACAAGGTATACATATATATATAATAAACAACTACTTATTTATTATCCAATGGACACATCCTTTCATGGATGGTCACCATATGTTCTCTATATATGGAATACTCATCATTGTAATAATACATCAATCTATTATAATCATTTTTTCTTAGCATTTTCTATTGTACTTGTGTCTTTGTGCATGGTTATTCTTCTTGTGATCTTGATTATTACTGCTACTATCGTTCATGGTTTATACTTTAGTTCATGTAAATTTGTAAAGAAACTGAATGTAATTGAACAACATTAAAAATCCAACATGGTATCATAGCAATGTTCTTGAAATAAGACTATTGCACATGCGTTGACCTTCTACGACAACTCGTCATACCTTTCCTGCAATTCGTTGTTTTGCTACAACTACAACTCAGGTTAATGTTTCTGCACTCTTCCAACAACCATGGTGAACTGTATTTTGGTGGAAGATAGGCTTGATGAAACAACCAACTTCATTTCTTGGAAATATAGATTGCTCATCACTCTAGAAGAGAGTGACCTAATGAAGTATGTTGAATAAGTTGTACTAGAAACAACTGATGATGAAGAAAAGTATCAATGGAGGAAGAATGATGCAAAATCTAGAAATATCATCATCTATTATATGAGAGACCATTTAATCCCTCACCTCTCCAACTTGAAGAAAAATAAGAAAATGTACAACGACTTGAAGAAGTTGTTTGAGAGAAACGACACCAACATAACACTTTCCTTGAGACACCAACTTTAGAATCTTAAGATGACGAAGTCAGATACAGTTGCCACCTTCTTCATGAAGATTTCAAAGATCATAGATCAGTTGGGTGCTATTGGTGAAATCATCTATGACAGAGAAATTTTCATGGTTACCCTTAATGGTTTTCCAAGCCATTGGGAGTCATTCATTCAAAGTATCAGTGGGCGATCCAAATTGCCCAAGTTTGATCATTTATGGGAAAACTATACTCAGGAGGAGACCAGACTTACAACTAGAGGCGTGCAATCTTCCCATCATGATGACAATCAATCCCTTGCTACTCATGCAAGGAAAGGAAAAGGAAAAATAATAGGTTTCGACAAAACATTTAAAGGAAGGAAGTCAACACCAACTTCATATCAAAAAAAGAAGGACATGTCAAAGATTCAGTGCTTCAGATGTGACAAGTATGGCCACTATTGCGAAAAATTGTCCTACATTGAAGAAAGGAAAGCAACATGCCTCCATTGCTAATATTGATTCAGAACCACCTTAGAGGAAGTCAATGAATGCAAGCATGGACAATGAAGAGTTCTTCTTCATTTCATCCCTCTCAGGTATGGTTCCTACTAATAATGATATTTGGTTGATTGACAGTGGTGCTTCCATACATATGACTTTATACAGAGAGCACTTTACATATCTAGTAGAGAAAGAATCTTGTTTGCATGTTGTACTTGGTGATGACGCCAGATATACTATGAAGGAAGTTGGATCCACTTCCTTACAATTGGATTCTAGCACCCCACTCCATTTGAGTGATGTATTATTTGTACTTGGGATGAGAAGGAACCTTGCCTTTATTTTATCCTTAGAGAACAAAGGCTACAAGGTTGTTGATTCTAATGGAAAGATTCTTGCATGGAAAAATAACTCTAGTATGGATTATGCTTGGGTGATTGGTGTTTGAGAGGACATATTGTACATATTGATTGTCCAACCAGTTCATGCCTTGATACATGATTCTATCAGTTTGAGTAAACTATGGAATATGAGACTTTCTCATTTACATTATAGAGCTCTTCCCTCTCTCGGAAATATGGTGACAAAACTTCCTAAGATCCATGTTGAACATAATGGAATTTGCAGAGGCTGTGCTCTTGGAAAGAATGCCAAGGGGTCCTTTTTGAGTAGTGACAACATATCCAAGGGAATATTAGACTTGGTTCATACATATTCATGTGGACCCATGAAAATTTCTTCCTTGAGTGGATACCTATATTATGTGATCTTCATTGATGGACACTCTCGGAAGGCTTGGATTTACTTCTTGAAGACCAAGGATGGAGTCTTTTCCAGATTTCAAGAGTACAAAGAACAGGTCGAAAACCTGACTGGAAAGAAGATCAAAGTGTTGAGATTAGATAATGGAGGAGAATACATCTCCCATGATTTTAGTGATTTCCAGATTGAGGCAATGATAAAGAGGGATTACATCGTTCCTTACAACCCTCAAAAGAATGGGGTCATAGAGAGGAAGAACATATCTATTGTTGAGGCAGTCAAGGCGATGATTCATGATCAAAATTTACCTATGTTTTTATGGGCAGAGGAATTCATGACTGTAGTGTATGGTCAAAACAGAAGTCCTCATAAGACTTTAAGGAACATGAATCCCGAGGAGGCATCCACCAGAGTGAAGCCTAAGGTTAGAAACTTCAAGATATTTGGGTGTCTAGTATACCTTCATGTACCCAAGGAGAAAAAGACCAAGTTAGATCCTTCAATCATAAATGGTACATTTGTGGGGTACAATGAGTCTTTGAAGGCATATTGGATCTACATCCCTGGTCAGAGATAGATTGAGGTGAGAAGAGATTTTACCTTTGAGGAGGAGGTAGCCTTTAGGAGATCTAGAGGATCTCACATGGAGATTGATAGTGAGAGACAAGAAGAGATGGTGCCTTCTACCCCTCACCCTCCAATAGTTCAAAGGGATACAATTGATCCTATTGATCCAATTGATCTCGTTGATCCTATAACTCCAGTTGATGTTCCCAGAGATATTGCAATAGGTTGAAAGAGACCTTCATGGGATTCTCAGACTTTGCATGAGGCATAAGGACATGCAAATCCTCATGGTACCTTTTGAGAGAGAAAGAGACCTCATATATATTTGTGACATGCCACAAATATGAGCCACATCATTGATTCTGATCCTTCATGTTATGAGGAGAAATCTAGTCAGCCAATATGGAGAGATTCCATGATGGAGGAGCATCAGTACATCATGAAGAATGATTTGTGGGATATTGTTGCGAGACCTGAGAGGAAGTCTGTAGTGACTTCCAAGTGGATATATAAGATAAAACACACAACTGATAGGATCATCGAGAATCACAAAGAGATATTTTTTTCTAGAGGATTATCTCAGGTGGAGGGAATAGATTATGAGGAGACATTTTCTCTTATTGCTTGATACACTTATATCCAGATGATTATTGTCCTTGCAACATCCATGGGTTGGAGACTACATCACATGGATGTGAAGATATCCTTTCTCAATGGAGATATTGAGGAAGAAGTATACATCAAGAAACCAGATGGTTTCATGATACTTGAGAAGGAGTCTCATGTGTGCAGGTTGAAGAAGGATCTGTATGGACTCAAGCATACACCTCAAGCTTGGTATGTGAGGATTGATGGACACTTGATGAGTTTAGACATTAGAAAAAGTGTTGTTGATCCCAACCTATACTACAAGACTATTAATGGTGAGTCCCTGATTTTGATCCTCTAAGTTGATGATTTATTCCTCACCGGTACAAAGAGCCTTATTATTGAATGCACGCATGAGTTGGCCTCTGAGTTGGAGATGAAGGACCTTGGTATGATGAAATACTTTTTGGGACTAGAGGTGTGGCAGAGAACTGATGAGATCTTTCCGAGTTAGGGGAAGTACACAATTGAGATATTGAAGAAGTTTGGGATGTTGAATTGTAAGCCCATGGCTACACCAATGGTGACGAATCTGAAGAAACTAAGTGTGTATTCTTTTGATTTCGACGAGATTGATATGAACCTCTACAGACATTTGATTGGATCATTGATGTATTTGGTTAACACCAAACCAAATATTTTCTATGAAGTGGGTGTACTTATCCAGTTTACGAGTCAACATGTTAAAATTATTTTTACGTAGTTAAGTGTATGTAGTATTCTTTAATTGTAGTCTATTAAAACATTAAATGCATGCATAAGGATCAATGAAAGAAAGACATCCACAATATACACAATATTTATCTTAGGAAACCATCGTGAGGGAGAAAACCCAACAAAGTTTCTTCAATATATATTTTTCAACAAGTACAATGTCTCTCTCAAGAGAGATCTCACCAAAACAGAATATCCACTAGGAAATCCTAACCAAAACATAGTAGCACACCACTAGACCAATATAGTCCTTCACTGGATAACCAAAATCCTTTACTAAGACACCCTTCCTTTGTAGCTGCATCACTCCTTCCTTGTAGTTGCGTCACTCTAAGACTTGCACATAGTGTGAGAGAGATGGTTGCGTGTCTCTCCAAATGATGTGCTAGGCCTATTATAAATACTAGTTGGATTTCCCATAATTAGGTCAAGGATGACCTGTCTAATTTACCCATCTAATTTACAATTGAATTGTCAAGGAACAATAGGGACGACTTTTACAAAGGAACAATAGGGTTGACTTAACAAAATATAATATAATATTATTCTTTAGTGTTTTTTCTTGGTGAAATACAATATGAATATCTTTTGAAGCTAATCAAACTTCAACACTCCCTCTTAGCAATGAAGGTATTCTTCTGGCACGATCATCATGACTACTTCTGATCTTCTATACACTTGACCATTGACTTGTTGAATTTCCATGAATATATATTGAAGAAGTTTTGTAACCACATCAACATCCAAGGTCTCATCATCCATCTGTGCTTTATGTTATCATGGGACTTTCACTCACCATCTCACACAAAATATGGCATCTAGTTCCACAATGAAATAACAACCTCTAGTTGGAACACCAGGCAATCGGTCCACAATGACCAGACATCTAATCATGAGCATTAGGCGATGTAGTGTGCACACACTACCCATCTATCCCAAGGCTAGGAAACACCTCCAACCACACAGGTTGGCCCACCATCTAAAAAGTTGGGTAACTAACTATCCCTCAAGGTATGTCATCTACTAACCTTGTGTGAGGTCATATTGATTGGTGCCACAATTAGTAACTTTGTGTACCATACTTTTACACTGGAGTAGAAATCCATGTACCATGATTTATCACTAGGGTAGCAGTAACTTAGCATACTAGGATTTATCACTGGAATAGGCATCTGCATACCAGGCTTTATCACTAGGGTAGTAGTAACTCGATGTACGAGGATTTATCACTGGGGTAACCATCTGCATACCAGGATATATCACTGGGATAGAAGTAACTTGGAGTACCAGGAATTATCACTGGGGTAGCCATCTAAGTACCACAATTTATCACTGGAGTAGTTGTAACTTGGTGTACTAGGCTTAATCACTGGGGTAGCCATAACATGCCCGTGAATGACCACCCGTTGCTTCTACCACATACTGAAACTGCTACCTTGGATCACAACTGTAACTCATCACTCCCTCTTACTAGGGACATCCTTCTAGATCACACCAAGATTATCTCTGAAGTACACAAACTTCACTTTCGACAGAGGCTTGGTCAACACGTCAACTATCTGCTCATTTATAGTGACATACTGGAGCTTCACTGCTCCTCTATGTACCATATCTCTGATATAATGGTACCCGATCTCGATGTGCTTGGAATTTTCATGGAACATTGGGATCTCTATCAACTTCACAGAACTCTGGTTGTTACACCAGATACAATTCTCCTCTAACTCGAGATCAAACAATCTTGCAAGCAACTTTCGAAGCCACACTGATTCACTTCTAGTTGACCAAGTTACTACGTACTCTTCTTCAATTGTACAGAGCGCCACACCAGTCTATTTCCTACTGAACCATGATATCATAGATGATCCCATACTAAAGAAACATCCATATGTACTCTTCTAGTATTCAACACTACTAGACCAATCTGAATAAGTAAATTCTTGTAGGATTATCTCACAATCTAAAGCATATCTGAGTCCATAATCAATTGTACCATTCATGTACCTCATCACATGTTTTTCTGCAACCAAGTTAACACTTCTCGTCTCAACCATAAAATGACTCAATTTGTTCACCGTAAAACATATATATAACCTCATGTTCATTAAGTACATCAACGAACCAATAATCTATCTATACATGGTAGCATCCAGTGTCTCTAACGACTTCAAATTTGTCACCATCGGTGTAGGCATGGCCTTGCAATCCATCATTCTAAATCTCTTTAGAATCTCAACAACATATTTACCTTGGTTAAGGAAAATCTCACTTGGTCTCTACCATACCTCTAGAACTAAGAAGTAATGCATCATGCCTAGGTATTTCATCACAAACTATGCAACAAGATTCCTCTTACTATCCGTGATGAGCTTATCTTCTCTCATTAGAAATAGGTCATTCACATACAACAATAGCATCACTGGTCCACCATCCACAACCTTGAAGCATATGTTGGAATATGCTTTACTCTTGGTAAATCCCAAGCTCATCAGAAAGTTGTCAATTCTACCGTACCATGCTATGGGTGCTTTCTTTAACTCATACAAGTATTTCTTCAATCTGCACACATCTGTCTGACTGTCACATGTCTCAAAACCTTGTGGTTTCTCCACATACAGTTCCTCTTCTATTACACCATTTGAAAAACATGTCTTCATGTCCATATGGTGTACCTTCCAATTCTTTACTGCAGCTAATGTAAGTATAGCTCTAATTGAAGTGTATCTATCCACAAGAGAAAATTTATCCTCATAATCTATTCCTTCTTTCCGTGAGAAACCACGTGCCACAAATATAGCCTTGTACTTATCGATACTTCCATATGTTGAATGCTTCGTCTTGTAAATCCACTTGGAACTTACAACTATCTTCTCTTTCGATCTTGGAACCACATCTCAAACATCATTCTTTATAATGGAATGGTAGTCTTCAACCATGGAATCCTTCCATTATTTCTTATTTTCAGCCTCTTCATAACTGGTAGGCTCAGCGTCAATAATGTCACTAAGCAATGCCACATAGTTAGAGTAAGGTCATGGTCCCTTGATTTCTATGAAGGATCCATCTGTAACACCATACTTCTCTTCATATTGAATGATTTATCGAGCCCAAGCTAGTATTCTCTTCTTGGTATTCATCTCTCGGGATGAATCTACAAATATTTGTGGTTCTTCCATGTCATGATATTCTAATACAACATCATCACCTACATCTGTATCTGTGAATCTGGGAGCTTCATGCTCCTCATCATGAACCTCATCTAAATGACGTTGTCTTGAGCTCCTGAAATTTGTATCCTCATCAAAGGTGACATCTCTACTAGTCTCAATTTGATGGTGACTAGGGATGTAAACTTTGTATGGCTTCTACGTCTCACTATATCCAACAAATATCTACAGGTTCCTGACCTCTATATTTTCACCTGTAAACATCTCTATTGGTGTCTTGTTCCCAAGGAATCTGTGGGGAATTCTATTTTTCACATATACAATAGTTCTAGTTGGTTTTTCCCATAGATGCATCAGTAAATCTTGGTCATGAATCATGGCCTTCATTGCTTCCATGATTGTACGGTTCTTTCTTTCTACCACACCATTTTTTTTAGGATTGTAGGGAGTAGAGAGCTCCCTCTTAATCCAAACTTCCTTACAGAATGTCTTGAATTTATCTGAAGTGAATTCACCTCCATTATCTAATGTCAAAATCTTTATCTTCTTTTAAGATAAGTTTTCAACAAGTGCTTTGAACTTGTTGAACACTTCTTTTTTATCCTTCAAAAATTAAATCCAAGTTTTACATGAGAAATCATCAATAAATGAAACATAGTATACATACCTGCTAAGTGAAGTGGTTGACATCGGTCCACACATGTTTGAGTGTATAATGTACAAGACTCCCTTAGCTTTTCCATCACTGCTTGGAAATGGTTTCTCCACATTATTGCCTTATGCACATCCCTTGCATACTCCTTCATGGTCCACTCGGATTTTTGGCAAACCTGTCACCATCTTTCTCGCGATTGGTAGGGATTTGTAATGTATATGGGAAAGCCTCCTATGCCAAAGTTCAGTTGGAGTAACTGTATTGTTTACGAATGCTGAAACAAAATGTCTTTTAAATTGTATAAGCCTCCTTCTTGTACCCTAATCACTACGACATCATCAATGGATTTTCCTTTAGGCCACATGAGGAATTCGCCATCAATGAAAGCAACTCTGAATCCTTTCTCATCTAAATTTGAGATAGAAAGGATATTCTTCTTCAAACCAGGTACATACAACACATCCTTCATCTTCATCAATTTTCCAGAGTCTAACTTGTAGGATGCTTCTCCTACTCATTTAATGGGATATTGATAGTCATCACCTAGCTTCACCTTGTGAGGTGAATATTTCTGAACTATATCTAACAGAGATTCCTTATAACAAGTCATTTGCTTAGAAGCACCACTATCAATAAGACATGTGTCACTTCCATGAGTGTTTGTTCCTGTAAGAGATGAGATAAAAAAATATTCTTCACTTGAGTCTTCTTCTTTGGTTTTCTCATGATCATGTTCATCATCTTMTATGGCATGAGCATGATGTCKTATATACTTTCCTTTTCTGACCTGACCTTTGGAATTGGGACAATTTATGGAAATSTGTCCCATCTWCTSACAAATGAAGCATCTGTAACTTGAGAAATCCTTCTTGAACTTGTGAKACTTTTRTAATCYAKGAGGTTTCTTATTTGAGTGAAATTCCTTCTTTTTCTTTCCTTTTCGAGTATGTGYTGCTMGGGATTGATTTTCTTCATCGCMTAGTTTCTCTTCTCTTGCTRATAATCTATATTATTCCTGAGTACAATCCTCCCATAGTMTGCTAAACCTTGTTATCCTTCTTCTTGRACATATACCCTRAATWAATGATTCCCRAGATCRGGRGAGACCATTCAATGTAGTCATCACCAACTCATCTTCTTTGATTGTTTCTCCAATGGCTTCTATATGTTCTTTGATATGAGACACTATTGTAAAGTATGATTGGATAGTTTCTAAAATTTTCATCTTCACATTCTTGAGTTGTGTTCTCAAGGTCATCTTCCAGTTGATGTTTTTTCCTTCATACAGTCTAGATAATGCATCAAACATTTGCTTGGGAGTTTTCGATGATGAGACATGGGGGATCAAATGATCCTTAATGGAATCAACAATGATTCTCTTCACCTTCACTAGGTTCTTCTTGTACTTTTCATTGGCCTCATCTTCATTAGGTTTTGGAACTCCTTTTTTTATGAAATCTTCTATATCATTCTCTTCTAGAATGAGCATCACTATGTACTTCCATGATCGAAAGTTATTAGTGCCTTCAATATTCTCATCTATCTTGGTACTGGGTGCCATCTATGCTTGAAAAACACAATAAAAGAAAAAAATTTTCTAAGAAAATTTTTGTACTTACCAGAGAGTGTTATGACAATTTGACCAGTTATAACTTCAATTCTACAACTGCCAAGACTAGGGTTTATGAGGAAACCCTAATTTTTCAAAATATGAATTTTTGAATTCTTCTATGAGGGATAGATGTGCCCTCCTAAGGTGAGTTCCTCATTGGTATTACTTTGACCAAAATCCTTCAAAAAGTGGGTGAAAACCCCTCCTAGGGTTTGTGCAGTTGAAGGTAGTTGCAACACTAGTTGCAGTTTACAAAACTTCATCAAACTGAGAATCTATTCCCAAGGAAAGATGCACTAGGGTTAGGAGAGTATCCCTACTGTCTTAGTTTTCCCATCAAGCTCTTCTAAACTACGAAAATGGCTTCTTTTAGGCCCACTCTGATACCATGTTAAAATTATTCTTAAGTAGTTAAGTGTGTGTAGTATTCTTTAACGTTAGTTTATTAAAACAATAACTTCATACATAAGGATCATTGAAAGAAAGACATCCATAGTATACACAAGATTTATCTTGGGAAAACCTCGTGGGGGAGAAAAACCAAAAAATATTCTTCAATATAGATTCTTCAACAAGTACAATGTCTCTCCTAAGAGAGATCTCACCAAAACAAAAGATCCACCACAAAACCCTAACCAGAATAGAGTAGCACACCAATAGACCAAGATAGTCCTTCACCAGATAACAAAAACCCTTTACTGAGACACCCTTCCTTTGTAGCTGCATCACTCCTTCCTTGTATTTGATTCACTCTAAGACTTGCACACTTTGTGAGATATCTGGTTGTGTGTCTTTCCAAATGAGGCAGTAGGCCTCTTATAAATACTAGTTGGACTACCGTGAATTAGGTCAAGGTCGACCTGTCCACTTTACCCATCTAATTTAAAATTGACTTGTCAAGGAAAAATAGGGTTGAATTTTACAAAGGCACAATAGGGACGAATTAAAAAAATATAATATAACATTATTCTTTAGGGTTTTTCCTTGGTCAAATACAATATGAATATCTTCCGAAGCTACTCAAACTTCAACACAGCCGAGACAGACACACTGGATTACTGCAAAGCATGTGTTGAAAGACATGTGAGGCACATTTGGACATGGTATGAGATATAATTCCAGTATTGGCATGAGATTTTAGGGATACACTGACTCTGATTGGGCAGGGAGCATAGTGGAGAGGAAGAGCACCTCCAGGTATTACTTCACTTTGGGATCTGTCATGGTTTCCTGGTGTAGTAGGAAACAAAATTTTGTAGCTTCAAGCACCACAAAATCAGAGTACATTGCATTGAGTGTATAAGTCTACAAAGAACTATGCCTTTGAAATATCCTTGAATATTTATTTGGACATGTGATGGATTCCATCGTTATTAATTGTGATAACCAGAGTTGTGTGAAGCTCTCAGAGAATCCAGTGTTTCATGACAAATCGAAACACATTGAGATCAAGTACCATTTCATCCGAGACATGGTGTAGAGGAAGGAAGTATTGGTGAAGTACCTTCCTATAGATGAGTAGGTTGTTGATGTTCTTACCAAACCCCTTTCCATGACGAAGTTCAACTACTTCCATGACAAACTTGGCATGGCAGAAAATGCCTTCATCACTGAGATGGAGTGTTTATCTTTGCATCTTCCTAAGACATTCTCCAAGTCATACTCCTCTATGACTGAGTTGAGTTGATCTGTGAGGATAATTAGCCGAGAGGGATAAGTGGGTTTGGGATTATATCCCAATGTCCCTTGTGGAGAGGACATGAGGACATGTCAAGGGAGTTTACCTTGATGCCACACATTATGGGGAGTTGACCCTAGTGTTTCTAAAGGGAGAACCCTCTAGAAGTCCACACAGGAGTGCCATGTGTGACATACCTTTAGCTACAATTTCCAGAGTAACCATCAAGCATACCTTCTCCTATATTGGGCTGCAGATCAAGGGAGATAGGATGCATTTATCACAAAGGTGTACGTGTGGTAAATGGGCCCAGGTGTATTCCTTCCTTGATCATGACAAGGAATAATATGGAATCAATGTGCTTGAGGTGCTTTCCACGTGTCAATTATCATCGGTCTGACATTCACTCACAAGGGTGTACCTGTGGTTAACGACCTTGGTGTGGTATTTTACCTATTCATGGTGATTTGACAAGGAATGATAAAAACTCAAGATGTTATATGTTATCGCATGAAGACCTAGAGTGAGATTGATCTCAGAGATAGTCAATTGGCTTAGAGGGAGAGTCACAGAAGGAGTTTCCCCTTGGTTCAGGTGGGAGAGAGATATCTCCCAAGAGTAACAGACAAGTTTCATGAGTCTAGGGTGAAGTTTTTATACTTCAGAGACAAGCTTTGGCATGATGAAGAATGTCTCCCTCATTGAGAGGGAGTGTTGATGTTTTGACAACATCGAGAAGTCTGTGTGTGTGTGTGTGTGTGTGTGTGTGTGTGTGTGTGTGTGTGTGACATGATATTTATAATACAAGGTATAAATATATATAATAAATAAGTAGGTATTTATTATCTAAGGGATACATCCTTTCATTGATGGTCACCATATGTTCTCTATATATGGAACAATCATCATTGTAATAATACATCAATCTATTATAATCATTTTGTCTTAGCATTAATGGCTATTCTTCTTGTGATCCTGGTTATTATTGTTGTTATTATTCATGGTTTATGCTTCAATTCATGTAAATTTGTAAAGAAACTGAATGTAATTGAATAACATTAAAACTCAAACAAGCCTGAACTACAAATTCATGTTCAAATTTGAACCCATGGTGTTGGGTGATACGGATTATTTTCGCCACAAAATAAGAGTGGAGATATAAAACAGAAATATTCAGAGATATTGCAAGAGATACAACAATATAACAAAGATATATCAGAAACATAACAAGAGTCATAGATATACAATAATACATGATTTCTATTAATGAAATAAATGTACAGAGACTGTAAAAATACAGAGTGAAAGTATCGCTAGAATGGTGGCATCTTATCTCTGAGAAGAGATGTGATGGCTACTTGAATTCACAAGAAGATGATTATTACAATGAGGCTCTAAGTTCATTTTTAACATAAGTAAAATCCAAAACCCTAACCCTGGAATATGAAAAGCCAAAAGGTTTGTGGGCCCCGATGGAGGTAGTTGATACGTCAACTTCCCGAGGGCGTAACTTTTGCATATGATATTTGTTTGGGGCTCTCGATACCTCATTAGAAATATCTATCCGAGGAATACAACTTTTGTGTGACAAACAACAAAGGATATTCCATGTTGCTCCCTGTTTTCCCAAAAAATGTCGTTTAGGGCCTCAAAATGGCTATGGAAGTTCAACACCCGAAAAACTGCTAAAAATAGTAAATTACAAAAATTGCTAGAAAATTGTTTTGAGCCAGTTGGAAAAGGTGGGTGGCCACTGATATCCACCTGGATGAATCCTCCCTCCTTAGGAAGAAATGGTCTCCATTGAGTTGAGTTCTCGGGGGAGAGGGAAGAGCGTTTGTTGAATCTACATCTTGATGAGTTGCTTGCCTTGTTGGACAAGTTGCGTTGATTAGTTTGTTGAAGGTTGTCATGAACATGTGGCTAGAAAGGTTGGACCTTTTTAATCAGTTTGTCTACATGAGATGCTTGTGTGCAGAAGGAATCTTTAAACTTTGTTGCAATCTTGTCGACCTGCTTCTGTTGGATAGAAGGTGCTTGGGCCAAGGCTGTAGTGGTTGCAGTATCCTTCTGTTCACCTTTTGAACAGATTGTGAAGAAGATGAATTTTGTAATATGAGATACTACCTTGCAGCCCTATTTAGGTGGAACAATAGTCAAAACTACTTCTAGTATTCTGTAGAGATGACCCCCCAGAGAAACAATGACATTGCGGGGTCGAGACTCATAAACAACATGGTGTCTCCACATGTATGGTTGGCCCAAGAGAACATCAAAAACATTCAGTGGGGAAACATCACATAATACCTCATCCTTGAAGGATTGGATGTTGTATGACAATCCACACTATTGGATGAAATGAAGATCTTGTCCCTGGTGAAGCCACCTGATGTTGTATGGTTGTGGGTGTGGTGTTGTCGACAATCCCAACTATTTGACGACCTCTGCTGAGATGAGGTTCTTCTGGATTCCGATATCAACAATAAAATGAAGTGGGGTCCCCTTCACCGACATATGTGAATGAAAAAGTCGCTCCCCCTCTTCAGGATCTGTTGGTTCTTCTAGTTGAATTGTTGCGGTCGCGACAATAATAGTGGGGTCTACATCGATGATTTGTCTTTTACCAGTATTTTCATAATCATATTTCAAATCAAGGTTCGACTCATTATCTTTGATCTCGACCACCAATGAATATTTTGAGTGACATTCATCAGTGTTGTGCCAGGGGATTTTGTGGAAATCACACCATTTTCCAGTGTCCTTCTTCATCTTTCTGTGACCCTTCTTTTCCTATGGCTTGGACTGGTTTTTGGGAGACTGTTTTTTAGGGACATCTTTCTCATACTTTGGTTGTTGCAGATTTGCAGACCCGAATTCCCGTTCGTTCTGGTGCTTCAATTTATGCTTGATTTTAATAGCATATCGATAAGAAGAACCAAGTGATGATATGTCCAGAAAATCCATTTCAGTTTGGATGTATCTGGGTAGAGCCCCACGATATTTTAGAACCAAATGTCATTTGGAGTCCTTGATACCAAGCTTGGTGTACAAGGTATGGAAGGTATTGGTGAACTTTGGGACTGCTTGGCCCCTCCCTTGCCGTAGTGTGGTCCATCTCATGTATTGGTCCTCATAATTTCCAACAGGGTAATACTGTTCCTTTACCGCATCCACAAAAAAATGCCAAGTGGGCTCGATCCCGTATATTCCAAACTCCTCTGTGGAAATTCGCTCCCAGTAAGTTTCCCACCAATTTTTGACACAGGGGAGATATTCAAGGAGTGAAAAGGTGATCTTTTCTTTGTCGAAAAAATTGTGAACAGAGAAATCAATTTCTAGCAGATTTAACCATTTGTCTAGGGCTTATGCATCTATTTGTCCTCCAAATACAGGAATATCAAAATTAACTTATACCTTGAAAGGTGAGGTGCCTCCAAAGTGGCCGCTTGATGAATATGCACCTGCTTCTATCAGTAGACATTGAAGGATGTGGGAAAAATTCTCCATGATTTCGTCCCTCTGTCGCATGAGAGCTTGCTCAAGCAATAGATTGATAGAATCGTTTGCTCCGTCGTTTTTATTTTCTTCCACCATTGAGGGTTTCTTGGGTCTGAGAGAGAGATTTTCCTCAAGAGACACAAGCTCGAGACCCAACTTTCTATACTCAGACCTCGTCAAGGACATGCACTGAAAAATGATCAAGAGCAGCCTGCTCTGATACCACTGATCCAGATTATTTTCGACATGAATTGAGAGCAGAGATATAACATATAAATATTCATAGATATTGCAAGAGAGACAAAAATATAACATATATATATCAAAAATGTAACAAGAGTCACAAATATACAGTAATAAATGATTTCTATTGATGAAATAAATGTACAGAGACTGTAAAAATACAGAGTGAAAGACTCGCTAGAATGGTGGCATCTTATCTCTGAGAAGAGATGTGATGGCTACTCGCATTCGCAAGAACATGATTATTACAATGAGGCTATAAGGTCATTTTTAACATAAGGAAAATCCAAAACCCTAACCCCGGAAGATGAAAATCCAAAAGGTTTGTGGGCCTCGATGCAGATAGTTGATATGTCAACTTCCCGGGGGCGTAACTTTTGCATACGAACTCTGTTTGGGGCGCTCGATACCTCGTTAGAAATACATATCCGAGGGCTACAACTTTTGTGTGAGAAACATAAAAGGAATTACCATTTTTCTCCCCATTTTCCCCAAAAACATCGTTTAGGGCCTCAAAACAACTCCAGAAGTTTAGGACCCAAAAAACTACTAAAAATAGTAAATTACCAAAATTGCCAGAAAAATGTTTTGAGCCAGTTGGAAAAGGTGGGTGGCCACCAATATCCACCTGGATCACTGGGGCTGCAACTGTTGTGATGAAATGGGAGCCAAAGATGTGGAAACACGACGCGGGAGCATTGAGTTTGTAGAGGGAAAAGTAACCGGCACAAAAATGGATTCATATCCGCAATGGCAAGCTGAAGAATTAAGAGTGCAATGAAATAAACCCATGGCACTACATATGAAATGAAATCCCACATGGATTTAATAAAATGGATGCCCTTGGGGTTGAACATTGAACCTCATATGTCCTTGTATCAAGTCTTTAGGAGCGTTGGCAAGATTTTCTGTCTGATAATTATGAAGCCAGAGAATGTGTAAGAAGGAGACTTTCTTGAACTTCTTACATTCTGCTAAAATTCTCCATGAATGTCAGAGGAAGGGTGAGGAGGATGGGGGATTGAATATTTTTAATCACAATTTCAGAGTCGCCTAGTGTTATAATTTTAGAAGTTACAATTATATTATTTAACATTCATTAAAAAATGCATGTAATAGGATCACTTAAAGATAAACAATCACATAACACAAGGTATATCCTGGGAAACCCTTGTGGGGGAGAAAACCCAACAATCAATTATTCAGTATAGATTCCTTCAACCAATACAATGTCACATTATAGCTCTCCACAAATAGACCAAGACCAAGATACCAAAGACCAAGAAACCAAGACCTCCTGTGCTAGACCTCCTTTGCTATGCTCCAAAATACATAAGAGAAGGAGAGTTGTGTGTATATACAAATGAGAGGAACTCGACCTCTACTTATACACATAACTTGACTCCCGAAAAGATGCAACCCTAAGAGGGGTTGTTTTGAGTTTTACAATAAGGATAACAATAAAATAATAGTTTATTTTGATCTGATTTATACAATAATTTTACAATAAACTTCTCGAGGTTTGACCAATACAAATACAAAATAATATCTTCCATAGTTACATCAAAATATCAACACTCCCTCTTAACTAGGAAGGTATTCTTTGTTTCCACACGAGCTCATGACCATTGACTATTGAACATATGAATATATACATCATCAGATATCCATAGTACAACATAGCTTCACATCCAATGTATTGAAGGCCTATGGGTAGCTCTCAAATAGCTTCAACATGTCACCATGACATCCACTATCCCACAATGCATCTGTACCTCATCATGTGCACCCCTGTCACTTCACAACCAATGCATCCAAGGCCTATGGGTAACTCTCAAATAGCTACAACATATCCCCAAGACATCCACTACCCCGCAATGCATCTATACCTCATCACAACCAATGCATCCAAGTCTTATGGGTAGCTCTCAAATAGCTACAACATGTCCCCAATACATCCACTACCCTGCAATGCATATGTACCTCGTCACTCCCTTTGAAGAGGGACCATGCCAAGCTTGTCCCTAAATTTCTCAAACTTCATCCTTGATAGTGGCTTCATCAACACGTCCACAACCTGCTCCTCAGTAGTCATGTACTAGAGCCTCACTTCTCCCCTCTGCACCATATGCCTGATATAGTGATATTTGATATTGATATGATTCGACCTGTCATGGAACACCAGATTCTCTGAAAACTTCACGCAACTCTGGTTGTCACACCAAATGCAGGTTGCCTCCAATTTGAGACCAAATGACCCAGGCAATAACTTCCAAAGACATACTTTTTCTCTACATGATGCACTTCCTACCACATGTTTATCCTTAGGCATACTGAGTGCTACACATGATTTCTTCCTTCTTCTCCACGAAACCATATTGGAGCCTAGACTGAAGGAATATGTCGAAGTACTCTTCTGATAAGGGATATTGTCGGCCCAATATGAATATGAATGTCCATATTACCCGAAATCAAGTTCTGTCACATACTTGAGACCATAATCCAATGTACTCTTAAGGTACCTTATCACATGTTTTTCTGCAACCAAATGAACCTTCCTGGGCTGCTCCATATGCCGACTCAGGGTTTTCACAAAAAAACAATATATCCGGTCTTATGTTTGTCAAGTACATTAATGAACCCACCATAATCCTATATAAAGTAACATCATGTTCACCCTTGGTCATGTATTAAGGAAGAAAGTGAAGATTAAGACAAAGTATGAAGTGCGCGGAAGGCACACAAACCAAGGAAGGGTCGAAGTGGTTAAAGAAGCATAAAAGAAGGAATGAAGTAAAGGAAAGAAAGTCGTTGAAAGAGTAGATCAAGGAAGACAAATAAACAAAGAAGATAGATCATGGACAAGTCAGCAAGCTGAAGAAGACACTAATGGGTTCTTTGGAGCACCTCGCGGAGAAAAAGGAGGAACAGGTCGACGAAGTCCTTAAAATGAGGGTTATGTGGACCTAGGGTTTTGGCAATGTGGATATAGGGTTTTGGCACCTGCGCTTCGGTCTAGGGTTTTCTAAGAGTCGTGGAATGTATAAATATAGGTATATAAGAGTTGAGAAGGGGGAGGTGATAGTGATGTTGATATGTAGAAGTGTTATGTTTTAGGGTATTCTTGTGTTTTGGGTCTTCAGTTGGGTGTGAAGATCGACTCTACAGCTGGGTGCATAGGGTTAGGAGATAAAGAGGGGAGAGAGAAGGATCTACAGCTGAGTGTGTATATAGAACTGTATATTTTCATCTATTCTATCAATAAACACATTTATGTGGATGTATCCCTAGGGAGAGGGTGAACCACGTAAAATCTTGTTGTTCCATGTGGTTTATGCTTTGTTATTTACTACCTTTTATGTTGTTATTGCACTGTTATTTTTCCTGTTTAAGATAAGAAGATATAACTTACTTTGTGAGGTTAAGCATAATAATGTTTAGAATCTCTAGGTTATTTTTCATTGTTGTTTTGGAATCATCTTACATTTCCTCTAGTTGTAGACACATGTGTCCTGCAACCCCTGTATTGCTACTTCGGGTGAGACTTCATGTTCTTTGCATGTGTTTTCATAAGGGCTAGTAGTTAGGGTTTGTTAGTGCGATGTTATATTTGAACCCTAGGTCTGCCCTTGTTCCAATAAATGGTTCTGTTGACAGGACCGGGATCTTCTTGAGGGAATGTCAAGGTGGTTTCCATTGAAGAAAAAAATTCAGAATTAGATAGAAGAACAAGAAAGGGACTTCGCTGTAGCTCAGAACAAGAACACTAGTATTAGTACATAAGACTAGTTGGAGAGGTACATCTTTACTAATGTGCACAAGATTTTCTTTGCAGGAGTTCACCAAGCGTTGTACGAGTGGTTAGCCAAACTAGCAGACACTTAGTTTGAAATCATATCTAGACCACATTTGGTTTGGATATTGGTGCTAATTAAGAAAGTCAATAAAGTTGATAACGCAGTATCAAGGGAAGTGGATCTCTGGTTTGACAACACTATTGGAGGGTACATTACTGAATTTTCTATTGACAGAGTAGAATCATATAGTCAAGCTGAGAGGTATTTCTTCAAGGGACCTAGAGGAAAGTTTCTACACTTTTTGAAGTTGAATATTAAGATGATATTGCATGAGAAGAATATCTTGAAGATACATTAATCAATTGGATTTTAATGCTAATGTTCAAGAATTCAGACAAGGACAGTAACAAAGAGGCTGGACACATGCACAATGGGATATCATTAAAAAAGATTCCTCTTGAGAACCTGTTTAAGCAGAGTTACGTGCCATTAACACAAAACGAAGGATCTGACAGTGGAGAAGAAGCAGAGCAATCAAATGAAGAGTATTTAGAGTTTGCAAGGGCAGAGGAAGTAGAGAATGAGGAACCTCACCAAGAAGAACCATGAACTTCAGGTACTGTGCTTACTGTCTAAGTAAGTATTACTACTACTCCTATTTTTTTAGCAACATCAAGTAACCAGAGTAATCAGAGCACTCAGAGTATTTTCACAAGAAATTTAGTACATACTTAGTCGATAAACTGAGGAAAATCAATGGCATATGAAATGAGGTTACCTATTTTTAGAGGAGATGGATCTGAGTATCCTGACCAACATTGGTTCTTATGAGAAGTTGCATGGAGCATTAATCAAGTCACCAACAAAGCTGTTAAGAGAGCTCAGTTTAGCACTAATTTGAGGGATTGTGCATTGAGTTGGTATATGAAGTTTGTTAAAGCATATGTACAACATAAAGTGATGAATGACATTAATACTGCATTGAGTGCAGAGTTCAATAAGCCTAAGTCGGATTCGTAGTGCATTGCAGAGTTGAAGGAGATCAAGTAGAAGGTGGTTGAACCGGTTTGGGAATTTGATCAGAGGTTTAAGACCTTGACATGCCGTTTAATTTTTCAGATTCCAGATGAACAACATAAGGAATGGCTCATCATTGCCCTCCTGCCACACATTAGATTTCCTCTTATACAACAGAAGGTCGCTTCATAGGTTGAGGAGTTAGAGATTCCATGAAAATAGAAGCAACCCCTGTAGGAGAATCCATCCCAGGTATGAGTCAGATTTTGAATCAATTAACTAGTTTATCTTTACAGATTGAAGACATGAAGAAAGACAAAGGAAAAGAGAAAAGAGAATACATCTGGTATATTAGATGTAAAGAAGAGGGCCATGTGTTACAAGGGAAAAAACTCTCTATGGCCAAGGGTAAACCACAACAAACAGGTATGACTGCAGAAATCAACTCAATTCCAACATATGCTATATAGACTAATGTGCAATATAAGAAAGAGACCTACCTCAATCCAACGTTTGATGATGTTCCACCGTTGAGCACTTTGACCCAAAGCTTTATACCTGTAAAAAGTTCTTAACAAATAAGTAGAGCAAGTACATAGTGATGATACAAAAGGGGTTAGCACATCAGATAACATAATCCATTAATAAACATTACAAACATGCCCATGGATAATAATCATATATTTGCAAGATACCAATAGGACGGGAAAGGAGTATTTCTATTAATAATTGATCAACATAAGTGACAACATTACAGACTTCTGTGTCGGCACGGTTTGAAACCAATAAACCAAGTTCCTTCCAACTGGGTCTCCAGCACTTCAATCCTCCACCAAAGGAAATCTCATAGGAAAGAGGCAATGAGGTCCTCTCAGCAATAGGGAAAGAGCTTGGGGGCTGAACACTGTGTTCAGACTTGAGGGACAAAGGGATGCAGACTCAATATGAAGTAATTTCTCCAGAGTAACTTTGCTCTCAAAGTTGAATGCTTTCTCGTCTTTTCCATAGCTCAAAATTGTGCTCTTATAGCCTTCAGAATGAAAATGAAGGGATGATTTAGAACGTTTCCAGTATATGGAAGGCCAAGGATCAGAGATCTTCTGTCGTGACATGGAAACCTGACATCATTTTGTATTTTTTGGCACAAATCCTAATATACGTGGGCTGTAGTGGAGAATCCAACGTATACGCATCTTGTATAATTGATAGGGAGTGTATATGTGGAAAAATTTATATTTTTATCTCTGGATTCATCAAAAAGGGATGATAAGTCTGCATAGGGAAATGGACAAAGGCCCTCTGTGCAAGATAGCAATGGTGAGGCAAATCTTGCTATAACAGATGCCCCCTAATGTGTGAGATCAGAGGAGTATCTGCGATGGCTGAAATACATTATAGATAACCCAGAAGTACAGTGGTAGAGAACCAGCTAGATGAACTCAATTACTCATTACATTATGTACTAACTTTCCATACATGGCTGCCAAGAATACGATGCAGATCCATGTGGAAAATATACCAAAAAAGTTTTCATGGACATGAATAGGCAAATACAAATGCGGTTACATGCCAAAATTTGTCATAGTCACGAACAAGGCCCAGTGAAACCAGTCTCAAAATCAATCTGAAGATATCTGTATACCACAGAGTACTATATGATCTCCCATGATCACTGAAGTTAAACAGGTATTGGTCCAATGAAGGGGAAGCAACAACTTAGGAAAGTTGTGGCCACATAGTGATGTCTTCAAGTCTTATACACTATCCACTAAGGGTGCAAGTCTATATCATGTGAATAAATGAGTTGAGGTAGAACACGATGAGACATCATTTAATTATCGGTCATTGACGTATACCGTTAACAATGCGAGACAACCTACCAATAATGAAAGCAGGTATCAAGGCACTGAGTACATTTCTGCAAGTGTGAATAAAGGAGATTGTGTCGAATGCTTAAGAAATCCATTGATCAGAAGACGTTGATGTATTCCCATCTGTCAATGGCGAGAGAGCCTGCCACTAATGACTGCAAGCCTCAAGGTACTCATAAAAATCTAGGTCCCATATCCATAATAAATGAGTTGAATTCGATGGAAAGAGACTCGCTGAAAGGAGAGCATTGAGGCATCTCTCATCAGTCAACACGAGGAACAAAGAAAGAGCTTCATGATTTGGTGGAGATTGGACGTGGAACATGTTCACGAACCAACTACCCTGTGCGTCTTTCGCGTGTGCCAAATGCAAGCGGTACACAAAAAAGACCCTCTGAATAGTAGCCAATTATGGAAAATTGTTGACAAAGGCGAGGAAACCAACAATAAGGTTAATGGCATCCAAGACATTGCATGAATCCCAAAGTGTGAATATATGTCTTGTCGTCGAGCATAAGGGAAACCACCCAGTCAATGACCAATGATGAAGTGTCGATTGCTGGGTTCAAGGTGACCTACCAATGATGAAAGTAGGGCCAGGGTGCATGATAAGACTAAAGTATCATGTGATTCTGAGACAAACTGAGGGTATGGCTGACATGCAAAGTCAATATTTCTGAGGAGTGGCCGACACAGGTTGATATACTTCCTTTGAACAAGAGCATGAGACATATGGTGGACTCAGGCAACATAGATTCAATGATGTGACAATTAGATGTAGGAGGCATCAATAACGTTCTCTATAGAGACTGGAAGAGTAACCAGTTGGTAGAGAAAACTATATAGCGAGATCATCTTCCTAAGGCCATGCTAAACCCAAAATTATGATGACACAATGACTCAATAAATTTGTGCTCCATTCAAAGGTGACATGGCTGCTGTCAATTACAATATAGTACTCCCTTCCTGCCCATCTTTTTTGTTTTTTCATAACAAATGAATGCTATGATATAGAGGAGGGAATGAGTGTCGCAAGAAAGAAAAACTAGTTTCAGCAGTGGAATGTACCTATGCTTATTGCAAGGAAATGCATGCGGGAGATGGACACTCGGGGTGATGTTCCCTCCAGGGTATAGGGTGTCAAATTGTGAAGGATATAAACAAGGATCTGCTTGGTTGAGGATGCAAACTTCTTAGGCAATGATTTATAACGCAAAGCAAGAACCGACTAAAGGGTCAATACTGCAAGCTAGGGCATGAGATGCAATCACAACTTAACACCAAAAAATGTCATTTTTTATATCTTCTAGTCTACTTGGTGTGAAAAAGGGGTAAACTTGTGCCAAATAGACGTCTTTTCAATTCCAATTTACGAGTGTGAAAAAGACAAGTTCACTTGGCAATCTTTTCTATTTTTGATAGCGAGTCAGAAAATATCTTAACTAAGACTCATGACCTTTCAAGTCCAACTTTAATGAGTGTGAAAGGGACAAATCACTCAGTGAGCTTTTCAGTTTTTAGACAAGTCGAAAAAGAGCTTAACTGAGACTCATTTTTTGGGAGTCCGCAGGTAATAAGGCCACATGTGCATGAATGAGAAATTAGGCTCATCATAAAGTCATGTATTGAATTGAAATGGACTCCTGATCCTAAGGAAAAAACTCAGCATGGGTACCAAATGACAAAAGAGGTTCTAACTAGGGTACCCATGTTTGGTAAGTCTCTACCATTTATTAATGACGCTATTAGTAGCAGATGGGGGGTTATGTGTCAGAATAAATGGGTTCGTACCTAAGGCATAAAAAATGGTAGTAGAAGGACAATGAAAAAATTCATGATGGAGTAGGTACCTATCCTATATGCTAGGTTATGAATATACCTTCCCGAGGAGACGAACAACCAACTATGACATTTAAATCCGCAAGAAAATTGAGTCAAAACTGCAAAAACCAGCTTAAAACCATTCTTGAATTAGTCTGTTAGGCGAAACAATAGTGTAAAACTATATCAAGTGGGTAAAAATAGCATATAAATAGTAATAAAATAAAAAATTACTGCATCATTTACATTTTTACCCAAATAGTGCAATTTGGACTAAAATACCTCCAAGATTCAAACGACGATTGCGGGAGCGATAGGGAACAAAATCACAAACTGTCTGGATCAGGTAACTCTTCATCCCATCCTCTTCAAATTCAGTGGTTTACATTTTTTAATTAGGTTCTATATTGTTAGTTTTTGAGGGCACAATTTGGAGTTTTCGGTATACGCAGGTTTCTCTGAATAGGTCGCATATAAGACTAGATATATGCCCATGTGTGAACCACGGGGGGCATATATCAAGCCCTACCCGCGACTGTGAGAAATTAAAGTCGCGTATATATACACAAAAGGAAAAAAAAAAAGGTGTTTCTAACTCAAAAATGATTTTTTTTTTGCAGG
>JZKD02S1789378.1:45792-56346 GCA_000966675.3 Picea glauca | reverse complement strand
GACGTGACAGGTGACAGAGCCATACGGTAGGGCTGGCATGGCAAGGTGACGTGGCATGATGTGGCAGTCATCTATTGGCAGGTTCTGAGCGAATCGTTTGCTGACACGTGGCGTTTATTTGGCAAGTGATTGGGTGCCATGTGGCCCAATCACGGGCTGCCATGTGGCACCCAGATATTGGTTTATTGGTTTTGATTGGTTAATCAAAATTTTTTGTGGTCAACCGAGTTCGAACCGGTGACCTCCCCCTCCACATAGCACTTTGGTAAGTCCGTTTTGCCAATAGGCCATATGATGGTTCTTATAATTTATATGACTTATAAATTATTTAAAGTTGAGTTTTGTTAATGACGGAGGGGGGGTCAGGTCGGGGCTTAGCCCCGACCCCCGGTTTTATGCCTTTACATATGACCATACCTACCAATGGCACGGGGTTTTAACATAGCCTCCGGTCACATAGTCATGCCAAATGACCATAGTTGGAGCGCGGAAGGGGCTTGAGTTTGGGTTTTAAACGGTTGGAAACAGTTTTAAGCCCACAGTCCTATTGTAACGACCCATATGACCGTTCCAGGAGCGCGTGCCCATGGGAAGGGGGCTAGCACCCTATTATAACCATATGTTAGTTAGAAAGTGGGTTTTTTAACTGATTTTTGGTTTTATTAATTGTAATTAAGCATATTGTTAATGGTTTTTGGGAGTTATTGGGTAGTTTTGGAGCCTAACTTCTTGGAGGAAGTTGGAGATGAGTAACTACCTTCCCAGCTATATAACCAAGGCCCGTTTGAGGCCATGGGAGAAGCTTTGAGGGCATTCAGAGCATAATTATGCTGAGGAGAAGCCAAGCCAAAGCCATTTGGAGGCAGAGAAGCTTTTGAGGAGGAGACGCTGTCGGATCATTTCTGGGAGCTTCAGACATCCGTTTTGCGTGCCGTTTTCTTTGCATGGTTTTGGAGATCTGGAAGAACATGAACAGATCAGTCTTGTAGCCATTTGGCATTGCAGCAATGTATTTTTGAGCTTTTGAACAGAAATAAAGAAGCCTCCCCCACAGAGAAAAGGCCCGGAGACGTAGGCGAAGTTGTGCCGAACTCCGTTATCAATCTGCGTGTTATGGTTTGTTGTTTATTATTTCATTTCAGATCTGAAAATGTATATATGGCTATGATAATTCCTCTTCTTTCCTCATTCTTTCACTAAGTTTCTCAAATGGTTAATTAACGCATGCAAAATTAAAACTCAACCATAGTCATTAAAAGATCCCACAGATCATGTACAATGCCCTAACAAATCTCTTTTTCAGTCAGAAACATTGGACAAGTTATGAGTCTGAAGAATGAGCTCTGTGACATGAAGATGAATGATGATGACAACATAACATCATACTTTGTAAGGATATCCCAGTTAAGAGATCAACTACAAGCTATTGAAGAGATCACTTCAAAGAAGGAATTGGTGAACATAGTACTCAATGGTCTTCCCAAGACGTGGGATGCATTTGCCACAAGCATGAACACAAGAAAGGAGTATCCGACATTTGAATAACTTTGGAATTGTTGTGCTCAAGAAGAATCAAGGATCAGTGCAAAAGAGAAACCCCAAAAGAAGTACGATGATCAAGCCTTCAAAACAAGATTCAAGAACTTCAGGAAAAAAATGATGTTTGTCTCAAGAAGGAAGCCAAATCAAGAGAAAGACATTTCAGAAGTACAATGCTTCAACTGTTGAAAGTATGGTCACTACAAGAATCATTGTCCCGAGCTAAAGAAAAGGAAGGAGAAACATGAAGCATCAATTGTCGAAGAAAAGGAACCTATAAAGAAGATTAAGCAGGATGGAAGAGACTTCTTCTTCTAAAAGGTAACAACACTCTTCTTATTTCTTGTACATATCTTGTTTGCATAGTCTCTGTACATATCTTGTATATCTATCTCTTGGAAGATAATATGTTCCAAGAAGAACTATATCTATGGAAGAATAAACAAGATGAAAATAGATATCATTAGATAATACACATGAAAGAATGAAATACAAATCATGTGGAAGCTATTTTCAAGATAAGGTGAATCAATCATGAAGAGACTTGGAAGAAGCAAAGATAGAAAGAAGTCAGGAATCGAGAGGAAATTGGAAAAAGACTTATGACGTTTTGTAGAAAACAACAAGACAGAAGCGTGGAGTCTGTTAGACAAGAGAGCCAATTATACATTGCAAAAGATAATAAGGATGCAGATGGAAGCATGGACTCTGTTAGACGGAGGGAGCCAATTATATGCACTTATACATGAAGCAAGGATTAGGAGGGAGCTAATCCTATGATTCATTAAAGATGATGAAATATATATATCCATGGTAGCAATCATGGAAGACAAGTATGTGTTCATTTCAACCGCAGAAGAAGACTTCTTCGAAGAGAAGACTTAAAGTATTCTTGGTTGTTCATCCAGATCCGTGATCTTATGATGAAAGGAATAAGTGGAATCTCTAGGGCATGGAATCTATAAGAAACTCCATGGACCCAAGAGCTAGAGAAAAACATGAAGAAGAACATGAAGATTCCAAGAAAGAAAGGGAAACCAGAACAACCAGTCATTGTATCAAGAATCACAAGATTGTCAGCCTGATATGAACTCACTAAAAGAAATCAAGTAGAAGAACTGGAAGTCGTAATGAAGAATAGTGTATGGAAGACTCATAAGTAAAAGCATTACAGGATCCATAACTAGAGGTTCTCCCAGATGGAGGGAGAAGACTATGATGACTACTTGTTCTAGTACACCAGACATATCACCACATGAGTCATTGTATCATCCACAACATCCATGAGTTGGAATTCTACATCAGATGAATGAAAAGAATGGTCTCCAGAGAAATTGAATAAAGAGCGTATGAAGAGAAATCTCAAGACTTTGAGGCATACCAGAAAGAGACTCTCGTATGAATATAGAAGATGATAACTTGGTGGAGAACCTCCAGTGCACAACAGAAGCGTGGTAAAGATTTCCTATAACATCAAGATGACTACTCAGTAGATCAGATCTCATGATAACAGAAGAAGTACCAAATGGATATGTTCCAGTTTTCTAACTATGATATACTCTATTGTTCAGATCTACATGAAGCCTTCACAGTGTTCCAGACTAAAGTACATTTGAATTCAAGCATTACATTATCCATGATGAAGTCCAGAAAGGAGAAAATGATTTCTCCAATACATATCTCCACAAATGAGCAGATAAGCAGACATTTTGGTAAATCTTCTATCCAAGATGAAAGAGTTTGCATACTCAAGCTGGAGCTCGTGGAAAAAACTTCCTTCTTATTGAAAAAAGAATAAATGACTCTCCAAGTTAGGAGGGAGCACTGAAAACATCATTGAAGACATTTATTTTCAAGATTGAAAAATAGTCCATCTTGGACAGATGCTTTCCTGTTCAGAAAGTGGATTGAGATCTTTGACGGACAGTCACTTCCCATTGTGGTTAACATGGGAAGTAGTATAATTGCTAATGTATCATAGACATCGACTTCCCATTGTGGTTAACATGGGTAGTGGTCTAGGGCAGTCTTTCTTCTTGAGGGTTACTCAAGAATATTGGCCCGCCTTGCCAGACAACGATTTCTCATTGTGGTTAACATGAGGAATGGTCTATTTTGGAGGTTGATGCAAGACAGTCTTTTCCTCTTGTGGTTAACAGAGGAAATGGTCCAGACAGACATTCCTTAGGGTTTATACATTCTCTCCAGGGTGCACTTTGATTAGTGTAGGAGGAATGGCCCAAGGTGGGGAATGGTCCAGGATCAGCAATCAGGGACAAACATTCCTTAGGGTTTATACATTCTCTCCAGGGTGCACTTTAATTAGTGTAGGAGGAATGGCCCAGTGTGGGGAATGGTCCAGACTCAACATTCCTTAGGGTTATACATTCTCTCCAAGGTGCACTTTGATTAGTGTAGGAAGAATAGCCCAGGGTGGGCAAATGGTCCAGGTTTAGAAGACAAGACAATTATTCTTCCTTGCTTGAGAAGAATAGTCTAGATATCTCATTATTCTACTCTGAGGTAGATATTCTTTCATAGCTCACAGATGTGAGTGAAAGATTGGCCCAGATAATTCAATTTATGTCATAACATTGTTTCTGTGCAGGTTGCTATCAAATGTTTGTTATGAAGACAGTATATATAGACTACTGTGGTGGATATGTTCCACTGTTCGTGAGGCAGATATTCTTTCAGAGCTCACAGATGTGAGTGAAAGATTGGCCCAAATAATTCAATATATATATCATAACATTGTTTCTATGCAGGTTGCTATCAGATGTTTGTTATGAAGATTGTATGACAGTAGATGAAGACTATTGTGGTGGATATGTTCCATTGTTCGTGACTATGCGATTCTGATCAAGTACTTGTGTGTTACTTCGTGTGGTAGTGAACCACTGGATTGTAGTTATGTACTACTATGGATAGACATAGTTGTGTTCTATTTTTGTTCTAACTTCCTTGAAGACTATCAGTAGTTTATTGGAAATAATCACCATCCAGACGACTGATGAACAAAGATTTTCCAGACGGAAATTGGTTCAGAGCATTTACTCCTCTAGATTATAAGAGTGGCTCTTGTATCACTCTATGGTGTGAGTAACTTATTCAGCATCATGTCTAATTACTCAGATGAAGTATGGTTTCGAGAGATGATACAGCTGATGGTGATGGTGATGCTCATGATCTAGTCATGAAATAGTCCAGATGACTATATTGATGCTACCGGGTAAACGATATGTTTTTGTCCTCAAGACCATTACCTGTAATACCTCCCTAGCTAGGAGGGAGTGTTAATATTATGGTAGTTGTGGGAGGTATTTACCTCCATGTGTGAACCTGACGAGAATAGAAGACTCCGGAAAGCAAGAGAAAACCCTAATGAGTTGGCTAATAACCCTAGAAGTCTTGTCAGCTCAAGAAGATAATTTATATTAGGTTATTAGCCTCAAAGAGAAGAAGTCGGCTAGAAATAATAATAATATACTGAATAGACACATATCCAGAAGGAGAAGTCGACCCCAACAAATATGGCAGAACCAGTATAAATATAGGGTGCCAGTTCTCATTTGACACATTTCAAAATTGCAGAGCAACAACTGGTGCGCATTGCAGTTCCCAGTTTGGTGCGCACATGTGGAGGAGAGCTGCAGGTGCAGCTGTTGCAGGAACCAGTTTTAGTTTTGGCTTGGACTATCTCTTGGCTAGGGTTTGGACTATCTGGTCAACTATTGTTGGTGCATTATTCTTGGAGGAAGATGCGCTACACCTTGTTTGGCTATCTGGCCTAGGGTTTGCTTCCGAAGTAATTCTCAGTCAAGGTTAAGGTGCTTGGAGGGTGGCTTCGGCCTATGGTTGGGTGACGAGGGTATCATCAATGGTAAAATGAGCACACAATATTCTATATTCTAACATGGACCTCAAGCCACGGGGGGCAGGGAGTGGGATGAAGGTCGAGGAGTACATCGAGGCCCAGTGTGTTTTAGGGACTCCCATGGTGGGAAGTCAAATCCCCATCCGGGCTATAGGTAACCTCAGCCTGAAGATCATTGTGCTCGTTCTTACCAAGATTATAGGATTGGCCTCACTACATCAAGCAACGAGACCACTTATGTTTTATGCATTAGAGTTTGCAAGGCCCACTATCTATGATTGGTGTACCTCACTGCTGACCAATATGAAAGGTCAGTTGACAGAGTGCAAGCAGGGGGGTAAGAAAAAAATTGGGTTTGCCTCTATCCTTTGCAACTTTTTTTTGAGCGGGTTCCAGGTCTGGGACACAGAGTAATATACTTCCTAGAGGACCATGTGATCCATCCATGGCGCGGTGGATCGAGGTCATGAGACGGCATGATCTGGATTATTTTCGGCACAAAATGAGAGTGGAGACATAATAAATAAATGTAGAGATATATCACATATATTCAATAATATAACATAAATGTATCATAGATGCAACCATAAACACAGATATACAGTAATACACGATTTCTATTAATGAAAGAAATGTACAAAGACTGTAAAAATAGAGAGTGAAAGACTCACTAGAATTGTGGAAGCTTATCTCTGAGAAGAGATGTGAAGGCTACTCGCATTCGCAAGAAGATGGTTACAATGAGGCTCCCAAGGAATTTTTACAATAAACAGAAATGCCAAAAACCCTAGATATTCAAAAACCTAACCCTAGGAGATGAAGCGCCAAAACTCATGTTTGCTCCGTTTGGGTAAGTGAGTACATCAACTTCCCGGGGTCGTAACTTTTGCATACGATCTCTGTTTTAGGCGTGTGATAGCTCGTTGGAAAGGTATTGTCGAGGAGATTAATTTTGGGGGATAAATAATGACTTTGACTATCATTGAGAACATATATCTTGAAAACCTTCATTTGGGCCCTCAAAATGGCCTCAGAAGTTAAAAACTGCTAAAAATAGTAAATTGTCAAAATTGCCAGAAAACTATTTTGAGCCAGTCGAAAAAGGTGGGTGGCCACCAATATCCACCTAGATCAATCCTCCCTCCTTAGGAAGCAATGGTCTTCATTGCGTTGAGTTCCCAGGGGAGAGGGAAAAGCGTTTGCTGAATCTGCATCTTGGTGAGTTGCTTGCCTTGTTGGAGACGTTGCGCTTCTAAGTTTGTGGAAGTTTTTCATGAACTTGTTGAGGCTAAGGCCATTCAAAAATTTGGGCTACATGAGAGGACGATGTGCAGAAGGAATCTTTGTGCTTTGCTGCAACCTTGTCGACTTGCTTCTATTTGCTAGAAGGTGCTTGGGGCGAGGCTGTAGTGGTTACAATGTCCTTCTATTATCCTTTTGAACAGATTGTGAAGAAGCTAAATTTTGCAGTATGAGGTACTACCTTGCGACACTTTTTAGGTGGAACAGTAGTTGGAACTACCTATGGTATTCTGTAAATATGACCCCCCAGAGAAACAATGGCACTGCGGGGTCGAGACTCATAAACAGCATGGTGCTTTCACATATATGGTTGGCCCAAGAGAACATCACAGACATCCAGTGGGGAAACATCAAATAATACCTCATCCTTGAAGGTTTGGATGCTATATGACAATCGACATTGTTGGATGACACGAAGATCTCTTCCTCGGTGAAGCCACCCGATGTATGGTTGTGGGTGTGGTGTTGTCGACAATCCCAACAGTTTGATGACCTCTGCTGAGATGAGGATCTTCTGGCTTCCGCTATCAAAAATAAAATGCGGTGGGGTCCCCTTCACCCACATCTGTAAATGAAAAAGGTTCTCCCCCTCTTCAGGATCTTTTGGTTCTTCTGGTTGAATTGTTGTGGTCGCGACAATAGCAGTGGGGTTCGCATCAATGATCTGTCCTTTACCATTATTTCTAGAATCAGATTCTGAATCAAGGTTTGGCTCTTTGTATTTGATATCGACCACCAATGATTGTTTTGAGCGACATTCATCGATGTTGTTCCAAGGGATTTTGTGGAACTACACCATTTTTCGGTGTCCTTCTTTGGCTTCCCGTGACCCTTATTTTCTTATGTCTTGGACTAGTTTTCAGGAGACTGTTTGTTAGGGTCGTCTTTTTCATACTTCGGTTGTTGTATATTTGCAGACCTGAACTCCCATTTGTTCTGGTGCTTAATTTTCTGCTCGATTTTGACAACATATCGATAAGCAGCACCGAGTGATGAGATGTCTAGAAAATCCATTTCAGTTTGGATGTATCTGTGCAGAGCCCCATGGTATTTTAGAACCAAATGTTGCACAGAGTCTTTGATACCCAGCTTGGTGCACAAGGTATGGAAGGTATTGGTGAAATCCAGAACTACTTGGCCCCTCTATTGCCGCAGTGTGTTCCATTTCATGTATTGGTCCTCATAGTTTCCAACAGGGTAATATTGTTCCTTTACCGCATCCACAAAAAAATCCCAAGTGGGATCGACCCCATATATTCCGGACTCCTCTGTGGAAATTTTCTCTGAGTAAGTTTCCCACCAATGTTTGACATGAGGGAGAGATTTAAGGAGTGCGAAGGTGATCTTTTCTTTGTCGGAAAAATCATGAACAAAGAAATAACCTTCTAGCAGAGTCAACCATTTTTCTAGGGCTTCTGCATCTATCTGTCCTTCAAATACAGAAATATCAAAATTAACTTGTACCTTGAAAGGTGAGGCACCTCCAAAGTGGCTTCTTGATGAATATGTGCCTGTTGTTATCGGCAGGCATTGAAGGAGGTGGGAAAAATTCTCCATCATTTCGTCCCTCTGTCATGGAAGAGCTTGCTCAAGCAACAGATTGATAGGATCGTCTGCTCTGTCATTTTTCTTTTCCTCTGCCATTGAGGGTTTCTTGGGTGTGCGAGAGCGATTGTATTTAAGAGAGACAAGCTCGAGACCCAACTTTCTATACTCGGACCTCATCGGGGACATGCACTGAAAAAATGATCAAGAGCAGCCTGCTCTGGTACCACTGATCTGGATTATTTTTAGCACGAAATGAGAGCGAAGACATAATAAAGAAATGCATAGAGATATCACATATATTCAATAATATAACATAAACGTATCATATATTCAACCATAAACATAGATATACAGTAATACATGACTTTTATTAATGAAAGAAATGTACAAAGACTGTAAAAATACAGAGTGAAAGACTCGCTAGAATGGTGGCAAATTATCTTTGAGAAGAGATGTGACGGCTACTCACATTCGCAAGAAGAGGGTTACAATGAGGCTCCCAAAGCATTTTTACAATAAACAGGAATTCCAAAAACCTTAGACATCTGAAAACCTAATCCTAGGAGATGAAGCGCCAAAAGTCATGTGGGCTTCGTTTGGGTAAGTGAGTACATGAACTTCCCGGGGTCGTAACTTTTGCATACGACCTCCGTTTTAGGCGTGTGATAGCTTGTTGGAAAGGTATTGTCGAGGAGATTAATTTTTGGGGCTCAATAAAGCCCTTATTTATTTTTAAGAACCTTGATATTGAAAAACCTTCATTTGGACCCTCAAAATGGTCCTAGAAGTTAAAAACTGCTAAAAATAGTAAATTGTCAGAAAATTATTTTGAGCCAGCCGAAAAAAGTGGGTGGCCATAAATATCCACTTGGATCAATCCTCCCTCCTTATGAAGCAATGGCCTCCATTGCGTTGATTTCCCGGGGGAGAGGGAAAAGCGTTTGTTGAATCTGCATCTTGGTGAGCTGCTTGCCTTGTTGGAGATGTCGCACTGCTTAGTTTATGGAAGTTTGTCACTAACCTGTTGAGGATGAAGCCATTCAAAAAGTCGGGGTACATGAGAGGAAAATGTGCAGAAGGAATCTTTGCACTTTGTTGCAACCTTTTCAACTTGCTTCTGTTTGATAGAAGGTGCTCGGGGCGAGGCTGTAGTGGTTGTAGTGTCCTTTTGTTGTCCTTTGAACAGATTGTGAAGAAGATAAATTTTGCAGTATGAGATACTACCTTGCGACACTTTTTAGGTGGAATAGTAGTTGGAACTACCTCTGGTATTATCGAAAGATGACCCCCCAGAGAAACAATGACACTGTGGGGTCGAGACTCATAAACAGCATGGCAATTCCAGATATATGGTTTGCCCAAGAGAACATCATAGACATCCAGTGGGGAAACATAACATAATACCTCATCATTGAAGGGTTGGATTCCGTATGACAATTGACATTGTTGGTTGACATGTAGATCTCATCCTCAACGAAGCTACCCGATGTTGTATGGCTGCAGGTGTGGTGTTGTCGGAAATCACAACTGTTTGATGACCTCTATTGAGATGAGGTTCTTCTGGCTTCTTCTATCAACAATAAAATGCAACGGGGTCCCCTTCACCCACATATGTGAATGAAAAAGGTGCCCCCCCTCTTCAGGATCTATTGGTTCTTTTGGTTGAATTGTTGTGGTCACGACAATAACAGTGGGGTCCTCGTCAATGATCTGTCCTTTACCATTATTTCCAGAATCAGATTTTGAATCAGGGTTCGGCTCTTTGTCTTTGATCTTGGCCACCAATGACTGTTTTGAGTGACATTCATTGGTGTTGTGCTAGGGGATTTTGTGGAACTCACATCATTTTTTGGTGTCCTTCTTTCTCTTCCCGTGACCCTTCTTTTCTTGTGTCTTGGACTGGTTTTCAGGAGACTGCTTGTTAGGTCATCTTTGTCATACTTCGGTTGTTGTGGATTTGCAGACCTGAACTCCCATTTTTTCTAGTGCTTAAATTTTTGCTCGATTTTGAAAGCATATTGATAAGCATCACCAAGTGATGAGATGTCCAGAAAATCCATTACAATTTGGATGTATCTGTGTAGAGCCCCACGGTATTTCAGAACCAAATGTCATTCGGAGTCCTTGATACCCAACTTGGTGCGCAAGGTATGGAAGGTATTGGTGAACTCCAGAACTACTTGGCCCCTCTCTTGCTGCAGTGTGGTCCATCTCATGTATTGGTCCTCATAGTTGCCAACAGGGTAATACTGTTCCTTTACCGCATCCACAAAAAAATCCCAAGTGGG
>JZKD02S1789378.1:12633-38612 GCA_000966675.3 Picea glauca | reverse complement strand
AGGTAAAAGTTTTTACATATTTCATTTTTTTGTATTTTTGTATTTAAGGAAACAAAAATATTTTTGGATGGTGTTTGAATATTAACTAGATACTTGTGTGACTGCAGATGTGGGTTTGCAACAACTAGAGGTATTCCTACGCCATAGACGGAGGCACTGGGGAGATGAGTCAGTGGGAGGAGAAGCGGAGAGAGTCCTATAGAACATGTAGGGAAACCTGTCTCGTCTAACAAAGAGGATTCCTATGGTTCAGGTAGAGGATCTACCTGAAGCCATGCTATGACAGGTAGTTGGTGTACCTAGAGCATGGGTATGAATCTTTCGACGTCTCGTAAACACAGTGGTTTGATATCATGAGACACTTCTGGTTCCACAGGCATAGATGTTATGGGATATGTATATCGGTTGTATATGTATTTTGAGGGTTTTAGACCCAATTTTGTAATATAAACACCATATATATTTTTTTGAAATATATAAAAAGGGATCTTCGACTTTACTCATATCTTACAATCTTTACATTGATTTAATGGTTTTATTTACTTTATTAATGTGACAAATGGAAATCTAAAACATAATTAACATAGGCATCATATACATGATTAGAACTTCTAGGGATGTGAAAATATGTAATAAAATCAAATTGTCGTTCTAAAAGATGTACCCGTAGGAATCGACAGATTAACGTAGGATCACGCACATGGTAACGGCCGTTCAACTGACATACTACTAACTGAGAATCCAGGAAAACCTCTAGAGAATGAATACCATGTGAGATAGCATCACGCAAAAGTTCTATGACGACACTATATTCGGCCACATTATTTGTGGATGGCCCTAAGCATACGCCACCTAAAGACACCAGCAGACCCTCGGGTGAGTAAATCACCCAAGCGGTAGAAGCCGAGTTCTATGTATGATGACTGGATCCATCTGCAAATCCTAGGTAGACTGAAGACTCCGTTGACATCTGCCAAGCAAAAGGGAAAACTTGATAAGCAAGCCAAAGACAAAAAGGAAAGGGGAAAAAGATGTATATACACCAAATTTAAATTAGTATACAAAAGGTTTCACCCGAGCCTAGGGCTCAAGCATAATACCTTTTCAAGTAGAGCCCATTTATGGGCTCGGCCAGTTTATTCCCATCATAATCTTCCAATTCATAGGCTCCTTTTTCTAGAACATGTCGCACGATATAAGGAATGTGCCACATGATTTTAAGATTGCCTACCCCTAGCAGTTCTTTGGCTTGGTCAAACAAGAGGAGCAATTCACCCTCAACATACAACCGGGGACAGACAGTCTTATCGTACTGAACCTTGACACGTTTCTTGTTTGCATCGATAATCATAAAGGTGTCTCGATGTTGCTCGTCAAGACTCTCTAGGTGTACAAGGTGTTGCTCTAAATATGAAGTGTCAGGTAAGAGCTCGACTGCCAACTTGAGAGAAGGGATTAAGCATTCAATAGGAAGTATCGACTCCACACCGTGTACTAACTAAAAAGGGGAAAAACCAGTGGCACTCTTGACATAGGTTCGGTATTCCCAAAGCGCGGGATATAGCATGATGTGCCAATCAAAATTACTTCAGCTAATAGTTTTTTGCAAAATGGTCTTGACAGACTTGTTGACAGCCTCTACTTGCCCATCTTCCTGGGGGTAATAAGGATATGAGTGACCATGTTTAAACCCCAGCTTGGATGCTAGTTCTACCATCATTTCATTCTGAAAGTGATTTCCATGATCAGTGACAATCTCACTCGGGATACCGAACCAAGCGATAATTTGGTTGAACACGAAGAAGGTTGTAGTCTTCCCATCAGATTTTATGGTAGTCATAGCTTTAGCCCACTTGGTAAAGTAGTCGACAACTACAATAATTTGTTGATTCCCCCCAATTGAAGTTGGGTTGCAATCGATGAAATCTACCCCCCACTTGGTGAAGGGATCGACGATAATGACTGGGTGAAGAGGGGATGGGTGCGAGTGCATTTTTCGAGTGAACACCTAGCAGGGGTGACACTTCTTAACCACTTCAATGCAATCTTTAAAGATTGTGGGCTAGATGTAACCGACTTGTAGGATTTTTTGGGTTGTCGCAAGCCCGGATAGATGACCACCACAAGCCCCTTTGTGGCAATCATTTAGGACTATCTCAGCTTCCTCGTGAGTTAAGCAACGATGTAAGATACTATCTATTCCTCGGAAATACAAAGTGTCGCCGACAATGGTATACATTTTGGCTTGGTATATAACACGTCGTCAATCATCTCGCGAGAGATGCTGAGGGAACTTCAAGGTTTGAAGATATAAAACAATGTCTCCATACCAAGGGTCGGATGACGAGACAAGGAAAATGTGTTTGTCTGCAAACGAATCGACATGGATAACATCCTCATCTAATTGTGGAAAATCGAATATTAACTCTGCAAAAACTAGTGATTTCTTGGACTTGGCCGAAGCAAAGTCAAGATCAAATTCTTGTAAGATGAGAATCCATTTATTATATTTCCTGCCTATGATACGCTTAGTGAGGACATATTGAAATGGATTGACATCCACAACCACAGTAGTCTTACAAAGCAATATATAGTGTCGTAAATGTTGGATTGCGTGAACAGAAGCCAAAGCTAGCTTTTCAACATGGGAGTAATTAAGCTCAGGAACGACTAAATTTCAACTGAGATAGTAGATTATGTGCTCATGGAGTTCATCATCCTCTTGAACTAGAACCATACCAATCGTTTCTTCAGACGTGGCAATATAAAAAAATTAATCTCTACTCTAATCAGGATATTTCAGCAGAGGGGTCGATACCAAGGCTTTCTTTAGAGCGTCGAAAGACTCCTAGGCTCGCTCATCCCAGATAAAATGAGTGTCTTTCTTCAATATGCACATGAAACCCTTAGTAATATTGGCATAATTCACTATAAACTGATGCAGAAAATAGCTTTCCCCTGTAAACCTTGAATTTGTCTAATCGTGCAAAAGGGAGACAACTGAAGTATTGCCTCAACCTTAAGAGGATCTACCATGATCATGGTCTCGGAAACTAAGAATCCTAAGAGACGGCCAGACCTAATGCAAAAGATGCATTTGCGAGGATTTAACCGGATTCTATAGTAACAACATCTTTCAAAAACCATTCGAAGGTGTGTAACATGATCCACTCTCTTGCGAGAGTAAGTAGCAAGATCATCAAGGTAAGCTTCAACTATGTGCTTGAGATCGTGAAAAGTGAAAGTCATGGTGCGTTGGAAGGTCGCTCCGACGTTTTTCAGGCCGAAAGGCATTTTTCGGTATGAAAAAGTGCCCTAAGGACATATAAATGTCGTCTTGTTTGGTCCTTAGGTTTGATCTGGATTTGGATATATCCTGAATATCCATCCATAAAAGAAAATATTTCACTTCCCACACACTCATCAAGAATATGATCAATGAAAGGTGTGGGGAATTTATGTTTAGGAAAATCCTTGTTCAGGTCACGAAAGTCCATACACACACGGATGGTTCCTTTCTTTTTATTCACTGGAACAGGTTTGGATACCCATTAGGTCAAGGGAACCAGGTAGATGAAACCATCATTAAGTATCTTCTCTACCTCTGCCTTAATGGCAAGGGCCTTCCTATGATTAACAACTCTAAGACGTTGTCGAACAGGTTTAGCATCCAGATAAGTCCTAATCTCATGTTCGACAATACGAGGGTCGATCCCTGACATCTCTTCATATGACCAAGCGAATACATCTTGAAATTCTTTGAAGAGGTTTGTGTAGATCAGAATCTCTTTTGACGAACAATCTGCACCTTTATTTACATTCTCAATCTTGCCGGGGGCACGAGAGATATCGATCGAGACGGTAGGAGAAATACTCGCCATATTTACTTCAGCATAAATACGGTGCATATCAAGTGGAACTATGATGTGATCGACTATCTCACTCAGGGTAGACTGAAAATCATCTTGCTTGATTCTTTCAAGACTTGGGAGGAAATAATATTGATGATGCATATCATCCCAAGGTCTCTCGGAAACATTCATGGCTTAAAGGATGGCTTCTTCTGAAGGAAAAGTCTCATCTAATAAATCATGCGAACAAGATAACGAGATGGCCCATACAGGCCTAAGGACAGGATCCTCCTCGTCCATCTACGAGGTAACAGGATCAACATCAGAAGAAGAGTAAAAAACATCTTGATATACAATCTCTGCTACGAATAGTGGCATAGCCATGCCAACATGCGACTGACCTTCACATAATGAAGTCGGAGAAGGTAGGGTCCATGGATTACCAAGATAGGAAGTGCGGAAAGGAATGGACCTCCCTACTGAAGAAAGCTTACTAGACATGGCGTAAATGCGGTGCCAAGAAGTCGAAAGTGCCCATGAGGGAAGAATACATTCCGACACCGATATTCTCAGTTGTCGAATGAGAATTGTCGATCACCGGGATCAATGGTCCAACAGATACATTCAGACTAGAGTACGCAAAGGATAATTGGTCGACTGTCATGATCTCTCCCTGATGAGGAAAACAAAGTGTACGGAAAATGGACGATACGACAGCGACCATAGCATAGGTCCAATTGCGACCTAGTAACAAGTTATAATTGAGAGGTGCATCAACTACCTCTACTTACACCTCTACCATCTTCCCACCTAACTGGACCAGAAAGGTGGGAAGAATACCATGAGGGCGGAAGGAATGACTGTCAAATGCATTCAACATGTTCAACGACTTGGAAAGGGTTGGAGAACCAATATCTTTCCAATAGAACATGGACATCATGCAAGTGGCAACACCTTCATCAACGACCGCTTGTTTGATAGTGTACTTGGAATACTCCACGTGGATTTGGAAAGCCACATGGTAGGGTAAGAGAGGCTTCACATCCGTGACATCAAACTTGATAAATTTTGAGCCACTAGGTTCTAGAGCTCCTAAGGCAGAGAGTAAGGCATTCCTCTGTGATGGACACGTCTGGAGTACCTCCAAAAATGACATTTCACAAGGGGTTTGGCCCAGATCCTAAAAAATAGAGTATTTTTTGGTGGCTCTAGCATTAGGGTTGTGGGTAGAGCGCTTGAGTACTCCTTTCGGAATACGAGGCAGTGGCTCTAGTTTCTCAATCTGTAAGTTTGTCTTCGGGGGTGGAGGAGGAGCTTCTAGGCTGGTACTAGCTTTTGAAGAGCTATAATCTCAAGAGTGGGTGGCTATATCAATTTTCGCATTGACCATATTGATGCAAACACGATCGTCATCTTGCGACGGTGGGTTTTTACTTCCACCGGACACATTTCCAACGTTCGAAGAGCTTGAGGCTAAGTGTTGATTGTGTGGGAATGGGTTCATCAACATAGTGGGCGGTAGATTTAAAAGCCTCAAAGCCTCCGCAAGTTTGGGGCATAAGTGTGTAAGGTGGTCATCAGTACGAAGTTTACAAGGAATATTCACCTTACGTTTCTCTTTCTTTCCCTCTCCAACATTATTATTCTATTTCCCATTATTATCTTTTTCCTTGGGTTTATTATTATTCTTCCCACCCTTACGATTATTTCGACCTTTCCTTTTATTCCCATCTGGTTTCTGGTCACCATTTGGGTTCTTCGACGATTGCACGGAATGTACATCTATTGATTGGGTGGGTTTGGAGATCTAGACGAAGCTGGCCCTCTAGAAGACTTCGTTGTCGAGTCTATGGAATTTACATTGGCGGACCCTACAATGCCATCAGAATGAGGTATGGGATTCTATCTAGGATCATGATTTGTCTGTGGTAAATCTGGAAGAAGGTGGTATAACATCCCATACTGAGCATATATCAAATCGAGTTGTTGGGCTCTAAAGATAGCTTCTTCCTCATTGAAGACCCTGGAAGTAGCAATGTCCTTTGAAATGGGAGCATACAATGAATTTAGGAACCATTATAGAAGAAAGGTCGGGGGTATAGGAGTCTTAACCAACTGCTTTCACCTACACCATTCCTGGACATGGTCCAAGATGTGAATGTCGATACCCTGGCATAAAGTCAACAAAAGTTCAAGGCTAACATCATAACGAATGGGTAGTTGAAAGTGGTTGAGAAAGGCTAGCACTAATTGATGAAAAGACCCATATGTCCCCCTAGGTAGCTCAATGTACCATTGCTACATGACTCCAATGAGAGTGAGCTGAAACAATCATAATCTAATAGAATCACAATTCAGAGAATTTGATGAGCACCAAAGGTGAAAAGTAGTGACGTGGTCACCAGGGTCCTCGCCATTCTTACCTTCAAACTTTGGAATGTCTAACGGAAGTTTGGTAGGGACAGGGGGCCATGTGGGATCATGAATCACTGGGTCATTCATTAGTTTAGACAAATTTGGAAAATTAAGCGTGGTCGGAAAGGGAATACGGGGTTGTGACACCTAGCCCCATCCTCCCGCGAAAGATTGTGTGTTAGGAACTGCATTCCATCCAGGATTCTGGTAAGGAACAAAACCTTGTCTGGGATTAAAATACCCTCCTCTGGGATGATTCATAAAAGATGGATTGGGCATCATTCTAGCAGGAATGTTCTGATAAGGGTTATGAAAATTTCCCCCAGTTGGATTAGATCCAATCTGAGGGTTGTTAAAATTGCCCTCAATTGGATTAGATCCAGGTTGGGGAGTGCCCAAAGTGTAGGACTGACCTCCTTCAGGTGGGAACCCAGAGGATTGAAGTGGATTCGTCATGCCAAAAGTATTGGTCGGAATCGGCACCGAGGGAATAGGGATATAGGGCGAATATTTTCTGTCAGATGGGTTGTTCCATCTAACAGTAGAAGGATTAGACCCGGGGTTAATAATAGGGACACTTCCTACATTAGGATTCACTTGGGGAATATGAGAACCATCAAATAGGAAAAGAATGTAAGGAGGTGTAGTGCCCCCAAGTCCAATGCTAGCGTTATGGCCATCAGCTGGGATGGCAGTCGAAAACTGCAAAGTGAAGTTAGGCATACCATAAGAAAATGGACTAGAAGCCATAGGGATGGTCTAAACATTGTAATTCGGTGAGTGATCGAAACCCCCAAAAGGGTTTGATGCAAGAGATAAAGCATTAACTACATGTCGAACCATAGTACTGGTATAAGCCTCTTACATTGCAACTGTAGTGGCTGCAGGTGTTGAAGGGGTGCCATTAATTATAGTGGGTATGGGAGTTGAATAACTCTTAGTGTTCTGAAGACTAGACTCGGTACTCATCCTTGTGGAACCACAAGTCTGAAAAGTGGATGTGTGTATACCACTCCTGATAACTCTACGCCTTTTAGAAGGCAAAAACTCAAAAACCGGTAGTAACTGTAACAATCGATGGGACCTGTAAGGAAGTTGGCCCGACTCCACAATGACTTATGACTCTTCAACGAATAAAAATATATCCTAAGGCCAACTAGTAGTCAAAGAGCATACCAAAAGTCAAACGACCAATATGCATGCAAACGAGCTAAAGTGGCTGAGTGGCCTCCCTCGCTAAAGAAGGTATGTCTCGTCTAAGAGGGACCTTAGACTCCCCACTAAAGTTTGGAGGTAACATAATCAGTTATAAGGGCCCTCGCAGGCTTAACAACCAGTCAGTCAGATCCCCCCAGAGAGGTAATCCTCCATAAAGGTTGTGTGATGTTCGACCCCTATGTGACTCAGGATACAAGCAGAATAACCCCTGCAAGTAACCTATGAGATACCTAAGTCAAGAAACTAATAAACCACTATATGACCGATGCATAGGCGAGCAGTCGTAAGTCCGGATCACCATATGGGCAGGGTAGCAAAGCCCGAAACCTTGAAAGCACCAACTCTCATAGAGGTATGGGTACTAGCAAGATCCCCAAATACAAATAAATCCACAAAAATATCTTTGACGCTAGGTGAGTATCTAGGGGTTATCCCTTCAACTAAATTTGTGCGACCTTATGATTAACTCCGGTGTGAGCGGAGCCTCCTGATATTACCAATTATACAGTGGACTTCTCAACTCCATGTCTCATACACATATGTTGATTTAATTGCCTTGGATAAGTTTACTCACAAGATCCTATTCCAAGGCACTAAATCCTATGCTAGTTTGTGCACCCTAAAAAATAAAATCATGACTAATCAATTTTAGTTTAAACCATAAATTTTATTGGTCGTGGTTACTAAAAAAGGTATGGAAGTGAAACTCATGGTGTTGTGACTCTGCAAGAAAATAAATACGGATATAATGCAAAGTCTATCTTTAACTTTTCAATGAATGATATGCTAATAAGAACAGTGCAGTCTTCAATTTCAACTCTGCAATTCAGAAGTAAAATGCAATCTTTCACTAAATGTGCTAAGCTAATGATAAAGATTCCAAGATGAAAATGGAAATCAATGCAAACTGGCTATTTTTTTGCATTTTCAATATACTAAAAATAAAATGCATGGACTGATGAGCAACCTGATATATAAATTCTACTGTGTATAAAAACAATAACTCGAGTAGAATACCAAGCAGCCATGCAAACAGTCCAGAGAGCAAGGACAAATCAAAAATGGAAAACAAAGAGAAAGACTTCGCCCAAAAATTCAACTCCAAATAGATTTCCTGTCATCCCAAATGATCTCAATAGACACTGCAAAGACCTAAGAAGGCTCAAAAATCTTCAAATCCCACCCAATAGTCACTAAACCAAGAAAACAAGAAAGGGGAAGTGGTATACACGACTGTTCAGGAGAACATAGCATATATACGCTTCTTGCAGTGAGACAACAGGCGTGTATACACGGTTGTCAAGGCAAAAAGGGTGTATATGCTTCAAAACAAGGCCAAGCAAGGGGAAAAGGCTAAAAACTTAGACCCAGAGTGAACATGACATGTCAAGCAGTGATATGACAAGAAACACAAAGGAAAAAGAGCGATGTAAGAAGAAAAAGTACTTCAACCCTTAGAAGGAATATCTCTCCCCAGTGAAGTCTCCATTTTTGTTACAAGGGAAAAAAACTCTATGGACAAGGGTAAACCACAACAAATAGGTATGACTATAGAAATCAACTCAATTCCAATATATGTTATATAGGCTAATGTGCAATATAAGAAAGAGGCCTACCTCGATCCAATGCTTGATGATGTTCCGTCGTTGAGCACTTTGACCCAAAGATTTATACATGCAAGAAGTTCTTAAGAAACAAGCATAGCAAGTACATAGTGATGATACAAAAGGGGTTAGCACATCGGATAGCATAATCCATTAATAATCATTACAAACATGCCCATGGATAGTAATCATATATTTGCAAGATACCAATAGGACGGGAAAGGAGTATTTCTATTAATAATTGATCAGCAGAAGTGACAACATTACAGACTTCTGTGTCGTCACAGTTTGAAACCAAGAAACCAAGTTCATTCCAACTGGGTCTCCACCACTTCAATCCTCCACCAAAGGCAAGCTCACAGGAAAGAGGCAATGAGGTCCTCTCAGCAATAGGGAAATAGCTTGGGGGTTGAACATTGTGTTCAAACTTGAGGGACAAAGGGATGCAGACTCAATATGAAGTAATTTCTCCAGAGTAACTTTGTTATCAAAGTTGAATTCTTCATCTTCTTTTCCATAGCTCGAAATTGTGATCTTATAGCCTTCAGAATGCAACTGAAGGGTCAAGTCGAAACGTTTCCACTATATGGAAGGCTAAGGATCAGATATCTTTTGTCGTTACATGGAAACCCGACCTCATTTTGTATTTTCTGGCACAAATCCTGATGTACGTGGGTTGTAGTGGAGAAGCCAACGTATACACATCTTGTATAACTGATAGGGAGCATATATGTGGAAAACTATATATTTTTATCTCTAGATTCATCAAAAAGGGATGATAAGTCTGCATAGGGAAATGGGAAAAGGCCCTTTGTGCAAGATAACAATGGTGAGGCAAATCTTGCTATAACACCATGACAAAGAGCATTGTCCTTTATTTAATGAATACTTGGTCTCTAGAGCCCCTAACCCATTGAAGCAAGCTACTATACCATGGTGTGAGGTATGTAGAACTAGACATCGCCCTGGTGAATGTTATTATATGCAGAAATATGTCCAGACACCCACCAATATTTATTGCACATTCCGTAAATATATGGGGCATGATGAGAGGAACTGTAGGGCTTATGACCTCATGCATGAAAGGTCAAGGGATGCATATAGAATTCAAGGAGAAGTTCAGCCAGAAGGGACTGTTGTGCAGTTCAATTCCCCAGGAAGAGGAAGCTTCACCCCTCGTGATGCGTACAGAGGAAGAGGATGAGGATGAGGCATGGTTCGAGGTCGAGGTCATATTATTTTTTATAATTGCACCCAGCTAGGTCATTTGGTAAGGGATTGTCAGAACCCTTGTACTACTTGCATCTACTATAATTCATTTGACCATGTCATTGAATACTGTCCAATATTGATAGCTAAAGTTTAGGAAAGACAAGGTGGAAACCAACAATTCCATAAAATAACCGTTGAAACTCGTGATTCGGAACCCAGACTCACTATTTTTACTAGAAGAGGCGCTGTCACAGGAGAAGATAGGATGACTCCAGGAAATACTACAGATGGATTGGGGATCATAAAAGCTTCACAGAAGGCGCCATTGTTTGATCCAAGGAAAGAAAAGCATATTTTTGAAGAATCAAGAAAATAATTTGTAGGTGAACATGCTTCTTCATCTAGGGCACAATTAGAAGTAAGGGAATGCTAAATGCCTCCAACATTTGATTAGTCTTCCCCGCCTAGACAAGGAAAAGAGGTAAGAAAGTTTGTGGGCTTCTTGTATACTTGTATTGATTTGATTAAATATGAAAGAGTTGTGCAAGAAATATAACACTTGATAAGACAATATGAAATTAGAAGAGTAGATCCTCTGTTGAGTAGAGTTGTGAGTAAAGTATCTATAAAAAGGAGGACATGCAAGGAACTGCACCTTAGTGCTAAGATTGGATACTACGACGTGGACTATCTGGTCCTCAACCTAGGATCAAAAGTAAATGTTATGATGAAGAAGACATGGGCATTGATGGGAAAACTTAAATTGATTTACTCTCATATTAAGCTCAGGATGGCTAATCAGTAGGCAGTGATCCCCTTTGGAAGACTAGAGCATGTCCCTGTGGACATTGATGGAGTGAGGACATTTGCAGACTTCGAAGTGATCGAGATTTTTGATGATAGTTTTCCATACCCTGCGTTGTTGGGAATTGATTGGGCTTTCAACAATTTGACTATTATTGACCTCAAAAAGAGAAGAATGACATTTGAAGGTGATGGCCTTAGGGTCATTGCACCTCTTGACCCCGATGAAGGTCAAAGATACACAAAACCTATAAGAGAAGAAGACCACGCCTATGAGATAGAGAACATCTATAAATAGACAACAGGACAACAATATTATATTAATCCTATAGAAGATGGAAATATAAGTTGGCGAAGTGAAAGTGCATGCTCCTCAAATTCAAAAGAAGCAATGGAAAACTGTCAGAATAGAATGTATGAAGTCTCTACATGGAGGTGTGCCAGATTGACTAAGGAATTTCGCTGGATTGACACAGAAGTAAGTAATCTTCCTACATTTTATGGATTGAATAATTTAGAGACATTTCTATTTGAATTTGAAGGATTTGTACCAGTACTAGATGAAGCCTTGAAAGTAACGCCAGCTAGATGGTGGGGAACACACAAGAAGAACATCGCAGTGTGGGTACAATGTCGCACCTTGTTGACAATACACTTTTCAGACCAAATTGAAGGTTGCGAAGTTCGATACACATGCTAGAGTTGTCCTAAGGACCATGTTCGAAGTTGTGAGGAATCTTGGAGCAACATTCCTAAAGAACAATGGGTACATAAGTTCATTAACACCTTATATACTACGCCTATAAACCGGTATCTTCAAGTAGAACTACGCTTAGTCACTACAGATTGGTATGGTATGACCCATAACTTTATATCTATGTTCCTATCTAAACTTTAGTAACCCACAGTAGATCAGGCTTTACAAATTGTAAGACAAAAGGTCTTTGAGGAGGCACCTAACCCTCCTCTTAAACAAGAAGAAGATAAATGGAATGTGCCTCTTCAGCGGTTATACGGTTGTTATAATATTAATGTTGAAGAGGATGATGACCCTAGGAATGTGAACATTTTAGAAACTGAAGGACAAAGAGATATAGAAGGGTTAGGAATTGAATTACTTTTTGTTGGGTAGCCTATTAAAATTAAGAAAGTTAATATTGGAACAGAGCAAGAACCTAAGTTGGAAAATGTTGGATACTATTGGGATGATGCTACTATTGGTAAGATTACATAATTATTGCATGAGTATCAGGACTTGTTTCCAACCAAGTTCAAAGACATGAAGGGCATTAAAGGGCCCATATGAGAAATGAAGATTCCTTTGAAAGCAGATGGAAGGCCTGTCAAGCAGAGGCCTTACAGACTGAATCCCAAGTACAAGAAGAAAGTTAAGACTAAATTAGATAGAATGTTGGAAGCAAAATTATAGAACCAGTCGAAGAATCTAAATGGATCATCCCCATGGTGGTCCAAGATAAGAGGAAATGAGAAATCAGAATCTATGTAGATCTAAGGAAATTGAATGATGCATGTTTACATGATCCATTTCCTACACCTTTTACTGATGAAGTTCTAGACAATCTAGGAGAACAGTAAGTTTATTCATTCACAGATGGATTTTCAGGCTATCACCAAATCATAATTGTTAAGGAGGAAAAACATAAGACTACATTTGCAACAGAATGGGGTTCTTTTCAGTACATTGTGATGCATTTTGGTTTGAAGAATGCACCAGTCATATTTTCCAGGGTGGTGGTCGAAGAATTTAAGGATTTTTTACATAAGTTTTTGGAGGCATACTTTGATGACTGAACCGTTTTTATTCTATTGAAAGATCATATTGAATGTCTGAGATTAATGTTGGATAAGTGCAGGCAATGTCAGATTTCCCTAAACTTGAAGAAGTGTTTTTTCTTTTCACCTTTTGGAGTGTTGTTAGGACACATTGTGTGTAAGAAGGGGTTGTTGGTAGATACTTCCAATATTGCTATAATTGTTGATCTACCTCCTCCTACTTCAGTTAGACAATTGTGCACTGCATTAGGACACACTGGATACTACATAAATTTTATTAAGGGTTATGCACAGATAATAGAACCTATGGAGAAGATATTAAAGAAGGATAGTAAGTTTCAATGGATAGAGGAATTCCATCAGAGCTTTGACACATTAAAACAAAAAATGATCATTGTGCCTATTTTGGTTTTTCCAGATTGGAGTAAGGAATTCCATGTTCATGTCGACGCTTCATCCATTGCATTAGGAGCAGTTTTAGCACAACTAGGTGAAGGAGATATTGACCACCCTATAGCCTTTGCTAGCAAGAATCTTTCTACATATGAAATGAATTATACTACCACTGAAAGAGAAGGCTTAGCTATGGTATATGCGTTGCAAAAGTTTAGACACTACTTGTTGGGAGGACATTTTAAGATGTTTACTGATCATTATGCATTGAAGTACTTAGTCAACAAGCCAATGTTGGGGGGAAGAATATGTAGATGGCTATTATTATTCCAGAAGTATGACTTTGAGATTGTGGTCAAGACAAGAAGAATGAATAAGGGACCTAACCACTTATCCATGTTAGAACATGGAGAGGAACCTACCAGTTTGGATGATACACTACCATATGCACAATTGTTAGCCATCAAGAAAGTTGATGATCACTTCGCCGAGATAGTCCAATACATGTCCACAGGAATGGCACCTTGCGAGTACATAATTATTCAGAAGAAACAATTGGTAGTTCACGTTTCATATTTTCAACTTATAGTTGGATAGTTATATAAGATGGGACCAAATGAGATCTTAATAAGATGTGTTATGGAGTCAAAAATACCATTGATTCTTGCAGAAGCACACAAAGGCATCACAGGAGGACATTATGCAGGGAAAGAAACAATGCAGAAGGTTCTTAGAGCTGGCCTTTGGTGGCCCACTTTACATAAGGATGCTAAGGAATACTCCAGAGCCTGTGATGTATGTCAAAGAGTAGGGAAGCCTTCTAGAAGGGATGTGATGCCTTTAGCACCTCAGTTAATTTTACAGGAATTTGAGAAATGGGGTATTGACTTTTTGGGACCTATCAACCCACCAAGAAAATGAACAGGAGCTTGATATATCATCACTGCTACAAAGTATTTGACCATATGGGCAAAATAAAGAGCAGTTAAAGATTGTAGTGCAGCTACAACTGCATGGTTCATATTTGAGGATATCATAATCAGATTTGAATGTTTGGAGATCCTTATGAGTGATCAAGGCACACACTTCATTAACAAAACTATTGAAGCCTTGACTTAGGAGTTCGAAGTCCACATTTAGAGGAGCACACCATATCACTCACAGGCGAATGGAACAATCAAAGCTTTCAATAAGATTTTGGAGACAGCTCTGAGTAAGGTTTGTAGTGTTAACAAAGATGATTGGGATTTGATAATTCTAGTAGTGTTATGGGCATATCAAACTAATTGCAAAAAGTTGACAATGCAGACTCCCTTCAACTTAGTTTATGGCCTGGAAGCAGTGGTACCTATGGAATATTTGGTTCCTAGTTTAATAATTGCAACATTTACAGGTATGGATGACACTAGTGATGTTCAATACATGCTCGCGTAGTTGATGGAACTAGAGGAAGACAGGTTCATTGCAATATTTCATTGGGAGGTACAAAAAGAATGAGAAAAGGATTACCATGATAGACATATCAAGAAGAAAGCATTTAAACAAGGAGATTTGGTACTTTTGTATTACAACAAGTTCATGAAGCACCCAATAAAGTTCATGGCACATTGGCTTGATCCATTCGAGGTTTCCTATGTTACAGAAGGTGGAGCTGTGTAGCATAAGACTCTTAATGGAGAATGGAAGGACGTCTTATTAAATGGGATCCGGTTGAAGCTGAATTGTGACAACCAAATACCTCACAAATCTCAGTAAAAGCAAAGGAAGAAGGGTCTAGGTACCAGGTGTAGTTGAAATTGGGTACCAGACACAGAAAAGACAGTATGCACACGATAGGTAGGGATAGAGCAGAAAGCACAGGCTGCTCCACACAGTCTGCAGTCGAAGTAATACAGAAGGCTCAACCTTGCAGTGACTCAAGATGAGTCACATGTGAGTGTTGGGGGCTTGTTGGACCTTGGTCATGTATTAAGGAAGAAAGAAAAGATGAAGACAAAGTATGAAGTGCGCAGAAGGCACACAAACTGAGGAAGGGTCGAAGTGGTGAAAGAATCATAAAAGAAGGAATGAAGTAAAGGAAAGCAATCCATTGAAATAAAAGATCAAGAAGACAAAGAAACAAAGAAAATAGATCGTGGACAAGTCAGCAAGCGAAAGAAGACACTTATGGGTTCTTTGGAGCACCTCACTGAGAAAAAGGAGGTGTTATCACTATAACAATTTCTGTGAGAAATCAAGTTTCCAAGACTTAGCGAGGCACTAAACTAATGTGGAAATGTGATAAACTGAAAGATAGAGCCAAATACAACGGGAGGAGGATAAAGCTAGTGAGAGTGCAGACTTGGACCTGGCGGGCCACAGATCTCAGGAGCCGCAGATAAATGGTCGGGGATCATATCGGGCAAAGAACTAGCACGGAGGTTAATTCCTGAAAATGGGCCGATAAGAATACCATGGTTTCGACTCAGGACCACGTGGCGCCACCGGATGCATTTTGGGGCGAAAAGCAGTCTATCCCAAACCGCTTTGCCTCATCCCCGAAATTTATGAAAGACAAGTGATACAAATATTTCTATGAAATGGCTAGCGAAAATAAGTTGGGGGTTAAGCCATTTGCAGACGAATTTGATCAGTTTACCGTATATTAGTTTGCAAGTCTAAGATTCCAAATTTAAAGTGATTTTGACTAGTCTTCTTCCGAGGTGAATTCCGGGCAAACTATAGCAATTTTTGAGAAACTGAAAGAGGTTTATATTCAAAATGGGCCAAAGAAAAATAATCTCTCCCAGATTTCTCATAGCTATTACATACTAGGAGAATTGAGGACATCTTGGAACCTTACATTTTCGGATTCAACATTTTCTTGTGGGAAGACATCTTTGTCAAATGCGGATCCTAGAAAGATGGAAAAACAATTCACAAAACCGAGAGAGATTTTTTATCAAGAGAATCTGATATACAAAAACCTCCCCCATATTTTACACATATGTCATGGATTGGGATATTAAAATAAATCTTTGAACACTATTTTTCAATTTTCATGATTTCCTGTTCGAGACATGTTTTTGTGGCATGTGTTCCGGCCAGCTGGAGATGAATTTGGAAAAACTGAGAGAGGCTTATATTCATAATGATCTACATTCTCATATTTTACATAGCTATTACGGTTTGATAAATACAGGTGGCGTTGTGAAGCCTGGTTTTTCTTGTAAACGGTTTCCAAACAAAACGTTTATTTATTTGGTACTGGTTTGGAAATGAAACGACTCGTTGTTTGTACAAATGTTAAGAGTTATGAATGCATTAGTGTTGGCAGAATTGCAAGGGAAACTTTTAGTTGTTTCTGAACTCAATTGTAATTTTTTGGGCTGAATTGAATACATATGCAGAATCTTTTGAAGTCTCTATGAAAAGATTCTAATGGTGGTGATATGAGTTTTGCCTTCTCTCATTGTATGTATTTCCTGTGTTATTTTATTCCATTCACACTTTCTTATGTTTAAATTGGATAGTTAAAAGATCATAATTCATATTATTATGCTCTCGGCTTAAGCAATTTAAAATGTGTGTTTTTCTTCTTAACTAATCCAGAATTCGTTTCAGTAATGCTCTGATGCAGTTATTTTTTTTCTCCTTCCTCTTACACCCTGCTTAAATACAATTTATAACTCAGATTCATTTCCTCATTTATCCTTTATCCTCTGGAGAGTTCTACTAGCCAGTCATTGTTTTCATTCAATTTCAGAATTTTGACTCCATATCCCTAAGTGTCCCTCCCCTTCCTAGCCAACAACTTTATAAAAACCCCCAAAACAAACTAAATCTAGCCATTGATTTCCAAAGAAATATCAAGTGACACGAGAGAGCCCTCTTTAAGCTGAGAAGGATAGTACACAACTCTAAAGTTGGTTGAAACAACTACCTCTTTTGTTTGTTTTATCAACCGAACAGATTTACAGAGTGCTAACAGGAGTAACAAGTCGGCGAAGTCCTTAAAATGAGGGTTATGTGGACCTATGGTTTTGGCAATGTGGATCTAGGGTTTTGGCACTTGGGCTTCGTTATAGGGTTTTCTAATAGTCATGGAATGTATAAATAGAGGTATAGAAGAGTTGAGAAGGGGGAGGTGAGAGTGATGTTGAGATGTAGAAGTGTTATGTTTTAGGGTATTCTTGTGTTTTGGGTCTTCAACTAGGTGTGAAGACCGACTCTGCAGCTGGGTGCATAGGGTTAGGAGATAAAGAGGAGAGAGAGAAGGATATGTAATTGAGTGCGCAAACAAAATTGATATTTTCATCTATTCTATAAATAAACAAAGTTCTATGGACGTCGCTCTAGAAAGAGGGTGAACCATGTAAAATCTTGTTGTTCCATGTGGTTTATTCTTTGTTATTTACTACCTTTTATGTTGTTATTGCACTGCTATTTTTCCTGTTTAATATAAGAAGATATAACTTACTTTGCGAAGTTAAGCATAATACTGTTAAGAATCTCTGGGTTATTTTGCATTGTTGTTTTCGAATAATATTGCATTTCCTCTGGTTGTAGACACATGTGTCCTGCAACCCCCCTATTGCTACTTTGGGTGATACTTCATCTACTTCGCAGGTGTTGTCATAAGGGACAGTATTTAGAGTTTGTTGGTGTGCTGTTAGAGTTGAACCATGTGTCTGCCCTTGTGCCAACACATCCATAGCCTCTGAAGTCATATCCTACAACAACTTCATATTTGATACGATAAGTGTAGTCATTTCATTGCAATCCAACATCTCAAACCTCTTCAAGATTTCCACTGCATATTTCCCTTGATTGAGAAAGATCTCATCTTCTCGCTTCGATACCTCGAGACCCAAAAAGTAGTGCATCATCCCAAGATCTTTCATCTCACACTCAACAACCCATTTTCTCTTACACTTTGAGATGAGATTTTCCACACATGTTAGAAACATGTCATTCACATACATCAGTAGTATTATCAGACCATCATCCACAACTTTAAAGTATAGGTTAGGATCTGCACTCCTCTTTGTAAATCCTAAGCTCATTAAATAATTTTTTATCCTGCCATACCATGCTCTAGGTGCCTACTTTAATCCATATAAATCCTTCTTCAATATGTACACATGTGTCTCCCTTCCATGTACCTCGAACCCTTGTGGATTCTCCACATATAATTCCTCTTTTATTTCACCATTGAACAAGGTTGTGTTCACATCCATATGATGCACCTTCCATTTCATTATTGTGGCCAACGCAAGTATAGTCATGATTGAGGTATATCTCGCAACGGGAGAAAATGTCTCCTCATAATTAATGCTCTCCTTCTGAGAGAATCCTCAAGCCACAAATCTAGCCTTATACTTTTCAATATTTCCATCAAATGCATTTTTTGTTTTGTATATCCATTTTGAACTTACTAATTATTTCTCTTTCAGTCCGGGGACCACATCCTAGACATCATTCTTTACTATGGAATGATATTACTCCCCATGGAATCCTTCCATACCCTATTTTCTATAGCCTCTTCATAACTGGACGATTTTTCATCCATGATATCACACAAATATGCTACATAGCTTGAATACAAATTCAACTTCTTACTTTCCCTGGGATATTTTTTTGGGGCACCATATCTTTCTGCATCTCTGTTGAGCTCCTGTGCCCAAGTTTTTCTTCTATTGTGAGAAGGCATCTATGTTGGCCTCTGAGGTTCTGCCATGTCATTATCCTCATGAATCACTTCCTTTGGTTCAACTGCTTCTTCCTCTGGAACTCTAGTAAATTCATTCTCCTCCTCATGAACCTATTTTGCATTGTCCTGTTTTGATTTTCTAAAAGATGCATTCTCATCAAGATATGACATCTCAACTAATCTCAAATTTCCGATGATCGAGATTATATATCTTGTATGCCTTCGATGTGTCACTGTAACCAACAAATATGCCATTATTTCTAGATGGATCCAATTTTGTCCTCTTTTCCTTGGGGATGTGCACAAATACGGGGCATCCAAATATCCTTAGATTGTTGACTTCCATCTTCTCTCCTGAAAACATCTCCTCTGGTGTCTTTTTTTCAAGTACTTTGTGGGGAATTTTGTTCTGCACATACACTGTAGTCTTTGTTGATTCTGCCCACATATGCATAGGTAGATCTTGATCATGGATCATAGCCTTCACTGCTTCCATGATTGTCTGATTCTTTCTTTCTGCTACTCCATTCTGTTGAGGATTGTAGGGAGTAGAAAGCTCCCTCTTAATCCTAGCTTCCTTGCGATATTATTTGAATTCCTTTGACGTGAATTCTCCTCTGTTATCTGATTGCAAGGTCTTTATCTTCTACTATGTCAGGTTTTCTACCAGTGCCTTAAATTATTTGAATTTTACGAACACTTCATTCTTTTCCTTCAACAAATAGATCCAATTTTTACGTGAGTAATCATCAATAAAAAACACATAATATACATACCCTCTTAGTGAAGTTTCTGACGTCAATCCACACACATCCGAGTGCATGATGTCCAATACTCTTTTGGCTCTATTATCCTTACCGAGAAATGAGTGCTTCACGTTCTTTCCTTGTTCACACATTTTTCACACATCACCTGGTTTTTCCTGGATCTCTAGTAGTCCCATCACCATCTTGCTCACACTTGGTAGGGCCTTGTAATTTAGATGAGAAAATCTACTATGCCATAATTAAATAGGATTCACAGTGTCATGAATTAATGTTGAATCTGATCACCCTTTCAATTTGTAGAGTCCTCCCTCTTAAAATCCAATCATCACAGCATCATCAAAGTCTTCCCTCTAGTCAACATAAGAAATTGTCCATCAAAAAATGCAACTTTGTAACCCTTCTCATCCAATGCTAAAATCGAGAGAAGGTTCTTCTTCAATCCAAGAACATTGAGAACTTCCTTTATCTTCATTGGATTTCTTGAGTCTAACTTGTAGGAGGCTTCTCCTACTCCTTTGATCAGATACTTATAGTCATCTCCCAATTTCACCTTGTACGGTGAATCCTTATGAGTAAGTTTAGACAAGGAGTCTTTATAACCTGTCATGTGCTTGTAAACACCACTGTCCACCAGCCAAATGTCACTTCCATGAGTGATAGTCCCTCTAAAGGCTGATATAAGAACATACTCCTCATCACTTGATTCATTTTCCTTTGCAACCTTCTTGGGTGGATCATCATCTTCATCTGTATGAACATGATTCCTTTTACCTCCTTTCTTTTCCCTTGGTATTTGAATGAGGGAACAATTCCTAGCAATGTGTCCCATTTTCTAACAATAAAAACATATGATATTTGGGTTATTTATTCATCCCTTGTGTGAGGAGGGTTCTTTCTTGCTCTTTCCTTTCCTGGTGTGGGAGGCTAGGGCTTGATCATAATTTTCCATCTTCTCTTCTCTTGCAACCATCCTTACTTCTTCTTGGTTGCAATCTTCCCATAGCCTATTGAACCTGGGTAGCTTCCTTCTTGAGCATATCCATTGAATAAATGCATCCCATGACCTTGGGAAGCCATTATAGGTGGTCAACACCATTTCTTCTCCATTCACTGTATCACCAATGGCTTCTATCTCCTCCTTGATCTGGTTCATTCTTGAGAAGTAAGAGTGGATGGTTTCTGAATTCTACATCCTCACGTTCTTTAACTGAGTTCTCAAGGCCATTCTTCGGTTGATGTTGTTTCCTTCAAACAGTGGGGTTAAGGAATCCATCATTTCTTTTGGAGTGGATAATGAATATATGTGATGAATAAGATGGTCCTTAATGGAGTCTTCAATAATCCTCTTTGCTTTGACCATATCCTTCTTATGCTTTACTTTAGCCTCATCTCCCTCTAGTTTTAAAACCTATTATTTAGTGAACTTATCTAGATCATGTTCTTCTATGAGGAGGGATACTCTGTACCTCTAGCCTTTGAAGTTTTCAGCTCCCTCCAACTTCTCATCGATCTTGGTTCTGGTCGTCATCCTGACCATAAATCACAAATTCTAGATTTTGAAGATCTGATCCAGGGAAAATATGTGTTCCACTAGGGCACACTTGTTGGTGGTATTGTCTTGTCCGAAAACCACTCCTATCAAGAAAACAACTCCTTTTTTTTCTAGATCTGTGAATTGTCTTCTATTCACCCCTGCTCTGATACCATGTTATATTTTTAGAAGTTACAATTATCTTCTTTAACATTCATTAACATATGTATGTAATAAGATCACTAAAAGATAAACAATCACAAAACACAAGATATATCCTGGGAAACCCTCATGGGGGAGAAAATCCAACAACCAATTCTTCAATATAGATTCCTTCAACTAGTATAATGTCACGTTATATCTCTCCAAAAATAGACCAATACCAAGATAGCAAAGACCAAGAAACCAATATCTCATGTGCTAGACCTCCTTTTCTATGCTCCAAAATACACAAGAGAAGGTGATTTGTGTGTGTATATAAATGAGAGGAACTCGACCTCTATTTATACACATAACTTGACTCCCAAAAAGACGTAACCCTAAGAGGGGCCACTTTTAATTTTATAATAAGAATAACAATAAAATAATAATTTATTTTGAGCCGATTTATACAGTAAGATTACAATAACCTTCTTGAGGTTTGACCAATACAAATACAAAAGAATATCTTCTATAGTTACATCAAAATATCAACACCTAGAACTATCAAGTTCCTATTAGGGTTAGCTGCAATGAGCTTGAGACTCATGTACGAAGCATAAAATTCCTTTGCATTGTTGGTAATACTTCCTAATCACAATGAAAACTCAAGTTATGTCTATCCTCTGGGATCCACTAAGATCCCTCTCGCACCTGCCGCCCCTTGTTTCTCACTAATTATAACTTGGTGGATGTAGAGTTATTGAGAGTGTTGGAGAAGGGGTCACTGACCTCAAGGAGGGTGATAGTGTGCTTCTTGTATTTACGGGAGAATGTAGAGAATGCAAACACTACAAGTCAGAGGAGAGAAACATGTGTGATCTGCTAAGAATTAATACTGAGACGGGTTATGATAAATGATGGGAATTCAAGGTTTTCGATCAATGGGAAACTGATTTACCACTTCCTTGGTACATCGAATTTCAGAGTGTACACTCTCATTCATGTCGGTTGTGTTGCCAAAATTAATCCAAAGGCTCCTCTTAACAAAGTATGTATTCTAAGTTGCGGGGTCTCATCCGGTAAATTATTTTTTGGACCTTTTGAAACTTATATATCTAATTTGCTGATGATTGTGAAATAAGATCAAAATGATATAATTGACATAGTTTACATTGCAAAATGTTTTATAAAGTGGGAAATTCAAATATTAAAGATAGGTTGTTGATAAAATCACCCATGATTGTTTCCTTGATTGGAATTCCTATTCAAAATTCATTTTGAAGTGGAAACATGGATGGCTGCAACTTTGAATGTAGCTAAACCCAAGAAGGGTTCAATAGTAGCCATATTTGGCCTTGGGGGTGTTGGGCTTGCTGTAAGCACTAATAGCCAGTGTTATCTCTTTATGTTCATGTGTATATACTCTGCATTTTTTTCGGGATTATTATGATTAGTTAATAGTTCATCTCCCATGTATGCATTCTTTTGGGAACAATATGATTTACTATTTACTTGTCTATTAGAATTCTAATCCAGTCTTAACTACACAGGTTGCTGAAGGGGAAAGAATTGCAGGAGCTTCTCGAATAATTGGAATCGATTTATGTTGGGTATGTGTTATATTCTTTGCACGAGTAGTAGTGTCTGAGCGTATGCACCGGGTGCACAAGGGGGCGAAGCCCCCCACGCGAGGGTCCGGGGGAAACACCCTCAGAAAAGAAAAATTGGCCTTGGGAAACATGACACCTACCTCGGGAAATGTGTCATGTATTTAGGTGGTTTTTTCAGCACATGGTTTTTGTCGATGGTTTTCTATTTCCGATTAAGGAATTAGGGTTTTGGACTAATCCAGGTCATTGGGTTAGGGTTTTGGATGTCGTTGGCTCCTATATGTATATTGTATTGTAAACAATGTAACACAATGAATGAATATAATATATGTTGGTTTTCCCGGTTTTGGTTTCCAGGGGGAAAATCTCTGTGTAATGTTTGTATTTGCCATTGTATCTTTGTTGTTCTTTTCTGAATATCTGTTTACAATAGACATTGTAGAAGGTTAGAATTTACAATTTAAACAGTGACAGATTTGAAAAAGGTTGTAGATTGCCCATTTTCATTATTGGATAACCTGCATATATATGTTGATTGTAGAATTTCCTTTCTAATTTTTTGTTTGAATCCCTTTTTTGTAATCTGTCCTCTTTCAACAAAAATATTTGGTGTAACGGAATTTATAAACCCACTGGAGTACAAGAAGCCCATCCAAGAGGTTGGTTGAGTTGCCTACAATGATCTTCAATTTCTCTTTTCGAGATCAGAATACTTGTTTTATGAATTGATTCAAATTTTGTAACTTTGATGACAAATCTTTGTGGAAATTTGAAGAATTGATCTTATGAGAAATCAAAGTCAAAGTTGGGATTTTGAATCTTTGAAGATTTTTCATTATGAAAAATCTAAATTGTAATTGTAGAACTGGTAAGAATTGCTATTATGAGAAATAAAAATTGTAATTATGAAACTTAGAAGAATGGTTATGATGAAAGATGATAATTTTAAAAAGACTAAAAATAAAAGTGTAAGTATTTTGAAGAATTTTTATTTATATAAAAAATAAAAATAAAATTATTGAACTATGAAGAATGATTGTTATATTTTGAAGGATGTTTTTAAAATTAAATATTAATATTGTATAATTCTAAATATTTGTTATAATTTTGAAAAATTAAACTTCTTGGTGACAAGAAAACGACGGGACATGGAGCCACCTCCTGAGGCAGCCTACCACCTATCATGCCAGTCGGTTGGCACCTGTCACCCCCTCAAACTCTCATCACCTCACCTCATGGAATTTAGCGCTCCCTCCTCTACATGTGTTGCCTCCTTCATGGCTCGACGTCACTCCATCGCCCTCCCAACTCCGATGACACCTTGAAGGCACCCTCATCCTATCTGACTCATCCTTTGTACTCTGTGTTCCATTGAGACTGCACTTATTGATATCATTTTCCTTATGGCCCTTCTTTTGGCCCATCATGGCCTCGTCTTTCATTCATGGCATCAAACAGACAATGGTTTTATTCCTAGAGGCCTCCTCGAGCTTGGTTGTGCTATCCTATTTTACATCCTCTCCACTTGCATTCACTCACATCCCTTTGTCGAAACCTCTTCTCGTTGCTCACCCTTACACCTATGGCCGCACCTCCACCCTTTTGCATCAATGGCTCATGGAAGCTCCTCTTGTCATTCCAGGGGGGTTCCTCACATAGAACTAGTGGTTTCTCTAGCTCTCATCTCATCTCTACAATCGAGGAATCTATTGAGGCTTATCATGCTCATACTCCACCTGATATTAGATCTAAGATAGATCTTACTGAAGCTGATGTCTTTGTCCTGCGACAATTCATCCCCAATGAGGAGGTCCTTCATTCCATCAACACATGGATTCCAAATACGGGAAACACGAGAACTTGGAATTCTCAATACCTGAAGATTGTTGATATATATTGGTACTTAAAAATGTTGATGGGTTGCGTTTTGGTTGAGCGACACAAAGAACACCAGGAGATTCTATTGCAGCTCAACAATGTTCAATTGTAGGGAAAATTGATTGCCACAAGTTGAACCTGATGGCAGAGAAGATGGTTGGGATGGTAGAGAAGATGGTTGGAATGGACCTGGCGAACCTGGACTTCTCCCAACCACAAGTGCCCGCTGTTGAGGGTCATCGTATCACTTAATTTTTATGTTTTTTGGCTTTCTTATTTTGTTGTTCACTATAGGAGGCATGGATATCTTCACCCCACCTCTTGCACCTATCTAGATGTTAGACAACAATTCATTTTTGTAAAAATGACAATCATAGGCTCTATTTTATTCACTCATATATCTTTAAGAGATACAAATTTCATAAACTTATAAACAAGATGATGCATGGTTTTCCAAGTGACATGCAAGCATCAAAGATTATGTACAAAATTTCTATGGCAATATAAAGATATAGTATAGCTCAACAAAAATTAATGATAAAAAAATTACTTAATTAATGAAAAATCAATGATAAAAAACTTTCTAAGTAAAAAGAGAAAAAATTGATTAAGTAGACAAGAAGGAAAAAATATAAAGTTTTAAAATTTTTTATAATAAAAGAACTTTATAATTATAGGAAAAAAAAAATCATTATTATAATTTAAAAAAAAAAAAACTTTGATTAAAAAAAAAAATTCAAACAATCTCTTCTCCTGACTTCTTCATTTACATGGAATTACACATATAAAAAAAATTAAATCAACAAATAAACTTAATTCATATTCTTCCCCAAATGCAAATGCTCTGTGTTCTTTTGAAAATGTTGGATTGCAATATTTACGTCGAAAGGCGTATACCTATTGGAGATGGGCACAATTAATGATCTTTTAATCTTAAATTCTAATTTGATGGTCATGCATTGAAGATGCTAGCATATTCTTAGTCGTCCTCCAAAATCAATGAGTCAGATTTATTGTTGATAACTTCTTTGCATTTATAAATGCATCCGTTAACCTGTTTACTTTTTAA
>JZKD02S1789378.1:0-12623 GCA_000966675.3 Picea glauca | reverse complement strand
GCATATTCTTAGTCGTCCTCCAAAATCAATGAGTCAGATTTATTGTTGATAACTTCTTTGCATTTATAAATGCATCCGTTAACCTGTTTACTTTTTAACATTTACCTAATCATGTTAAGAAATTACTGTAACATCATATGATTGTCAGGTTTAAATGATTAACTTTTGGAATTCTTCAACTATCCGTACGTAGCTGAGATGTGAAAGGTTTATTTTCTGTGTGGGATTTAGCCACTATTTGTGTAATGGGTTGGGAAGTTCGCAGTTTCTTCATACATGGGCTTGGCGTTTTCACTGGTTTTTTTTCGTGGGCTTACATTCTCTTTTGTTGTGTTTCACATTTCAGTCTAAGATTAAATTCAGCGGGGTTCTCTCAATTCGAATCTTGAAATCCGGTTTGTGGCTTAACATTGATTCTTATGTTCCTTGGACTCTTCAATTTGCTGGCTTATGTAAAAAATCTCTTCCAGAATATTTTGATGGGCTAGTCTTTCTTGGTCTTTGAAGTAGAGTTCAGTTTCTAGACTTATTGGAAAAAAAATTATAAACCAGAAGGAGATCTGTTGCAAAGTCACTATAAATTGCATACCGAAGTTGTATGATGTTGAAAAAATTAACAGTACATGTTTTAGCAGACGTTTGGAACCCGAAAGTGGTCATCCCCACCAGTTTACCGGTGGATTTGTGCACACAAGATCTATGAGATCGAATTGTTTTGGAAAAAATATTATAAACCAGAACATATTAGGTGAAGCGTAGAATATAAATCGCTACATTTATCTGGTAGAGTTTGTGGAAACCTGCTGCATACCTGTAATGTCCCTTTCCAAATGATTACAGGAACGATGACCGATTAGCCTATAGACTCTTTCCATAGACTATAATCACACAAAGTATCACGGATTAGCCTATACACTCTACCCGACATTTTAATTATTTGGAAAATAATCTTAGAAGTCACTTTAATAATTTTAAGTGACTGTCATGAGAGACGTATAAAAGGAGACGAGGGGGTTTCTCTCTCATTATGTTTGTTATGTTTTGGAGTTGAGAGAGCGGAAAGCTCAAGGATCTCTCATTATGTTTCAAGGATCTCTCATTATGTTTGTTATGTTTTGGAGTTGAGATGGTGGAAAGTTCAAGGAACTTGGAGAGAGGGTTTCTAAGGTTTAACAGACAAAACCCTTGGACTAGTTTCAGTGGTGAAAAACCCACTCTGACTATTATTCAGGAGCTTCGGTGGTGAGAGATCCATCATAGTTATTCATTTTCTGCAGGAGGAATTGGATTTACTTGAATTTCTATTTATCTTCAGAGGGTTTCTTTTGGATTGGGAACTTCTATTGTATGAAGATCTGATTGGAATTCAAAGGGAGAATTCTTTGAGGGATTATTGCATAGATTAGATCATTGAGGAAAGGGTTCTTGGTTGGAACATTTGACTGAGAAATCCATTTTTGCAGAACTAGCGAATATACTTCTGCACATGGCGAGTTCTACTTCAGTTGGAGACATTCCTCAGCCGAGTCTGTCAATGGGTGACTTGTTTGGTAACTGGGTGATACCTTAGAGAGTAAGATAGCATATTTGGGAGCCTTACTGAGATAAACTTGTGGGCCATTCAACAAACCTCAAATTTGATTATTGTTGCTGCTAGGTTGAGTGCCAAAGAGGGGTGCATCTTCCCTTCTTGTGGCCACGAACCCAGGGAAAATAAACCCAATATTGGATTTGTCTTTCTTTTGTCCACAGCTGGAGGTTTCTTAGAGACTTTAGGACTACCATTGAGCATGTAATCTAGCTGGTATTTAGTTGGGCTAAATATTCTATTAGCAGGGTTTATTATTTCTGTTAATTGGAGTAATTCATGAGAGTTCTTCAGAATTTGGAGCAGCCACTTGTTACCTTTATAGAAGAGGGTTTTGCTACAGTCTTATCATTATTTTGGTGCCTTTACAACCTATAAAACAACAACTATATCTCTGTAAGCAATTTTGGAAATATTCTTGGCATTTATCTCTAATATTATATAAATAAGTCAAGCTTGGGAGAGGTATTTTGTCTATCTTCCGTGCATCTCTTTAGCATCCATTTTATATGTTTCCTCCATGGTATTATTTGATGTATACTTTTGTTTCGAACACATAACATATTTAGAAATGTACTAGCATGGATGCTATAGCCATCCCATATGAACTATTTGACGAAATGCTTCAAAGAGATATATTGTATTAAACATAGAAGCCACCTAGAACTCATAACGGTCAGTCTTTGAGGAGTAACGAGGTATAAAACCATCCCATATGACATATAGAACACAACAGAGAACCTATATGAAGCTGGGATAGTGACAAAATCCATTAGCCAAGATTATTGGGTTGAATCGCCAAAGTGTTTGACGAAACTTCCCAATGAAAACAGGTTGTTTTTTAGCTCAGATTCTATTGGGAATCTTACAGTGGTATCAGAGCATGGTCCTCGACAACTGTGAGGTTTTGAAGGGAAGAAACATGCACATTTTAAAAGTATTGCAAAGGAGTAATGGGAGATACAACAAGAAGTGTGGGGAATTCAATGTGTGGAAATATTTTAGATTGCCATAACTAATTGACCAACACTCGTAGTACTCTAATTCAGCAGTGGGTGGGGAGTCGAGATGATGACCAATGGAGAATTTGTAGAAATTTTTTTGCCACTTATGCTTGAATATCAGAAAAAAAATGACAAGGTTGTTGGAACAACCTATGTGGAAGAGACCACAATTATCAGCAGGGAAGAAGGACAAAACATCCAAGGTTAGGAAGGTTGATGATGAGGTGGACGCTTTGGAGGTGCATGCATCTAGAAACGCTGAAGATATGTGCAATAAAGATGACCATAAAACACAGCTTATTACACCACTAGAATTGTCCCATGAGGGTAAAGACACCAACACATATGATGGAAATTTTGCTAGCACATCAGGTCATGAGGAGGAGGTAGCATCTTCAACTTGTGATGAGGTATATGGTGGCTTGGGTGTGAGTACACATGAGTGTGTTGAGGCATTGACATTAGACGAGTTACCCTTGGGGACTGATATTATTTCACAAGAGGTGCACATGACCAAGGATCAGAGTAGCGCAACAGATTTCGGGGAGTGTTCTTTTGTGGAGTCCACACTTGATTTGGGAAGTAGCACTGACGGGTTAGCACTTCAGCATGATCGAGATGTTTGTGCTTGTGAACCACACCATTTAACCGGGCAGTTGAAGGCTAGTGAAGGGCATATTGAGGAAGCCATGAGACACTTTGATGATACACATGATTTGGTGGAAGAATATTGTTGGAGAGCCATTGTGGATCAGGATGGTTGGGGAGATGAGTTTACCATTACGGATTTTCAGACACTTAGAGAGGCAGTGTTAGTGATGAGGTCCGACTATCAACATCTCCTTATGGATAGAGATTACCTTATAGTGATTGGCGAGATGTACCATGGGGCACTAGGGGAGAAAGAGAATGAGGTGGATCATCTTAGAGATGAGTTGAGACATGTATCTCCTTCATCAATTTCATAGGATGACCAGTCATATGTGTCGGCCTTATCTCAGGAGGGTATCAATGATAGGTACAGTTTGATGGAGGAACTTCATGGGTTGGAGGAGCCTCAGGTGATGGGTGAGCATGAGGAGTGTCCAAAATCATAGGTGATTGCAGAGGGGTCTGACACAGAGGTTATTGCTGCACAGGAGTTGCAAGAGCCACCACATTTAGAGATCCCATTGATGACTCTCGACGAGATAGTTGAGCATGCACACACAGATAGTGGAGATAATTCAGATGGGGATACCTCCATGTGGGATTCAGGATTAGATGATAACAATGATGAGGACACATCCATTCAGGGTCCAGAGTCAGTTGGCACTCATGGATTGAGCGATACAGTGATACAACCGGGACACAAGAGGACGTTAGCAGTTACATGATCTATAGTGGTAGGTAGTATTCGTAGTCACAGGATGTTACCAGGAGGCACAGTGGTTGATAGTGGCATACTGGGGGGTGCAATAGTGATAAATAATGAGTAGGAGCATGCAAAATTGTACGGTGGTATGCATAGGGACGCACTGGAGGATAGGACTAATGCATACTTGGTGGAGCAGGGAACTCCCAGTGGAGAGTGTTCTACTCCCTTGCAGCAGAGCATAGATGTTGAGGACTACACTCATAGCAGCAACAATATGGATGATGGTGGAGAGAGTAAGGGACCACCAGTATTGGAGGAAAACCATCATGATTGGGGGAGGCAAGAGAGATGATGGTGTGAGTGCCTCACATAGTGAAGACATGTACCAGAAAATGAGTGACACTAGATCTGAGGTGGCACATGTACACAAGTACTCTATTAATGGGATGACACTTAGACCTACTACACCGAATTTTCTAGATGCACTACGGATAGGTGAGACATAGCCGAGATATATCTTTGAGAAGTATCGAATAGAGTATGAGGCCTTGAGAGATGAGTTCCACAGAGCCATGTCATTAGCAGACTATTGTTGCATCAAGTGTGCTTGGGCCCGGGAAGTGTAGAAAAGGATTGCAAAGTTATGGCTTAGGGCTTGAGGAAGGGAGAATGGATATTTCCACTTCTAGAGGGTTAGACAGGAGCTCAGATATAGATTGGAGAAGAGCACGTGGAATAGATGATGTATTTCCCATAGAGTAAGTCACAGATAGATTTCTCGCACCTCAGCAAAGCACAGACAAGATCTTAGAAATATCTTGGAGGAGGGACCTTGTCATGGATGATATGTCGCACACAATGCACTAGACATATAGACTTTGTGCACATAGAAACAACACAAATAAGAGATCCTTACAAATAGAGAGGTATGGGATAGACCAGATAGATAGGGAGATTCAGAGGGAATTGAGACAAAGGGGTATTTGTTACAGTTGCAAGAAGTCTTGGCAGTAGGGTCACAGGTGTTTGGAGGATGGTTAGGTACATTTTGATAGTGACGAAGTTGGGGGAGAAGTACAGACTCAGGGCACATTGTGTAGCAGCGATGAGGAGTAGCTTCATGGAGAGGCTAAGGGGATGACTATCACCTCCCTACCAAACATTCCTAGCTTTCATACATTCAGGGTTAGGGGAGGAGTACAAGGACAGTGAGTCGTGATTTTGATTGATGGTGGGGCCACCCACAACTTCATTGACTCAGGATTAGTCAAGAGGATTGGTTTACCTACGATGGATATTGGATATTTCAGAGTGTTGGTGACAGGTAGACACAGTTTGGAATGCACACAGATGGTTCATCACTTAGATTTGTCCATGGGAAACCATACAGTGATGAATGATTTTTTTGTTATGGATTTAGAAGACATGGGTATCATCATGGGAGTTCAGTGGCTTAATACATTAGGGATGATCTCTCAGGACTACCAAAAAATGAAGATGGAGTTCAGGATTGTAGGAGGAAGAAGGGTAGTTCTAAGGGGCATGACCACTAATACTGCTAAGGATGCTTCAACACAATAGATGGAGACGGTGTTGGGACATGGTGGTATGCATAGCACAATAGTTAGAGAGTCGTAGCCATTGATTGGGTGACAATCATATGAATGGATGTCCAGGCAGAGATAGTGGGCATAGGGTACAGTTCATCGAGGGAGACATTCAGTGACAGATAGTGTGTGCATATTTATGGTGGGGAGAATACCGGTAGAGGTTACCACAGAGAGAGCGAGACCATTGGTTAGAGACTTGGGGCATAGGTTCATGGTAGGAGGTATCCTCATAGGGGATGTTACATGGAGTGAGAGCCACATTCGGCAGAGCCTTGGTCAATGATTGCTTGGGGACAAAGAATTTTGGGAAGGGAGGACTGTAATGTCCCTTTCCAAATGATTACACGGAGGATGACAGATTAGCCTATACACTCTCCCTGTAGGATATAATCAATGAGAAAGGGGAGACTATGGATATTAGTTGATGTCACTAGCTTATTAAAGCTGAATTATAAAGGTGACATCAGTTAATTAAAATAAAAGGTTAAAAAGTGACTTTTTAATTATTTGGAAAATAACCTTAGAAGTCACTTCAATAATTTTAAGTGACTCTCATGAGAGATGTATAAAAGGAGATGAGGGGGATTCTCTCTCATTATTCCTATTATGTTTTGGAGTTGAGATAGTGGAAAGCTCAATGAGCTTGGAGCGAGGGTTTCTAGGGTTTGAGAGACAAATCCCTTGGACTAGTTTTAGTGGTGAAAGACCCACTCTAGCTAGTATTCAATGGCTTCGATGGTGAGAGATCCATCCTAGTTATTCATTTTATGCAGGAGGAATTGGATCTACTTAAATTGTTATTAATCTTCAAAGGATTACTTCTGGATTGGGCACTTCTATTGTATGAAGATTTGATTGGAATTCATAGGGCGAATTCTTTGAGGGATTATTGAATAGATTAGAGCATTGAGGAAAGGGTTCTTGGTTGGAACATTTGACTGAGAAATCCATTTTTGCAGAACTAGAAAATAAACTTCTGCATAGGGCGAGTTATAGTTCATTTGGAGACATTCCTCAGCCGAGTCTATCCGTGGGTGACTTGTTTGGTAACTGGGCGATACCTTAGAGAGGAAGAGAGCATATTTGGGAGCCTTACTGAGCTAAACTCATGGACCATTCAACAACCTCAAATATGATTATTGTTGCTGCTAGGTTGAGTTCCAAAGAGGGGTGCATCTTCCCTTCTTGTGGCCACGAATTCAGGGGAAATAAACCCAATATAGGACTTGTCTTTCTTTTGACCACAACTGGAAGTTTCTTAGATACTTTAGGATTGTCATTGAGCATGTAATCTAGTTGGTATTCAACTAGGCGAAATATTCTATTGCAGGGTTTATTATTTCTGCTAATTGGAGCAATTCATGAGAGTTATTCAGAATTTGGAGCAACCACTTGTTACCTTTCTAGCAGAGGGTTTTGCTATAGTTTTATCATTATTTTGGTGCCTTTACAGCCTATAAAACAACAATTATATCTCTGTAAGAAATTCTGGAAATATTCTTGGCATTTATCTATAATATTATATAAATAAGTCAATCTTGGGAGAGGTATTTTGTCTATCTTCTATGCATCTCTTTAGCATCCATTTTATATGTTTCTTCCATGGTGTTCTTTGATGTATACTTATGTTCCTAACACATAACATATTCATAAATGTACTAGCATGGATGCTACAACCATCCCATTTGAACTGTTTGATGAAATGCTTCAAAGAGATATATTGTATTAAACATATAAACCACCTAGAACTCATAACAATCAGTCTTTGAGGAGTAACAAGGAGGTATAAAACCATCCCATATGACATATGAAACACAACGGAGGAACTATATGAAGTTAGGATAGTGACAGAAGACATTAGCCAAGAGTATTGGGTTGAATCGCCAAAGTGTTTGAAGAAACTCCCTAACGAAAACATGTTGGTTTGTAGCTCAGATTCTATTGGGAATTTCACAATACCTGAGTTGTATGCTTCAAAAAACATATTCAAAATTTGGTAAATTTGGGGGAGACAATAATCAAACATGGTTTTATTTGGATCAGATTATTGACGCTTCTTGAAATCATAGTAGATTCTTCTGTAAAGTCACTACCCTTTCTTCCTATGAATCCATGGAAAAAATATGTTTGCATGTACCTCTCATCCACCATTGCAGGAAGAAAATAGCCAATTAATACAGAATGACTACTTGTTGCTTTATTTGGTTACTATAATGCATAGGCTAGGTGCAAGCTAAAATCCCAGTAATGCATGAATAAAGTTAATTTGATCTAGAAACCATTTTTCCCAAAATCAAACTTGTCTTTCACCAACTGGGTGGTTAATGCATCAACCGCATTTTTCCCCACTTCACAAAATCACATCTGCAACATCCCTTTTTATGTTGTTACAAACTGATACGACGATTGGTTCTCAAATGAAACTTGGGATTTTTCACCATTTCAATGCTAGCTTTTCTATTACATTTCATTACCAAAGAATAACCCTGATGTACAACAATGTTGTGTGTTAATCTCCTAAACCAAATCAATTCCTTGGTTTATGTCTGTTAATCTCCTAAATCAAATCAATTCCTTGGTTGCATAGCATGCAGAGACACTTTGCTTCAATATTGGATAATTATATGCTTGGATGCTTAGTTGTTCATGATACTATTACTCNATGGGGATACCTCCATGTGGGATTCAGGATTAGATGATAACAATGATGAGGACACATCCATTCAGGGTCCAGAGTCAGTTGGCACTCATGGATTGAGCGATACAGTGATACAACCAGGACACAAGAGGACGTTAGCAGTTACATGATCTATAGTGGTAGGTAGTATTCATAGTCACAGGATGTTACCATGAGGCACAGTAGTTGATAGTGGCATACTGGGGGGTGCAATAGTGAGAAATAATGAGTAGGAGCATGCAAACTTGTACGGTGGTATGCATAGGGACGCACTAGAGGATAGGACTAATGCATACTTGGTGGAGCAGGGAACTCCCAGTGGAGAGTGTTCTACTCCCTTGCAGCATAGCATAGATGTTGAGGACTACACTCATAGCAGCAACAATATGGATGATAGTGGAGAGAGCAGGGTTGACCACCAGTATTGGAGGAAAACCGTCATGATTGGGGGAGGCAAGAGAGATGATGGTGTGAGTGCCTCACATAGTGAAGACATGTACTAGACAATGAGTGACACTAGATATGAGGTGGCACATGTACACAAGTACTCTATCAATGGGATGACACTTAGACCTACTACACCGAATTTTCTAGATGCACTACGGATAGGTGAGACATAGCCGAGAGATATCTTTGAGAAGTATCGGATAGAGTATGAGGCCTTGAGAGATGAGTTCCACAGAGCCATGTCATTAGCAGACTATTGTTGCATCAAGTGTGTGCTTGGGCCCGGGAAGTGTAGAAAAGGATTGCAAAGCTATGGCTTAGGGCTTGAGGAAAGGAGAATGGATATTTCCACTTCTAGAGGGTTAGACAAGAGCTCAGATATAGCTTGGAGAAGAGAATGTGGAATAGATGATGTATTTCCCATAGAGTAAGTCACAGATAGATTTCTCGCACCTCAGCAGAGCACAGACAAGATATTAAAGAGATCTTGGAGGAGGGACCGTGTCATGGATGATATGTCGCACACAATGCACTAGACATATAGACTTTCTGCACATAGAAACAACACAAATAAGATATCCTTACAAATAGAGAGGTATGGGATAGACCAGATAGATAGGGAGACTTAGAGGGAATTGAGACAAAGGGGTCTTTGTTACAGCTGCAAGAAGTCTTGGCAGTCGGGTCACAGGTATTTGGAGTATGGTTAGGTACATTTTGATAGTGACGAAGTTGGGGGAGAAGTACAGAATCAGGGCACAGTGTGTAGCAGCGATGAGGAGTAGCTTCATGGAGAGGCTAAGGGGATGACTATCACCTCCCTACCAAACATTCCTAGCTTTCATACATTCAGGGTTAGGGGAGGAGTACAGGGACAGTGAGTCGTGATTTTGATTGATGGTGGGGCCACCCACAACTTCATTGACTCAGGATTAGTCAAGAGGATTGGTTTACCTACGATGGATATTGGATATTTCAGAGTGTTGGTGACAGGTAGACACAGTTTGGAATGCACACAGATGGTTCATCACTTAGATTTGTCCATGGGAAACCATACAGTGATGAATGATTTTTTTGTTATGGATTTAGAAGACATGGGTATCATCATGGGAGTTCAGTGGCTTAATACATTAGGGATGATCTCTCAGGACTACCAAAAAATGAAGATGGAGTTCAGGATTGTAGGAGGAAGAAGGGTAGTTCTAAGGGGCATGACCACTAATACTGCTAAGGATGCTTCAACACAATAGATGGAGACGGTGTTGGGACATGGTGGTATGCATAGCACAATAGTTAGAGAGTCGTAGCCATTGATTGGGTGACAATCATATGAATGGATGTCCAGGCAGAGATAGTGGGCATAGGGTACAGTTCATCGAGGGAGACATTCAGTGACAGATAGTGTGTGCATATTTATGGTGGGGAGAATACCGGTAGAGGTTACCACAGAGAGAGCGAGACCATTGGTTAGAGACTTGGGGCATAGGTTCATGGTAGGAGGTATCCTCATAGGGGATGTTACATGGAGTGAGAGCCACATTCGGCAGAGCCTTGGTCAATGATTGCTTGGGGACAAAGAATTTTGGGAAGGGAGGACTGTAATGTCCCTTTCCAAATGATTACACGGAGGATGACAGATTAGCCTATACACTCTCCCTGTAGGATATAATCAATGAGAAAGGGGAGACTATGGATATTAGTTGATGTCACTAGCTTATTAAAGCTGAATTATAAAGGTGACATCAGTTAATTAAAATAAAAGGTTAAAAAGTGACTTTTTAATTATTTGGAAAATAACCTTAGAAGTCACTTCAATAATTTTAAGTGACTCTCATGAGAGATGTATAAAAGGAGATGAGGGGGATTCTCTCTCATTATTCCTATTATGTTTTGGAGTTGAGATAGTGGAAAGCTCAATGAGCTTGGAGCGAGGGTTTCTAGGGTTTGAGAGACAAATCCCTTGGACTAGTTTTAGTGGTGAAAGACCCACTCTAGCTAGTATTCAATGGCTTCGATGGTGAGAGATCCATCCTAGTTATTCATTTTATGCAGGAGGAATTGGATCTACTTAAATTGTTATTAATCTTCAAAGGATTACTTCTGGATTGGGCACTTCTATTGTATGAAGATTTGATTGGAATTCATAGGGCGAATTCTTTGAGGGATTATTGAATAGATTAGAGCATTGAGGAAAGGGTTCTTGGTTGGAACATTTGACTGAGAAATCCATTTTTGCAGAACTAGAAAATAAACTTCTGCATAGGGCGAGTTATAGTTCATTTGGAGACATTCCTCAGCCGAGTCTATCCGTGGGTGACTTGTTTGGTAACTGGGCGATACCTTAGAGAGGAAGAGAGCATATTTGGGAGCCTTACTGAGCTAAACTCATGGACCATTCAACAACCTCAAATATGATTATTGTTGCTGCTAGGTTGAGTTCCAAAGAGGGGTGCATCTTCCCTTCTTGTGGCCACGAATTCAGGGGAAATAAACCCAATATAGGACTTGTCTTTCTTTTGACCACAACTGGAAGTTTCTTAGATACTTTAGGATTGTCATTGAGCATGTAATCTAGTTGGTATTCAACTAGGCGAAATATTCTATTGCAGGGTTTATTATTTCTGCTAATTGGAGCAATTCATGAGAGTTATTCAGAATTTGGAGCAACCACTTGTTACCTTTCTAGCAGAGGGTTTTGCTATAGTTTTATCATTATTTTGGTGCCTTTACAGCCTATAAAACAACAATTATATCTCTGTAAGAAATTCTGGAAATATTCTTGGCATTTATCTATAATATTATATAAATAAGTCAATCTTGGGAGAGGTATTTTGTCTATCTTCTATGCATCTCTTTAGCATCCATTTTATATGTTTCTTCCATGGTGTTCTTTGATGTATACTTATGTTCCTAACACATAACATATTCATAAATGTACTAGCATGGATGCTACAACCATCCCATTTGAACTGTTTGATGAAATGCTTCAAAGAGATATATTGTATTAAACATATAAACCACCTAGAACTCATAACAATCAGTCTTTGAGGAGTAACAAGGAGGTATAAAACCATCCCATATGACATATGAAACACAACGGAGGAACTATATGAAGTTAGGATAGTGACAGAAGACATTAGCCAAGAGTATTGGGTTGAATCGCCAAAGTGTTTGAAGAAACTCCCTAACGAAAACATGTTGGTTTGTAGCTCAGATTCTATTGGGAATTTCACAATACCTGAGTTGTATGCTTCAAAAAACATATTCAAAATTTGGTAAATTTGGGGGAGACAATAATCAAACATGGTTTTATTTGGATCAGATTATTGACGCTTCTTGAAATCATAGTAGATTCTTCTGTAAAGTCACTACCCTTTCTTCCTATGAATCCATGGAAAAAATATGTTTGCATGTACCTCTCATCCACCATTGCAGGAAGAAAATAGCCAATTAATACAGAATGACTACTTGTTGCTTTATTTGGTTACTATAATGCATAGGCTAGGTGCAAGCTAAAATCCCAGTAATGCATGAATAAAGTTAATTTGATCTAGAAACCATTTTTCCCAAAATCAAACTTGTCTTTCACCAACTGGGTGGTTAATGCATCAACCGCATTTTTCCCCACTTCACAAAATCACATCTGCAACATCCCTTTTTATGTTGTTACAAACTGATACGACGATTGGTTCTCAAATGAAACTTGGGATTTTTCACCATTTCAATGCTAGCTTTTCTATTACATTTCATTACCAAAGAATAACCCTGATGTACAACAATGTTGTGTGTTAATCTCCTAAACCAAATCAATTCCTTGGTTTATGTCTGTTAATCTCCTAAATCAAATCAATTCCTTGGTTGCATAGCATGCAGAGACACTTTGCTTCAATATTGGATAATTATATGCTTGGATGCTTAGTTGTTCATGATACTATTACTC
>JZKD02S1789377.1:629442-646528 GCA_000966675.3 Picea glauca | reverse complement strand
ATTAAGGGTATCAAAATCTTGTATTATAGTTAAATTTTAAAAAGTTTATAATTATAGTACAAAATAAGTTTATAATTATAATTATAGTACAAAATATTAAATTAAAAGAAATTTAAAGTTAAATAAATTATTCTAAATAATAATGAATATATAATTTTAAGGTTACTATCAAGTTAAACATCACATTGGTATATATAACAAAAAAGTTTATATGATTAAGAATATGGTTAAGAAAAAGTTTATATGGTTAAGGTGAGCCTAATGGTTAAGAACATGTGTTTCCTCCTAAGAAGTCAGAAGTTCAAATCTAGAGGGCATAGGGTATGTATACCTATACCTCTGTACACTTTAGCAGTCAAATCAGAAAATTTAAATATAAAATTTGGGCATCCCAATGATCATAACGAAAAATCTTGTCGCCCCTCCTAGGGGAGGACATCCAATACATGCAATATCATGCCCTCATTAGAAAATTTATGGGCCCCTGGCCATCTAAGAAAGAAATACCTCATGTGGTGAATCAAAACCAGATGGAATCCCAAAGGAGAGGTCTCCCTCAAACTGGGATCCAAAGGATTATTTATGGCCATCTTCAACCTAGTGGAAGACTGATAAAGGGTCTTCCAAGGAGGATTGTACTTCTTCAACTCTGTTGGCCTATATATGCAGATCTGAAAAGAGAACTCCAGTCCAGAAAAAATAAGATTTCACTGTAGCCCTGGTATGGATCAGGTTGTACTCACTCCCGTAGGAGTATTGGTGTACGAAAATTCTAGAGGGTATAGGGAACACTCTCAGATCCTTTTTCAGAATCACAGAGGCCACCCTTCAAGGCCGTTATACCTCCTATGCCCAGATATGTGTCCACCTCAATGTCTCCAAAGCTCTTCAAACTTCAATTTGCCTCATATATAGGGACGTCGACTGGATTAAGATCTTGGATTATGAACACATCCCCTTTTGATGTCGAAAATTCCATGCTCATGGGAACCTTTTTCGAGAATGTATCTTGAACAAGAAAATAGAGCCCCCCAATCCCGAGATGGAAAAGGATGAGGAAATATTTGAAAAAGTCCAAGCCAAGCACAAATCCAAAAAGAAAATACCCACCCAACCCAATCCTAAAGGCCTCTTTCTTCACCACCTGTCGCACCATAACAAGCAAATTCCAAACAATAGGATCTAACCAATCAGACTACATAACCAACATCTATGACCCTCAAATCATGCATGATAAATTAACCTTTCTACAGTCCCTCTCCCTTATTTCTCCTCTCCTTGAAAGCTAGCCTTGGATCATAGGGGGATACTTTAAAATTATAACCTCTCTCCTGGAGAAAAGAGGAGGCTTAAACCGACTGGATCAAGACTTTGATAGATTTAAAGAAACCATCAGAGACCTGGGCTTGGTTGATTGGGAAACCACTAATGGAACCTTTACCTAGAGAAACCACCAAGTAGGCCAACACCACATAGCCTCTCGTCTGGATCGCTTCCTCATCTCAGAATATCTTCTTCACATAAACTTCGTCATAGTAGCCACCATTCTCCCCTATCATGGATCGAACCACTGCCCCATCAACCTCCTCGTCGACATCCCAACTACCCCTAAGAACCATCCCTTCCACTTTGAATCCTTTTGGATGACTGACCCCTCCTTCCACTCCAACTTTCCCTCCCGGTGGAAGGGAGTGGTTGTTAACTTGGGCTCCCCAATGTACAGACTCCAACAACAACTGAAGAACCTGAAACAACAAATTAAGGAATGGAGTAAATCAGAATTTGGCAACATATTTCAAGCCAAAAAAAAACTTCAAGAAAGAATGAAACAAAACCAACATCATATGATCGCTTCAGGGCACTCCCAGGAGATAATAGAGGAAGAAGTCTCTTTCATGGCCCATATAGAAACCAAAGATAAGAACGAGGAAATTATATGGAGACATAAATCAAGAATCCTATGGCTCCAAGAAGGTGAGAGAAACTCAAAGTTTTTCCACAACTCAATGATCCAACAAAGACACTAGATAAAAATTATCTCACTAAAAGACCAACAAGGCAAAAAATTAAGCAACCACTAGAACATCCAATCAGAGATTCTACAATACTACATAGATATTATGCAAGAACCACAGCTGAATCAAAATGCTACAATAAAAAAGATTACTCAACATATTCCAAAAATGCTAAATGAAAACCATAATGAATCCCTAATGAGGCCAGTCATAATGGAAGAGGTAGAGCAAGTGACCTAGGAGATGTCAAAAGGGAAATATCTAGGACCATATGGATTCACATTGGACTTCTACCAAGCCTGTTGGCTGGTAATAAATAATGAAGTCTGGGAAACAATGAAAGACTCCATAAAATTCAAAAAAGTCCTCCCAACTTTCAACTCTACCTTCCTCACTCTCATCCCCAAAGAGGACAAATTAGAAACCCCCTGAAATAAATTTCCCTATATCTTTATGCAATGTTATCTACAAATTCATTTCCAAACTCATTGAGAATAGAATAAAACCCCTCCTCCCCTCCCTCATCTCTCTTGAGAAGATAGGTTTTGTGGAAGGAAGACAAATCCTAGACAGTATTATCTTAACACATGACCTTATCCATTGTCTTCATTCCTCCAAGAAACCTGGAATGCTCAAAAAATTATACCTCTCAAAATCCTTTGACATCTTGAATTGGAACTACATCCTCAACATCCTAGATGCTTTTGGCTTCAATGAAATATGGATTCAATGAGTTCACTCTCTACTCTTCACGACCTTATTTTCTATCCTGGTTAATGGTCCCCCCTCCCCGACCTTCTCCCCAACTAGGGGTATCCATTAGGGATACCCCCTCTCTCCCTTCCTCTTTATCCCGATGGAAGAAGGCTTGGGAAGAGCTATCAAGGTAGAAGTGGAGCTAGGAAAGTGGAAAGGGATTTCTCTCCATGGAGAAGAATCCCCAGCCTCACATCAACAATTTTTGGACAACACTATGTTAATGGATTCTCCAACTATGAAGGAATCCCTAAAAATCAAGCAAGTCCTCCACAACTTCTCTGAAGCCTCAGGGATTTGTGTCAATGAAGAGAAATCCATAATCTTATTCTTCAACACCCCTTGGCCATTCCAATGTCACTTAACAAGTCTCCTAGAGTTCCAACCAAGAAAGATTCCATCCAAATACCTGAGAGTTCCCTTAACAGAGAACTCCCAAAAATAAAATGTTTGGGAGGACCTCCTACACAAGATGGAAAAAACATTAGGCAATTGGTCATTTCGTTCTCTCAACATAGCCAACAGACTCATCCTCATAAAATAAGTCCTCCAAGCAATGCCTATCCACTGTCTCTCAGTTACATCAGCCCCAAAGTATATTCTCAGAGTGATGAGAAATATCCAAAGAGACTTCCTATGGGGCAACTCGAAAAACAAGAAGAAATGGGCTCTAGTGGCGTGGGAAACAATTTGTCTTCCAAAGATGAAAGGCGGTCTAGGCTTGTGGGATCCAAAAACCCTCAACCAAACCTCAGGGGCTAATATATGATGGCGTTGGTTGACTAATCCCCATTCCCAATGGGCCAACCTCTGGAAAATTAAATACGCCCAAAATCAACAAACCATGAATATCATCAGAATGAACAATGCCCCTCCTGATTCATGCCTCTGGAACCTAGCTTGGAAAAATCGACACTTAGTTCAATAAAACTACTTCCGGGAAATAAACAATGGAATGGATGCTCTATTCTAGAAGGAATCCCAACAAAAACTCCCCACACTAGCATACCAACCATCTCATCTCATGCTTCAATATGGAATGACAGTCTAGAATAAGACCAGGGTTGCTCAATACTGGATGGAAGAAAAGAATCCCAGTCACTGGCAGAAATGGATCCCCTACCACTGATGGTATTGGTTACTTTTCTCCTATACTATCTGAGTTTATTGACCTAGGTTTCATGTCTTTCGGGTTTCCAACAAAGCCTCTAAAACTATAGGCCCTCCTGGTAAACCAAAAGGCAACACAACACACAAAATGAGTTGCGCAGTCTCACTCGAGATAGATTTAATGGGTGGTTTTAATACTCAGGTGTTTACATCCTAGGATTGAGTGTGAAATAAGCCAGCTAAATATTGAACCATTATTATGACTAGTCAATGCAACCTACTGTTATTCACGACTTATGTAGTAAATCCATAGGCTTATTCCCTTAATATCGCAAAAGCACTTAAACAAGCAATAAAATAACTCATTCATTCAACATAATAATAACTTCTTCATACAATAAGATATGAAAAATTCATCACATAACACAAATGTTACCTTGGTTCACCCACTCCTGAGGATACGTACACAAAGATTTAGCTCTCAGCTCTTTTATTATATTATGTTCGCATCTACAACGTCGTGCGCTTACAACTCTTCTCAGTCAGGTGAGATCTTAGATGAGGCGGACTATATCGCACCAAGCTCCACAGTCGATGATATAACCCTCAGGATATACCCTCCCTCATCTTCTCTAGCTCAACAACTTATACATAATAGGTCTTACACCAAAACATTACATATCGCATCAACTCATGCGTAACTACAATAACATAATAATACTTCGAAGCGAATCGAATCCCTTATGATACCTAATTATCTATATTTATGCATTTCAGGCTCTTCATCCATTTACAATACCTTACCAAAACCCTAACCCTACCGTCGTTAGGTCTTCCACTCATGCATGAGTGTTGTTCTTCCTTCTAGCTGTTGCTTTCCTTGCATGCGCATGTGTTGTGTTTCCTTCCAGCTGTTGCTTTGCTCGTGCATGATTTCTTTACCAAACACGCCATGCTTTTCCACTTTGGCCTTTGGCCTACCTCCAACAGCCCCCCAACACTGACATGTGGCTCGTCTTGAGTCACTTGACCTTTGTGTGTTCCCTCGATCTCCTTGGTGATCGCTTGGAAATTTTCCTTCAGCTCTACTACCTGTGTCTGCGCCTGTGTAGTATTCTCCTTGAGTGTATCCATCGTCTGGACCACAATGTCTCCGCTGATCAATTCCACACACTCTGCTTGGGTCAGTGCTATTTGTGTCTTGGCTTCTTCTCCCTATTCCAGGACTTCTGCTACTCGCTCTTGCAACGGTTCCATTTGAGCCTGTCACTCCTATTTCTAGGTTTGTGCAATAATTATCTCTGACTGCAATCTCTTCATGTCCTGTATCCCTTTGACGCATTCTGTGATTGGTATTGTCTTCTGCTTCTGCTTGATCTCTTGATCGTTGTGTTGATCCTTTATTCTTCCTTTTCCCACTGTTGGACCCGCTGATCCTCCTCTAAGCTAGTCCAAAGTTGCGCTGCTTTATCAAAAAAGTTAGTTGTTGTGTTGACGTGCTGCTCTATCTCCTACAGTTGCGCAATCCGATCAATCTTTTCTGTTGCTATGATTTCCTCTCTCTGCATGGCCTGTGGAATCTTCTCATAAATTTTTGCCACTTTCTGCTCCAATAATTTTATGCGCTCCCTTCCTCCTAGGTCTCATATTTATCCTGCTCATAGACTATTTCTAGCGCATCTCGTTTCTTTATTACCTACTTCAATTCGGTTAAGTCCTTGCGTGCTCGAGGTTGTACCTCATGGTTCATGCTAACCTGCAACCTATGTAGTGCCTCGATTGGTATCCTCGTCAATACTAGTTGGATTTGGATTAAGTCCTTCAAGGGTGTCTACCCCACAATTTCGTCCATGCGCAACATACTAGGGGTGTTGTGGAATGTTACATGTGGCTGCGATATTTCCTAGACTAAATCTCATTCTTCTTCTTGCACTCTTTCTTTTGTCTGCGGTGTTGATGATTCGATTCCCCTGCTGCTTGCTGGTTCCCCTTCCCTGATTTTCTTGAGGAGCTGTCGCATGTCTACCAATTTCTCTTCAATCCTATCCCTGTGGTGCACAACATGGTCAAAGTCCTCAGATAGACAATCCTGTACCATTCAATCTATCATCTCCCCATCATTGTACGTGATCGTATACTTTAGAGGTGTTCTTTGGGCCTTCGATTTCTTACGCGCTCCTCCTGGCTACGTGGTTGTCCTCTTATTCCCCCCTGGTTCCCATGGGTTGGGATTTACTGTGGTCTCTCGCGTGGGCTCGACCTATTTCTGTTTCACCTTGCCTGATTGCATATTATCTTTATTCCCGTTCTAGGGAACTATCTTCATTGGCCCTTTGTCTGTCTGTGTTGTCTTGCCCTAGCCCGTTCTTCATCTCTTGGGCACTTGGATTTATTTTGGCTGGGTTTCTTCCCGCCCTACCTCTTTTTTTGTTGTTCCTTCTGACATATCCTAGGTGATGGCTGGAATCCTCCATTCATCGTCCCATTCGTTGATGACCATGTCAATGTCACCCTGTGTGATACAATAGTGCATCTGTATCCACTGCTTAGCAGGATCCTTTCACACTTGCATCCACATTGTATGTTGTGTGGCCCTGAAGTTGGAAATTTTCCCATACCGTGCGATGACCTATGGTGTTATTCTCCACATATTGGAGATGGATTCTTGCAGATCGCATAGGTATTCTTCAAAGATGACCCCGTTCGCCTTTTTTCTCCTAGCCTCTGGCCTAGCTCTCAGCAACAAATATCTCACTCCTTGATTCGGTTTGGGTCTGGTACAAAAAACTACATACCTTGGCTCTTTCCATCCCATGAAGGATATCAATGTGATCAGCCATGAGTAGTGAAACTTTGTTCCTAGATCCTGCACATCTTTCAGTCATCTAGAAATAAGTTCAAGAGGTATGGTGCCCATCTCACCGTGGTGCCTTTTGCGCATTGAGCTGCAACTGCGACAACTCCGGATGGAAATTCCTCCCTACGACATTTTATTATCATCTTACAGGCCAAGATTTTCGCTCCCAATTGTGTTGGGGCATCATTGATCCTCTTGATGATGATCCTTCTTGTCCATCTGTCGGTACCATACTTCTTCTTCATCTCTTTGGCTAGTTTTTTCTCCCTATCTTTGTCATCCAGAAACTGCACGGGATCCATACCCTAAATTGGTAACCCTGTTATCTTCACGATAAGCTCAACGTCTATTGAGATGAGCTTATCCAACCATATGTCCCTACCATGCGTAGCTGCTAACAACTGTTTGACGCATGCGTTTGCGTGTTGACCTCCGCCTAAATGTGGTAGGCCCAACAGACCTAAAATTCTTGTTTTCTCCAACCCAGTTGCCCATTGGAGTGGCTGATCGACCGGTTCCCCAACCTTATTTATGCCTGTAGTCTGTAAGAATACCCTCTTTGCAAGTGTCGAGAACTTGTCTTCGTCTTCTACATCATGGTTAGAGTATTTGAGCTTCCCTATATAGCCCAGCAGGTCTGGTCCTACCTGTACCCCCTCTGGTATGCGTGGTAGAACGATTTCTACTGCTGGTTTCTTGCGAGGTGACCTAGGTATATGTATCTTGTCTTTCTTCACTGGTGGTGGCTGGCTCGAAGTTCCAACGGCTTCCGGTTCTTCCTATGTATACCATTCCAGCCAATCTAAGGCATCTTTGACTGTTCATTGTGTTGGGTGGTCGTATATGGTCATCTGTGACTCGTCTGGCTCAACTGATGACTCCCAAATCGATGTCGTTCCATTAACTCTTGGAGCTTCTTCGACGTTCTCCAGTTGCACCTCCTTTAGGGTTTCTGTTTCTTGGTTCTATGGCTCCTGTATCTCTGATGGTATATTCATATTCGTGCCCTCCAATGCTGCCTGTTGGATTTCTTCCAGTATGGGTGTAGGGTTCACCGGTGTTGTGTCTGGAGATGGGATTTCGTCAATATCAACAATATCCGGAGGTTGTTGTTCACCTTCTTCCACATGTCCTCGTGACTTGGTCTAAACTCTGGTTTTGCTTGCGGTCTAGCTCGCTTCTTCTTGCTTGGGTGGTGCCATGGTGGTGAATGCCAAATTTCTGTTGGATTCGAACTGTCTCTGTGATCTCTGTGAAGTCACACTGTGCTCTTTAGCGTCTGTCGTTCTCTATCTATTCTCTTTTCATGAATAGATGTTTGGCTCTCGCATCTATGTGTTGTATGAATTTCCCATGAAGCTTGTCTAGGATGCTTCCTTGATTATGGGTTTAATGCACCTTAATTATCGGTTCAATGCATCTTTGACAGTTTCGTACTTTCCATTACTCTAGCTTTGCCGACTCCAGTTGGCATGATTAATGTCATGTCCCACAGTCCTTTCCGGCCTTCAATTCCACCTAACGTTTTCTTGTCGTACTTCTTTTGCTGACTTTCCTTTTCCTGCTTGTTTCCCTTTATATGTGACTACTGTCCTTCTCCTCGCCTAAGTGTGCATGCCCTTCCTATCTCTAATGCACCGTGCTCCTTTTGGTTCTCTTTTCATATACTTTTCTCTCTCTCTCTCTCTCTCTCTTTTAACTGTGCGGTCGTTGGTCGACTGTCCTTGTATAGATTCAGTCATCTCCCATTAATCATCCCTCTGAGTTCTACGCCTGATAAGTCTCTTAACTGTACAACTCCTCCATATGTGACAGGTTTTACTTCGTACAGTCCTAGCCAATGCATTCTAAGTTTTCCCGGGTGCTGAAACGATTTGTTGTCATACATCAGTACTAGATCTCCTTCCTTGAACATTTTCTTCTTGATGTGTCTATCGTGCCAAGCTTTATCTCTTTCTTTCTAAACTTGTTGGTGGAATCCTGCTAGGATCCGTTCTTCCTCCGTGGTCATTAACTGATTTAGTTGCTCCTCTACTACGCCTCATTCTGTCATTTGTGTAATTGATGCTATGCGCAAGCTTGGTACTAAAACTTCTAATGGCACCACTGCCTCTTGGTCGTAAACCATTTTAAATGGTGTGTGCCCTGTCAACTTTTTTCATGTAGTCCTGTAGCCCCATAATACTTCTGGTACTTTGAGTTCGTAGTCATCCCTATTGATGTTACAAATCTTCGTCAGCGCATACTCCAAGATTTTGTTGAATGCTATAATTGTGCCATTCTCTTGTGGGTGATATGGTGTCCTCTTCTGTTGATGGAATTCAAACTCTTTAGTCATCGCACTGATGGTGCTGTTTATGAAGTGTGTGCCTTGGTCGTTCATCAAAATTCTTGGACACCCAAATCGAGTAATGACTTGTTCAAATAAAAAGTGCGTTGTTGTTTCTGCGCTGCAATCCTTCACTGGTGCAGCGTCCGCCCATCTTGTTAGGTACTCTGTCACAATGATAATGTACCTAGCTCCTGTTATTTTTGCTGGTGGGTTGATTGGTCCCATGAAGTCGATTTCCCACTTATCAAATGCCTACAATTTTACTTGTGGTCGTAGTGGTATCTTGTCCCTTCTGTTGGGTTTGCCTACCCTTTGACATACGTTGCATCTTTGAAAATACTCCTTCAAGTCTCTGTGAATCGTTGGCCACCATAGTCCTGTGCACAATACCTTCTGCACAGTAGCTTTGCCTGCATAATTCCCTCCTACTATTCCTTCATGGGATTCTGCTAAAACTCTTGGTATTTCGTGTTCTAACACATATCTTCACAAGATGCTATCTGTGCTCATTTTGTATAAGTGTCTCACAATCAATTGATAGTCGGCAGCACCGACTACCAGGTTTTTCTTATGCGCGGTGCTATATTTTTGTGACACAATATCCGTGCTCAAGTACTAAATGATATCTGCGAAGTGTTCATCAACAATCTGTATTGAGAATAACTGTGCATCCGAAAAGTTGTCCTACAAGTTTGTAGGTTCTTATCCATTGGCGACTCTTGATAGGTGGTCAGGTCCTGCATTCAATTTTCCTGGCTTGACTATTACTTCAAAGTAAAATTCTTGAAATAGTAGTAACCAACGACAAATTCTCCCCCCCAACACTGGCTTGTTGACTAAGTATTTTAGGGTTGAGTGATCTATGAACATCTTTAAGTGTTTTCCCAATAAGTAATGTCTTAATTTTCGCAGTGCATAGACCATATCTAGGCCTTCTCTTTCTGTCATGTTATAGTAATGTTCCGAGTCGGATAGCTTTCTGCTCGCAAATTCTATCGGGTGATCTAAGTCTCCCGCTCCTGGTTGCGCCAAGATAGCTCCAAGTGCTATGTCTAATGCATCTACATGCACATGGAGTGTCTTCTCCTAGTCTAGAAATACTAATATCGACGTGGTAACCATATTTTCCTTCAAAGTGTCCATATCGTGTTGACACTTGGCGTTCCACTAGAACTTTGTGTCCTTTCTTAACATATTTTCCATTGGTGCAGTAATCTGCGCATATCCTTTGATAAATTTCCTGTAGTATCCTATGTGTGCCAACGTCGCTCTTAGCTGATAGACTGTTTTTGGTCATTGTAAGTTAACAATTACTGCAATATTTGCAGGATATACTAATAAATCATGTTTACATACTATGTGGCCCAATAGTATCCCAAATGGTGTTTCAAATATGCATTTCTTTATGTTCAGTGATATCTGACACTGTCTGCATCTTTCTAACATTAGGCATAAGACTTCTACATGGTATTTCAACAAACTATAAAATTTCCAATCATCTAGGTATACTTCTAGGAACTGATGGATGAATTCCTTAAATGCAACAATGACTACTCTGGAAAAAATTGTTGGTGCATTCTTCAGCCCAAACGACATTATTGTGTATTGGTAAGATCCCCATTCTGTCACAAACGTAGTCTTGTATCTATCTTCTTGGGCTATCTTGATCTGATGGTAGCCTGAGAATCCATCAGTAAATGAGTAAGCTCCATGTACTCCTACGTTCTCTAACACTTCATCCATGAACGATGTAGGGAATGGGTCATGTAGGCATGCATCGTTCAACTTCCTCAAGTCGACGCATATCCTGATCCCTCCTTGTTTCTTTTTCTTAACTACCATCGGGCTTATCCATTCTGATTCTTCAACTAGTTCTATGATGCTGGCTTCGAGCATCCTGTCGATATCAACTTTGAATTTCTTCTTATATATTGGGTTCAGTCTGTACGGTCGATGTCTGATCGATCTCGCTTCCGGTCTGAGTGGTATCTTCATTTCTCCTAGCTCTCTGGTTATTCCCTTCATCTATGTAAATGTTGTGGGAAACAAGTCATTGTATTCATGCAATAACTTTGTTATGATTTCCACTGTTTGTTCATCCTAGTAATATCCAATGATGGCCATTTTGGGATGATCGACTATCCCTATGTTGACTTTATTTTCTTTGATCGGCATGGAAATGAATTCTGATTCTATGGGTGGTTCTTCCACATCTCTTTCTCCTCCTCCTTCTTCAATGCGAATATCACGCGTATCATCTTCATCCGGTGCTTCCTCTTGCACATGGTAACATGACAATAGTTCCTTGACTATCTGTTTATTCCATTGCTTCTCTTCTCTGATATTTTCTATTTCTGGTGCTTGGATGAATATCACTCCTCTTATCCATTTAAGCGAGGCATCTATGTTGGGGTTCTCATGCTAAAATGAGAAATTGACAGTAAAATTATGTTGCAATGTCATCCAGGTCATAGTTCCTTTGCGAAATTCCTGGTCTATATACCAGTTCATTAGGATTCCCTCGAGAGTGTGTATAAAATGATGAGGCCATTCCTTTGGAGGTGTCATTTTACATCGCATTCTACACTCCTCCAAGTGCTCCACTATTTCTCTTTTTCCATCATACTTATGTTTTTTGTTGTTTTTTTTTTCTACACCGAACCTTATGTGTAGTAACCGCTTACATTGGTACCAGTCTATGATGGTCGCTTTGTGTTCTCCCCACCATCTTGTAGGTGTGCCCTTGAGTGCTAGATCAAGTGCTAACAATCTTTGATTCTTTAAGACTTCATCTTCATACTATGCTAAGAATGTTTTCAAATCGTTTACTCCGTGGAAACTGGGTGGTTCTTTGATTTCTGTGCCTACCCATCTTACTGCACGGTCTATTCTTGCACATCTCCTCATGGACACTTCATGTAGCCTTTGTTTCCAATTCTCTAAACCGATATCTGAATCTGTTTCATAGGAAGTGATGCTCTGCCAACTGAGTATCCTGTCTGCAGTTGGGTTTACGTAATCCTCATTGCGAACAGTTGTTCTGTACAACTGGCCAATTTCATCTAGGTCCAAACAAGTAGGTTCTACGAACCTCTCCCCTTCTGCTGGGTCCAATGGCGATATGACCCTGCATTCTCTTGACTCAAATGTCATTTTTCTGGTCTTTAATTTGATTATGGCCTGGTTTTCAAACGCCCAATCCAGACCAAGCAACGCTAAGTAAGGTGTTGTGTCATCCACTATTTCAATGAATTCAAAACCTTCTTTAGTGTGCACTCCATCTAGGTATACTGTCATTCCAATTTCAATTAAACAGGTGAATATCCTAATGTGGGGTCTCCCATGCATTTCCATGTCTTCTTTGGTAGTACATTGAATTCAGACCCTAGATCCAGTATGATGTCTCCCATGTTGAAATCTCCGATGTTGGCATTTATTCTGAATTCCTTGCTGGTTCTTCTTCTTGTATGTAGGTGATTGGTAGTTTTTGGTTCTAGTTTTTCTTCCGTCTCCATGATACATTTTTCTAATATGTTTTGCAATATTTTCACAGATGACAGATCATTTAATAATTTTACACATGATTACAAAAATCCTTTCATTATAATTACTTGTCCCATGGGTTGCATTTCGTTGGTATGATCCAATAATGGAGGCATATCGTACTCTAGTGCTTCCTTTCTTTGTTGCACATTTGAAGTCGACACTATGTCTTCCTTATAAAATTCTTGTCTGGCTTCTGTAAATATTTCCTTCTCGTTCTGCGTGTCAAACTGTCTCCTTGGTTTGACATTCTTCTTTACCCACTGGTTTTGTGTTGGTTCTTTTTGAACAACATCGTCACCTATTTGATCTCCTCCATGAGTAACTATATTGATGTTCCATCCTTAATCCCTTGCCTTGGCTGAAATCCATTGAACATTCTGGTTGTTCTAGTTCCTCTTTTCCTGGATCTTTACTAGTAGTTTCGGGCATTCTTCTATATCATGGTCCAATGCACGACAATACATACAAGTGGCTAGTGGAAGTGGGCATTCCCTTGTGTAATGTCCCGGTTGTTGAAAATTGTGACATACCACTAGTCCTCTACCTCGTCCGAAAGCTCCTCGGGATCGTCCCCGTGTTGTACTGCGGTTGCGTGTTATTATATGGTTGGTGCACAGTATTTTACTACTGTTGCGCAGTGTTGTATGGAGTTGGACCTTGATTAAACTATGGTGTGGCTTTCCCAGTCATCATTTCTTCTTGCACTCTATATGCGTCAGATGTCCTTTATCACATCAACTCCATAGTTCTACAATTTTTGTCATCGTGGCCCACTGACTTGAAAAATGTGAAATATGAGCTCTTTGGGACTATCTGGTATTTCTACATCATCGTGCAGTGATAAGGGTCGTGACCCGATTTCTTGCAGATTTCACACCATAGTCCTCCTATTGGTAGTGGATTTGGCATTCCTGCTGCTATATATTACGCGAATGTTGGGCATTCGTTCTTGTGGTGTCCTTTTGTCCTGCATGTGGTACACCAAACGAATTCTCGTTTATCCTTATTCTTATTATGGTTCAGCTAAAACATTAAGTTCTTCAAGTCCTCCTTCAGTTCTTCGATAGCTGGGTCCGTTTGCTGATACCGATTTTCTTCTAGCTGTAAGGCTGCCTGCAGAGCTTCTGCCCGCGTTTGTAACTTCTGTTGTCATAAAGGGTATTTTAAGAGTGGTAACAGTGAATTGACAAATAAGTTTTTATGCTGCATCTTGATCATGAGATACTTTAAATTTCCCTTCAGTCACTTGAATCTCTGGTCAATCTCTCATATAGACTCTCCTGGTTTCTGTCTTATTTCAATCATCTCATTCATGTACTGATCCTCTGAGCTTGGCTTCTGGAACTCGTTTATCAGTAACTTCTTAATGTCTGCCAGTGTCCTTGTCATCCCAGGGGCACTATTTGTGTCTAAACTCATGTACCAGTCTAGTGTGTAGTCTCATAGCGTAATAGCTAGCTGCGCAAGTTTGGTATCTTCATCAATGATCTTCTTTGCTTCCCAGATCTTTGCACAAATGAAAAAATGTTTCTTAGGGTCTTCTGCTGCTTCTACTCAAAATTCGGGTAACCTGATGGTGGGATTGTGTCCTTCCATTTTGAATGTTGAACTACTACCTCCACGTGGTGTAGATACTTTACTAGTGCTACTTGAACTAGATCCTCCAGTTGTTGTTCCTTGTGTGGATGTACTTCTTGCTATTTGACTGCTTTTGATCTTTTTTTGTCTAAACAATGGTGTTCTCTTTGGTGTATTAGTCGCACATGGGTTTATGGGTTCCACACTGACATTAATATGGATAGGATTGATTCCTTCTCTTCCCACTCTTGGACCTCTCGTATTCCTCTCATATGTTTTGCGCATGATTTTCTCAATCTGCTCCACAGCCCAGAGATCCTCTATCTCTTCCTCACCACTCGCCAAGCCTTCCCTCACGACTACAACTCTCTTCAGGTGTTCACCTTTTATTGGTAGGGTACTCTTCTATGCATATTTCCACATGTCGCCATGATCTTCTTGATCTGGTTGTCATCCATCATGATCGGGTCCAAGGGTTCCTCCTTCTTTTCCTTATCCTTTCCTCCTTCCATTTCTCCTCTTTTTGTCAGTGCTTCCCCTCTTCCCCCATGCACGCAGGGAAGTTTAGTTGTCTGACTCCATTGTCATTACACCTTTGTTATATAGAAATATATTAATCGAAGTATAGAGTGATCGAATGTACCTTCCTCGAGGTCCCCGTAAAAAATCTTTCTCCGTTTTTCTCTACGAATTCGCTGTATCTACTGCAAACTCTGTGATAAAGCCTACCACAATACTATCAAGCCAAAATTCTACTCCACAAGTGAACTTGTTGTTCACCTGCTAAAGCTGCTCAATCTGTACTGGGGTCCACTCTATCTGTCTAATCCGGTTCGTTGCATGGTTATCCTTCAATCTTAGTATCCACTCCTATAGCATATGCGAAAAATCATAGAAAAAGACTTTGTGTAAATCAGTAAACACATATTTCTCAAGGCATTTGCGAGGTGTTAGTCTAGGGTTTCTATTATCTTTTTGTGCAAACTCTAGCTCCTTATTTGTTAGCCAAGTTTCGATCTCTGCTTTTGTGGGATTCCACGGCCTCAATATTCCCTCATAATGGCTCATTGGTCTCTTCCCTAACCTTTTCTTGATTCGCTCCTGACAGATCTTCGAGTTATCTCCTCTACTCAATCCTCTCTTGTTCCTACCAATGAAAACATAACCATTTGTTGGTTACTTCTCTCCTATACTATTTGATTTTATTGACCCAGGTTTCATGTCTTTCAGGTTTCCAACAAAGCCTATAAAACTATCGGCCCTCTTGGTAAACCAGAAGGAAACACAACACATAGAATGAGCTGTGAAGTCTCACCTGAGATAGATTTAATGGGTGGTTGTAATACTCATGTGTTTATAGCCTAGGATTGAGTGTGAGATAAGCCAGCTAAATATTGAATCATTATTATGACTAGTCAATGCAACCTATTGTTATTCGTGACTTATGAAGTAAATCCATAGGCTTATTCCCTTAATATCGCAAAAACACTTAAAAAAGCAATACAATAACTCATTCATTCAACATAATAATAACTTCTTTAGACAATAAGATATGCAAACATTCATCACATAACATAGATATTACCGTGGTTCACCCCCTCCTGGGGCTACATCCACAAAGATTTGGCTCTCATCTCTTTTATTATATTATGTTCACATCTACAACACCGCGCGTTTACAACTCTTTTCAGTCAGGTGAGATATTAGATGAGGCGAACTGGATCACACCAAGCTCCATAGTCTGCGATCTAACCCTCAAGATCTACCCTCCCTCGTCCTCTCTAGCTCAACAACTTATACAGAATAGATCTTACAAAAAAACATTACATATCGCATCAACTCATGCTTAACTACAATAGCATAATAATACTCCGAAGTGAACCAAACCCCTTATGATACCTAAGTATCTATATTTATGCATTTTGGGCTCTTTAGCCATTTACAATACCTTACCAAAATCCTACCCTACCGTTGTTAGGTCTTCCTCTCATGTGTGCGTGTTGTTCTTCCTTCCAACTGTTTCTTTCCTTGCATGCGTGTGTATCTATATATATTTATGATACCTAAGTATCTATATTTATGCATTTTGGGCTCTTCAGCCATTTACAATACCTTACCAAAATCCTAACCCTACCGTTGTTAGGTCTTCCTCTCATGTGTGCATGTTGTTCTTCCTTCCAACTGTTTCTTTCCTTGCATGCATGCGTGTTGTGTTTCCTTCCAACTTTCTCTTTTCTCGTGCATGATTTCTTTCCCAAAAACACCATGCTTTTCCACTTTGGCCTTTGGCCTGCCTCCAACAGATGGACTAGAGAAACAAACAACAATATCATAGAGGGTTTCTTAGAGAAACTCAACAAAAGGAAAATATGTAGCTCCGAAAAACAAGACCAGATTAGATGGGGAAACAATTATTCTGGAACATTCACAATGAAAGAAGCTTACGAGATAGTTTCCCAACACAACATGACTCCTCAAGCCCAAATTTGGCTCAATATTTGGAAACAAAGTCTCTGGTCAAAAGTATCGACCTTCCTCTGGCTGATAGAACTAAATAGAGCTCTCACTTGGGACAATCTATGCAAATTGGATCTCTTTGGCCCCTCTCGATGCCCTCTTTTCTAGATGCATGAGGACACAACATAACACCTCTTAAATACCTGCACCTATACATAAAAACTATGGACCCTCTAGGCGCTTCTCTTTAGGTGCTCTGGTCATAACAGGAACTCCATAAGGGACACCATAGAACAATGACAATCAACAATACTGCGAAATTGTAACATCCCGCTCTGGCGCACTTACCAAACTTATTATTTGAGGACACTTGCTCGCGAGTGATCCGGATTTTTATGATGATAAAAATTTTTCTCTCATTATGATGCGTTAAGT